>CM055128.1:98408797-98501644 GCA_029206835.1 Rana muscosa
GCCCCAAACAAGTTCCAAAGAAATTCAAGCTGTCCTGCAGGCTCAGGGAGCATCAGTGTCAGCGCAAACTATCCGTCGACATTTAAATTAAATGAAACGCTATGACAGGAGACCAAGGAGGACCCCACTGCTGACACAGAGACATAAAAAAGCAAGACTACAGTTTGCCAAAATGTACTTCAGTAAGCCAAAATCCTTCTGGGAAAACGTCTTGTGGACAGATGAGACCAAGATAGAGCTTTTTGGTAAAGCACATCATTCTACTGTTTACCGAAAACGGAATGAGGTCTACAAAGAAAAGAAAAGAAAACCGTGAAATATGGTGGAGGTTCAATTATGTTTTGGGGTTGTTTTGCTGCCTCTGGCACTGGGTGCCTTGAATGTGTGTAAGGCATCATGAAATCTGAGGATTACCAAAGGATTTTGGGTCCCACTGTAGAGCCCAGTGTCAGAAAGCTGGGTTTGCGTCCGAGATCTTGGGTCTTCCAGCAGGACAATGACCCCAAACATACGTCAAAAAGCACCCAGAAATGGATGGCAACAAAGCGCTGGATAATTCTAAAGTGGCCAGCAATGAGTCCAGATCTAAATACCATTGAACATCTGTGGAGAGATCTTAAAATTGCTGTTGGGAAAAGGCGCCCTTCCAATAACAGAGACCTGGAGCAGTTTGCAAAGAAAGAGTGGTCCAAAATTCTAGGTGAGAGGTGTAAGAAGCTTATTGATGATTATAGGAAGCGACTGATTGCAGTTATTTTTTCCAAAGGGTGTGCAACGAAATTTTAAGTTAAGGGTGCCAAGAATTTTGACAAGCCCATTTTTGGAGTTTTGTGTGGCATCATGTCCAATTAGCTGTTTTTCCTCCCCTGTTTTGTTCCAATACACACAAAGGGAATAAACATGTGTTACTGCAATACTTTTCTGTGAGAAATACTTGATTTTCTGTAAAAATTTCTGGGGTGCCAACAATTTCGGCCATGACTGTATTTATATATATATATATAAAATGCAATAATGTCAGAGTGTTGAATATTTTTTAAAGGGTCTGTATTGACACAATTGGCCTTAGTTCGAGTGGCTTCTGGGATCATTTAGAATACATCAACAGGTGCATTTGACCTGCTTCAGGCCCGGTTCATACTGATGCAACAATCCCTCCAACTTTGGAGCACTTGTCTCATCAGAAGTCGGACCCCATTCTGTGCAATGGAACCGTTCTAATCAGTGCGACGAGTCGCTCCGACTTAAAAAAAGGTTCCTGCACTACTTTGGTACTTTTAAAGAAGTCACATGCAAGTCGTGCCGAAATCGCGGGCAGTGTGAACCCGGGCTTAGTCATGTTTTGCAAAATGTGGTGCAGCTCTGCATAGAAACCAATCAACTTCCAGTTTTAATTGTCAAAGCCTAACTGAACAAGCTGAAGTTAGAAGCGGATTGGCTACCATGCACAGCTGCACCAGATTCCGAGTACTCAATTTTTAGTAAATCTCCCCCAATTGGTCTGGGGGAGAACAGAATGTGGCATTCAGTTTGGAAAGTGACACTCCCCCGCATCAGATAACCCCCTAGGAGAAGCACTCTCCCGGGGGGGTTACCTTGCGGGACAGACATGAATGCAGGATTCGTCCCCGCCCCCGCATCATTGGATTTGATTGACGAGCCAGTGGTTGCGCTGCTATCAATCTATTCAATCAAGAGCCGGGACCCTATGGAGAGAGGGACAGTGCATCCCCGAGGGAAATACGGGGCTCAGGTAAGTAAAAACGGGGGGGGGGGTTACTGCCAGGTGTTTTTTCACCTTAATACATAGGATGCAATAGGGTGAAAAAACACAAGGGTTTACAACCTCTTTAAGTTATAGAGTATTGTGGGCAGTCACCATTTTATATGGTATTAGTTCATAGGGATGATAGAGCAGGCAAATGTATTTAGGTCCAGTTAGCTTGGGTCTTGAGGGTCCTCTTAACACAGTGGGATGCAGTAGGCTGCATTTTGGTCTGCACTCCAACTGCACAGAAAGTCCAAAATCTAGGCTATTCTATGGGCATAGTTCATATCATTGCAGTACAGAAAAAGTACAGCATGCTGTATTTTTCTACACTGCAAACACACGTGCAACGCATTACAGTACACATAGAAGCCCAAAAAAAGAAAGGAGGAAGTGACCTCACAGGACAAATGCAGATAGAAAACGCATCAACTGCATGTAAAAAACACATATCAAATGCATGCATAGGAACAAGGAAAAAAAAAACACACAGTTGCTTGCAGTTTCTGGTGTGAAAAGGGGTCTTAGACAAAGGTGGCAGGTTGCAAGTGGGCGGTTTTTTGTAATTTATTTATATTTCAATTAAGAGTTGGGTTTCTAGTAAGTATTAGCACAACTCTGGCTAGGGTAGCAGAGTTGCACATAACCTAGTGATGTACTGTACCTGTTTTGACAGGTGCCAGAGGCATGTCACAGTGGGAAGAGGATTTAGTAGCACCTAGGGTTCTCATCAATACAAGGTGAGGGGTTCCAGGATGCATGCATCATGGGGAGGGAAGTAGATTTTCCGTTACCTCTGGGACTTGTAAAGGCTGGAGTCCAGAGACTTTGTACATTATTTGATGGGATTAAGCCTTCAGACCTAGGCCCATGGTTTGTTGGCAACCAGTATCCTGATTGTGCAGTCATGTACAGCCCTTTTAGTATTGGTGCGGACTATAGCCCAGGGCTTCTCCCCCCAAGGAGAGCATTATGCTACAAGAGAGCAGGTGTATTCTGGCCTGAAAAGACAGGCATTCCGACCAGGCTAAAGAGTAAGTGGATGTCCATGCTGAAACAGATAGTGGGTTTAAAGGCCTGTACACACGATCGGTTTTACCGATGAACAGTCCCGATGGACTGTTTTCATCGGACAAACCAATCGTGTGTGGGCCCTATCGGACTTATTTCCATCGGTGAAAAAAAAAATAGAACCTGATTAAAATTTTTCCAATGGAAAAAAAAAACTATAGGAAATTCAGATTGTCTGTGTGAAACTCCATCGCAGAAAAAACCCACGCATGCTCAGACTGAATTAGGAGACGGGAGCGCTCGTTCTGGTAAAACTAGCATTCGTAATGGAGATAGCACATTCGTCACGCTGCAACGGACTGAAAAGCGCGAATCGGCTCTCAAACTTTTACTAACACGCGGTAACGCGAAATCAGCCCAAAGGGTGGCGCCATTGGATTTGAACTTCCCATTTATAGTGCCGTCGTACGTCACGGCGTTTGGGACGGTCGAAATTTTGTCTGATGGTGTGTAGGCAAGACTGATGGAAGTCAGCTTCATCAGAAATCCGATCGTGTGTACAGGGCTTAAAAGAAACAATATCGCTAGGAGGCTGAAGCTTTTTGAGGCATTCTGTGTAAGGCTAAATCCCCTGTGAGGGTAACCTTTGTATGAAGGAACATTTATTTTAATAAATTAGCCTTTAAATTAAGGTTTAATGAATGGACTACATCCTTAGAAACACTACACTTGAACTTACTCCTACATTGTAATCTGACTGCTAGGAAACCAGCAGTCCTGGAAGAATGCCAACAGTAAAGTGACAGTTACCATGAGATTTCCCTGGCTGTGGAATGCATGTGTAGAAGAATGGCTGCGAGAAGCTTATTAAGCAGAATTCACTTAATAAAGATAGCAGTTCTATTTGGTAGCCAGATCTATAAGCAGCCTGCTACTTCGACTTACTGGTGCCAAACACCCGTGTTTTTTGTAATGTGTTCTGCTGAAAAATGAGTGATTGATCAGCACTCAATTCCTACAATTTATAAAATAATAATAAAAACACAGAATAGTCCGGTTCGCCATTGTTTTTCTTTTCTAATAACACACAATATACAGCTAGAGGTTACATTTCCAGAACATTGGTTTCATGATAAAAAATGCCTCTTCCCTCCAGTAATGAGATCTTGAAGGCAATGACTTCCATAACAGTATACGTTTCTAAACTGAATCACATTTAACCACAAAAATTATTAATGAGGTGAAAAAGCTCATTATACGTCCTGATGTGAACCTGTTTAATGCAGCAAAATCCTTTTTTACGGATATACTCTAGTATAAGATATATTACTGTGAAAGCTTCAAAATAACTGCCGCTTTGCAATAATATTGCCATTGAGAGCATGAAGAGTCATGGTCCCACAGTCACAGTGAAAGATGGATAATCTAATGATGAAATGGATAAGCATAGTGCAGTTGTTCCCATCCTCAGCCCTCAAGTTCCCCCAACAGGCCACGTTTTGGGAATTTCACTTAAAAAATCTCCCATAAAAACCAAGCCATTGCTTTAAAGTACCTGTGCAAGGTGAAGAAAATTCTCAAAATGTAACCTGTTGCGGGTACTTGAGGTTAAGAACCACTGGCATAGTGGTAAATTAACTAATCCATAGAAAGTAATAGTTCAGATATAGGATAAATGCTGGTGGGTACTTTAACCCAACCCATGTCTTTCTTACACATAGATGGCACTGGCGATGTTAAGCTTCCATCTCTGTAAACCTGCCTCAGTGCCTGCTAAGTGCTTTATGACTTCATTATGGGTTGAGAGGCAAAGCACTGAACGCACCAAGGGAAATTTCCCATCTGCTGCCCTCAAAAACCTCAAAAGGAGGATCTTCAGAATCTTACTAAACCTGCTCATAGATTTTAGAAAGCACGCTTTCACCACAGCACTCTATAGACTTGTAACCTTTGCAGAACTTAAGTAATTTCAAAGAAGAGAAAGTAGGTAAAACCGTAGGGAGCAGGAGGATGAATCCAGTTTGTTAAATGGAAGGGAAAATTGGCCATCACACAAAAAAATAAAAAATAAAAAATTTTGTCTGACAACCACTAGTGAGCAAGGTTGGGTGCCACTCACAGACCATAAGATCACCACCCAGCTGGGTGGGCAGTTTTACTTATTTATGTTAGTTGTGTGGGGACTAACCCTTCAAAAAAAAAAATGTAACATTTTAGATTTTCTTGTCAAAGATCTGTAGAGAATAAGTCCCATATATTCAAGCTCATGCTTTCAAAATCAAATTTATTAAGTACGATTGATAAAACAAGGTAATTTTTCACCGATTCCAACAATTTAACCTGTGTGTAAACATAGTTAGCTTTTACTAACATGTTCATTAAGAGTGTGATAATAGTGTCACTTGAAGGCTGAAATAAATAGGTACATTTGTTGGCAATTTAAATGCTTACTTCATCTTTCTCAAACAGCCATACAATTCTGCAATTAAACTTGATTTTGTTAATGACAACCTGTCACGAGTAAAGCTGGCCATACGTTGATCAAAATTTGGTTAGTTCAGCAGAGACAAGATGAAGTTCAGTGTGTGGCCACCCCCCGCTCAACAAAAGTCAATCATTTGATCGATTTCTGTCAAAGGGACATGTTGGAAAATATTTCTCCATCAGTTGGCTGCAGCCGCTGATATATTCTGAGAGCTATGGGTGCCACTGTCAGAATACAATGTCCTGGCAGGGAAAATCCATCCACTTGTGTGTAGATAGCGGTATCCAAGTTTTTACTCATGTATGGGCAGCTTATGATTTATGGCTACTGTCATGGCCTGGCTTCCATATTTGTCACAGTCCTAGAAGTACAGCAATTTTCATGGGAGCCGTTATCATTGCTTTGTTTTACATTCAGTCTGCTTCTCTTCACTGAAACGTTTAGAGAGGCACACGACTATGACATTAAATGATTAAAGCTGGCCATAGATGGATCCATGTTTTGCCAGTTCAGCTAGCCAAATTTCAATCCATGTGCAGCCACTTCTTTCGTGTCAAAATTTGTCATCTATGGCCAGCCCAAAAACAAGAAAAACATCAGGGACGACTCTAGATGTAAATTCTGCTTTCCACAAGTGGATGGCTGGAATCACATGGCATAAAATGGTAGCCTGCTTTTGATCTGTTTCTTCAGTGACTATTAAAGAGTAGTAGGAATTGGAAATAATAATTTCTGGCTTTTGGCAAACACTACTCTTTTTGGTCTTACGATGCTCTCTACGTAACATTTTCCCTGTCTGCACTGTACAAACAAAGCAATGTTTACTTTGTCTTTAAGGCCTCATGTACACTGCTGCTGGTAAACGGACGACGTTTAGGAGCAGTCGGGCATTTTTTTTCAACTGCTCCTGAACTCTCCTCTATGTTATCTTATCAGTACATGTACACAGGGTCGTTTCCAGGCAATTAAGTTGAGGCTTTTTTGGAAAAAATGGGTTCAGAAGCCGAGTTTGGGAGGCATTTCAAGCGCTAATATGCAGCTAAACACGGCTAAAACCTGGGTTACTCGCATTTAGCCGCGTTTCATTTACAGGCGTTTTTCAGTTTTGGCTATTTATATAAAAAAAAAAATTATATATATATATATATATATATATATATATAATTTGTTTTTTTTAATTGCTTCTTAATGCAAACGCAGCTAAACAGATGTTTTAAACGTAGGTTACTATCTGTCAAGTTAAATCGTTCAGGAGAGGTTTTAAAAATGTCCCGTGTACATGAAGCCTAAAGCACAGATAAAAGGCATTGGTGTTACTGTATACACCAAGTCCTGGTTCACACTTGTGCGATGCGGGAACCAGCACGATTCCTGGGCAGGTTCCCGTATCGCATTTTAGTCGCATGCAGTTCACACGGCTCTCTGCGAACTGCTGCGGGTGTCAATGTAAAGTTAATGACCCCCTAAATCGGTTTGCAGATTGCAGTGGGAACTGTGAAATGGGACAGGAATTTTGTATGGCTAAACTCGCATTGCAGACATTGCATGTGATATGCACAGCAATGCTGTACGAATCACATGCGATGTCTGGCATCAGACTAGCGTGAACTTAGATTAAAAAGAGCAGAAGAATTTTAATAGTGCATTTTTCCCCTAAATAAAATTGCGCAAAGAGTACTATAGTTCAAAAACATTACAAATCTTACTAGAATGGATAAACAGTAAAAAAAAAAAGAAAAGAAAAGAGGCTATAAAATGGCGCTCCAAACTTTGCCTGGGGCTGGGCACATGATCTCCAAAGAAAGGATGAAAAATCACTCTAGATTGATTGATGCTCTCCTCCTTTAGTTGAAATCACAAGATCAAATACCTAGCATTTGGTTATGTGACCAGAACTAGAAAGAGGTGACAGGAGCATTTTCTCCAGAAATGTTATATCAGCATTCCTCTTGCTTTATTTGTGGACCCCAGCAAGCCTGTTAACAGTTTTAAGCAGAATTTTACCCACAAAGTTTTTAGTCAAACTCCTTTACATCCTTTAGTGTTGTATTTAATAGTTCATCCGCCATTTTTTATTTTTTTTTTCAAAAGCAAAAACACACAGAATAGTGTGTAGAAGCATTGAACATGCAGAGTCCCTTTCACCACGCATGTACCCCACAATTCTCCTTCTCAAAAAAATCAAGATGACTGGGTGACAAAACCAATCCATCCCACCGGCATCAGTAAAGTAGCCTAATCAAGTGATACATAGGAATATTTAGAAAAAATTACATTACAGTTTGAAAGCAGTGAAGATACAAAATGCCAGAGTGTGTAAACTGTATGTTATACACAGTGCATAGGTGAACACAAGAGGGGTCAGTTTACAGGAGGACACCTTCTGTAGCATTAGTAACCTTGCGACTATAGGTACTTCACGATTGCAGTTCTGCTTGGAAGAAAACATGTGGGCTGGTCCATACTTGCAACATGTTGCAGGGCAATACAGCAGGAACCTCCAGCTGCTTGCACATATGCTTACTTTTTCTCCAGTAAAGCATTGGGTTTGGGTTGGTCTATCCTGCAAAAAAAAAAACGACCACACCTTGCATGGCTGACCTGTGACCCACTCCTCCTATTCTCAGTGCTGGTCTAGAATGTCATCACATTAACTGATTAACAGAGAGGAACGGAGGGCAGCAGACCTCAGAGTAAACAAAGTTTGATCACAATTTCCAAACCAGAGTGCCATGGGGCCTGCTTAACCCTCTTGGCGACACAGCAATTTGAAAAAAAAAAAATTGGCCCTAAAGATTACATATAATATTTGGGGATTTTCTGAAAGCAGACACCCTAGAGAACAAAATAGTGGCACTTTTTTTTTTTATGTTACACAATATTAGTGCAAAAGGTTTTCAGTAGAAAAAAAATAAAAATACAACGGAGTAAAATTTTGGGCACACAATGCAATAAATTACCAATTTTTTTATAAAATATAAAAAGGACGAGGTTGCGCTGAGTAAAGAGATACCAAACATGTCACATCCTAAAATTGCTTGTGTCAATGAAAGGTTTGTCGCCATCAGTACACTAAAATTTTCCATAAGGGACGCTTTAAAAGCCTTTATAGGTCATCAGTTTAACATTGCACAGGAGCTCTGGTACTAAAATTATTGCTCTCACTCAGGTGTGTGCGCGCCACTATGTATTGCAACAGGAAAATCAAGCGATTTGCACGAAAAAAATAATAATTGCTTCATCTATGGCCTGCTTAAGGCCCCTTTCACACCGAGGCGCTTTGCAGGCGCTATTGCGCTAAAAATAGCGCCTGCAATGTGCCCCGAAAAAGCCGCTCAATTGTATCCAGTGTGAAAGCCCAAGGGCTTTCATGCTGGAGCGTTGCGCTTGCAGGAGGGTCAAAAAACTCCTGCAAGCCGCATCTTTGAGGCGCGATAGGAGCGGTAAAATACCGCTCCAATCGCGCCCCTGCCCATTGAAATCAATGGGGTAGCGCCTCCAAAATGCCGCAAAGAGGCGTTATTGCGGGTGTTTAACCCTTTTTCAAAATCACCCCGCTAGCGCCCCCAAATCGCGGCAAAAACAACGGTATAGCGCCGCTATACCGCCAGCGCATCAGTGTGAAAGTAGCCTTAGTTTGCAAGCACAGACTGATGCACTTCAAGATAACACCTGGTTAAAGGTCTTCTTAACAAAGGATTTCTACACTATATAGGAGATATTCCTTTTCAACTTGAAATCCCTGATAAAGGAACCCAGAGGGGGCCCCTATAAACATCAATCAGAATGCTATCTCCTTAATATTTACACTTTTGGCAAACGAGACAAAATGGTTCTTTGCAGTGGAACTTGACACTCCTCAAATACAATGTGAACCATGTCCAACCTGTTGCCTGAAATTCAAGAAAGAATTCAAGTCAGGTCCTTGTACAGCTAAATTGCACCTGTAGAGGTCAGCTCTAAATTATTTAAAAATAGAATCCCTAAAGCTTATAAAAGATAAATCAGCATTGTTATTTTTTTCCCTTCTGTCACATGCTCAAATTTATGACTACTAGTATTCAGAATACAGAATTTTCATTTTTCCTCAGGTGATAAACAGCTTCTTGAATTTTGCCCATGGCACAGAGGAGATAAGCAGAGTTACAGCTTCTTTGTGGATTTCAAAAGCACCACCTAGAGCAAGGATACACAATGTGACCTGGAATATGAATGGAACGAAAAGGCTTGTCATCTCTCCTTTCCGGTACCCACAGGGACCCTTTGATAGATCTTTAGAATAGGAGAGAACGTAAGGCAAATGCAGCCATCAGGACAAACCGTTTGATCATGGAAACCAAACACTTACACTGGGCCTCATATATATAGAAAGTGACTGAAGGGAAGACATTTGTATTATCCATAGCAACAAGATTCTCTCCAAATGGGGCAATAACCTTTAGGTCAAGACCCGACACATGGTCCCAAGATCAGTTATTTGAGTCTCCTAGTTGTCAGATTTTCTCTAGGAAGAGGCTGTACAAATCCAGTTTTATGGTCTGCATAGATGCCAAGTGTTTCAGACACACATTTATTTTACTCAGTGTATTCATTTTTGCATGTATAAAAATAAAACAAAAAATGCTCGGAGATTCATGGCTCTCAGTGGACAGCACTGACTTAGAATTATAATTTTCAGAAGCTAGGAGGAATAGTGTCAAACTGGACCCCAAGAGCAAGATGCATCAAAATTAAAGCCCGCAACAAAAAATAATGGGTCAGTCAAACTTGAAAAGTGACATTTTATTCCTAGACAGAGTGTGGCGACTGATTTAGGTCCTAGCTTTTTATAAACCATGGATATTCCAATAGGATCTTCCTGCCACAATTTCTAAAGGGTACACACTATAAGAAAAAAAATAAAAAAAATCGGAAGAAAAAGTCCATACGAGGCACGATTGTTCCCTTTTCGTATAGTGTGTACTTTCGACATCCGATTCAGACTTTCCAAATTAACATTTCAGAAGGGACAAACTCCAAAAAATGTTCTCATTGTGAACAGAACGGACAATTTTCATGCTTTTGGATGAGAAAAATCTGGTAAGAAAGACCGCACAGGAAAAAAAAAAAAAGCCTTAGTCGTACGAGAATTTTCCATCCATTAGTTCCATCCTCGGTTTTGAATTGCTGTGATACATCAAGGAAAACCAGCCGATCGTTCGCCCAATTTTCTTGTAGTGTTTACCCACCTTAATCATATTCCTATCCCCCTGGTAATTTTGTTTCTACCCACCTCTACCTGTTCTAGCATTTCCTAAATGCACTGTGCCCAATATGAAAAAAATAACAAATCCAGCACAAGAGTGTGAATCCTTCATAATGACCAAACAAGATATGTAGACCCATTAACTAAAGCACAGATACACCAACAGAATACTTAAAGTGGTTGTAAACCCGTTTTTTTAATAATAAAAAAAAAAAAACACCTGCAAGACAAAGCCATAATGAGCTAGTATGACTAGCATACTAGCTCATTATGCATTACTTACCTTAGATCGGGGCCCCCGAAGCCGTCTTCGTCTCCCCCTCCAGCCATTGCTCCACAGATACCCGGAAGGTGACTTCCGGGTATTGCCGCTCCGGCGCTGTGATTGGCCGGAGCGGCGAAGACGTCACTCCGCGCATGCGCCGGAGACGTCGACTCCGGATTTGAGAATGGGATTCTGACTGTGAATGCGCCGTAGACATCAGTGCATGTCTTTTTTGCTAATATCTCCTAAACCGTGTAGGTTTAGGAGATATTTCTTGCACCTACAGGTAAGCCTTAATCTAGGCTTACCTGTAGGTGCAAGTTACATAAGTGGGTTTACAACCACTTTAAGAGACACAAGATATAGTTGTATTGTTGTTAGGTAATTTTTTTGCTCCAGCCATTAACAAAAAAAAATAATTGAAATATTTTTTTTTGAGGTTTCAATTGTAGCTTTTTATCAGCGTTTTGCATTGCCGTCAATGCACGTTTAGCAGCGCTATATTTCAGCCGCGTTTCTCTGGCTCTATTCAAAAGCAATGGTTCCCTATGGGAGCCCATTGATTTGAAGTCGGAAGAAGACCCCCAGAGCTGCCTAATAAAATACTTTAAAAACCTGTCTAGTGTTTTTTTTATTGACACCCCCCCCAGGTGAATGGGTAGGGGTACAATGTACCCCATACTCATTCACATAATAAGGGGGCCCCCACCCTAAAGATATGCCCCTCTCCCACATACCCCGACAACCAACGGCCAGGGTTGTCGGGAAGAGGCCCTTGTCCTCGTCAACATGGGACAAGGTGCTTTGGGGTGGGGGGGCGCAGGGCCTCCTTGCCCCCAAAGCACCCCCCCCCATGTTGAGGGCATGCGGCCTGGTATGGTTCAGGACGGGGGGCGCTCGCTCGCTCGTCCCCACCCCCTTTCCTGACCGTCCAGGCTGCGTGCTCGGATAAAGGGTCTGGTATGGATTTTGGGGGGACCCCCACGCCGTTTTCTTTTCAGCGTAGGAGGTTCCCCTTAAAATCCATACCAGACCGAAGGGCCTGGTATCGTCCGAGGAGGAACCCCACGCCAATTTTTTTTTTTTTGCCGGGGTTCCCCTTCATCCTCAGCACGCAAGTCGCGCCGCAAGTCGGATCATGATGATCAGACTTGCGGTGCGATTTCTATTCAAATCAATGGGCTTCCATAGGGAACCATTGGTTTTGAATAGAGCCAGAGAAACGCCTAACACTAATTAGCAGCCGTTTATTCGTGTTTATTAGCGTTTGGCTTTTTTTGAGTTTTTTTCCCGCCGATAAACAGCACTTTGAACGCAAATTTCTTGCGTTCAGAAAAAAGCCCATAAACTCCACTGCTCATTAACGCTAAAAAAAAATGAACATGTGTGGACACGTGGCTAACAGAGTGCAGTTTATGGGCTTTTTTTAAAAAAAATGCCCAAACGCCAATAAACTGCAGTTTATCAGCTTCAGTGTGCATGGAGTCTTAAAGAACAAAAAGCAAATGCAAATTTTTTGGCAGATAAGAAAAAATGTGCATTTACCATTTGTTTTTGTAGGAGCCTGAAAAGCATTGCACCCGCAATAAGCAGATTGCAGGTGCAAAGCAGGGCTCCTACAGACCGTCAGTGTAACTAGCCGTCTGCTCGTACCACGTACAGACAGCTTACACAATGACAGGAATAAACAGTGTACTACAGTAACGAGAGTGCTCAACAGCGCCCTGGCAGTTCATTGAGAACTACAAGTCAACAGCTGCAGTCTGTCGGCATTTGTATTTCAGTCAGTCATAGAGCTCTGCCCACACAGCCACGCTCTTTTCAAATAGTGATAGCGGGTGCAGGGAGAAAATAAGGAATGTAACATGTTACATGTTCCCAAAGGTGAACGTGCCCTTAAAAGAGAAGCTCCAGCCCCCCACCCACTAAAACAGTCAGCTACAAATACTGTAGCTGCAGACTTAATATTAGGACACTTGCCTGTCCAGGGATCCCTCGATGTCCGCACCCCAGCCAACTTTTCAATTGGTATTCGGGTGCTGCCATCGCCGCCATTCTTTGTATGGTTCCCTACTGTGCATGCGCAAAGCGTCTCACGGAAGTGGGGACCTGTAACAAACAAGTACCCCCCCCCCCCCATTTGAAAGGTGCCAAATCTGGCAATGGGGGGGGGGGAGCAAACAAGCGAAAGCACTCCCTTTTGGGTGGCGCTCCTTTTTAAATTGCAACCCAGCACTGGCCCAAAAAAATCCGAATCTCTGCAGCAGGGTTACTATAAAACAGCTGCTCTTCATGCAAAAACAGCATTCCATCACGCCCTGCACAGTGGCAAATTCTGCTCTACAATCAGCAATGTTCACTAAAGAGGACCAGCAGTTGGGACTGCGCGAGGTGTACCTCAAAACTGCAGCTGATGCAGTCTTTTAGGCTGGGGCACAATTACAGAACAAACATAAGGCATTTAAAAAGCAATGTTTTTATAGACCCTGCTTCGGTCTATTACATTTTGCAGAAAGCTACAATTGGGCTTCCAATGCAGAAGCACTGGGATAGTTTATAGCAACTCAATCCCTCAACTATCACTTAGTCACTATTTATAAAGAACAGTTCCCTTTTATGTTATCAAGTACAGAGCAGATTTTAGTACTTGTAAAGCCCATCCAGTAGAGCAAAATGTGTTCTGTGTAGCAATGAATCACTTAGTGAGACAGTTACTAAAAAGGACCTGTATAGTCCTGCACTAAGCTACAGTAGAATGGAACCTCTGGAAGTGAATTGTGGCTGCTATGCACAGTACACTTTCTCCTTATGAGAGGTCATCAGCTGCTAGTTTCATAGAAATATAAAACAAATACAACATATTCGTTTTTAAAAAGACCTGAGTGCAAACAATTTACAGAATAGCAAGAGCAGTGTAAAACATACCAAAAACTTTGGATGACGGCTGAAAAGGCTAACTACACATTCCTTAAAGTGAAAATTTAAAAAAAAAAGTGTGTGGGATAGAGTTTGGCACCAACACAATTTCAAAATCGGACATAACAGCAATTTTTTTGCAGTCAAGTATTTCTAGCTATATAGTCACGATGCGATAGACCCCACATTCATATATAAAACTGCCATTAAAATATCACACGGTAAAAAGGGCATGGAGTGTGATGCTTGATAAAGTTCCATTGCATTAAGTGATCAAAGGGTTGTGAGTAATCAGACTTTGTTATTGTCAGAAGTAAAACATGATCAAGTAATAACAGCAGGCAAAGGAGCATAGCAGCTATTGCACTATCAAGGTCTGTGAATCACTGCCATATGTTTTCTCTTTTCTCAGAGGACACTGGGGATAGAGTGCATTATGGTCACGTCAAAGTTGTTCTGAATCCGAAAAAAGTAGCACAGAGTAGCTCTAGGGAATGTCCTGCGGCCAGCGCAGATCCAAAATGTTCCTTAATTAACCTCTAAGGTGCCAGACAAGCTCTGAACCCTTTCACTCCGTAAACCAGCCGCTGCAGAGCAGCATATCTTCATCAGATACTGCCGTAGCGAGTCTCTTGAGGATTCAAGCTGACCGTTGCCCACTCCACGAAGAAAAATGAGATGGTGCCAAAGAATCCAAATATCACCATGATTAACAGCTGCCACTGCAGGAGGAGGTAGTTGCTATAAAAGAATGCAACAGCTGCGCTGATAGACTGAATAAGAGGGAGATACAAGAGTGTTACTGACATAGTTCATTACCATACATCTGCTTTTCGTGAATCACTAACATTTCTATAAATATATGTACTCAAAAAATAAAATTCATTAACAGATACGTGTTAATCAGAACAAGTAGTGACTAGCTGATTACTACATTCACAATCTAAAATTCTGCGGTGATTGCTCATGTATGAGCCAGATTTAATCCATAATCAGTTAGACCTCTCTAGACAAAAAGAATATTTCTAATATGTTTAAGAAGCAACTGTATTCTAATATCAAAACTGAATTTTCTTACAAATAAAAAATAGTAAACTTGTTACAGCAGTGGAAAGAAGTCACACCATGTCCATTGCTTGGCACAGGCATAATAAAAATTTGCAATAAAGCTGTCCTGAATGAGGAGACCTCTGTATTTGTGTCTTAGCCATGCCTAATGCTAGCCATAAACACAACAGTTTTCATGATTTTTTTTTTTCAACCAGATTTCAAATGCAAAATAATTTTATAACCTACCACATACAGATTGAGTCCTTTCATACCGACTTACAATGGAAGGTGCTTTTTTTGGTGCGTTTTTGAAATTCTGTAGCATGCAAGATTTTAAAGCACAGCGCACCTGCAGTGTGAACAGTTACATAGGATTTAATAGGGAATAGTTTTCCTGCGCATTTGTCGCCCTGGAAAAGCACACCAGTGTAAAAGGGACCTATTTATGGATAGCGAAAAAAAATCGAAATCGGGTGATGGTAGGTTTGGTAAATCTATTGTTTTAGCATGCTGAAAGCAGATGAATGTGTTTGGAATCATCTGAAAATTGCCATGTACAGTATGTGGCCAAAATGATGAATGACAGCTGAGACTTTTGGCAACATGTTACATCCATATTGAAAAAAATATTAAAAACAGTACAGCTGTGTGGGGCTCCACCCACATGGACGCATTATTAACAGGAGTTCTTTGAATGCATGAACTACAATTACCATCCTCTATTGTGGCAGACGGTTTATAGTTCTCAATGAACAGCAAGGGTGCTGGTGAGCGCTTTCGTAGTTAATCGATCTTCCTGCTGCTGAGTAACTGTCTGCCCATAGCTATACTTAGAGTCTGCAGGAGGTTAGCATTGCACCCGTGATGTACTGATCATTGATGCAATAATAATTTTCCAGGCTCCTGCGTGAAAAAAATATAAATGCACATTTTCTCTGCAGAAATACAGTAAGGGAAAAGCATTTGATCCCCTGCTGATTTTGTACGTTTGCCCACTGACAAAGAAATGATCAGTCTATAATTTTAATGGCAGGTTTATTTTAATAGTGAGAGGCAGAATAACAAAAATATTCAGAGAAAAAAAAAAAAAAAAAAACCAGCTTGGTGAGAGGGTGACAACAGTTGATGCGATTATTCGCAAATAGAAGAAACACAAAATAACTGTCAATCTCCCTCGGTCTGGGGCTCCATGCAAGATCTCACCTCGTGGAGTTCAATGATCATAAAAATGGTGAGGAATCAGCCCAGAACTACACGGGAGAATCTTGTCAATGATCTCAAGGCAGCTGGTACCATAGTCACCAAGAAAACAATTGGTAACACACTACGCCGTGAAGGACTGAATACATGCAGCGCCCGCAAGGTCCCCCCTGCTCAAGAAGCACATTAAGGGCCTGGAGTGGCCTAGCCAGTCTCCAGACCTTAATCCCATAGAAGATATATGGAGGGAGCTGAAGGTTCAAGTTACCAAATGTCAGCCACGAAACCTTAATGACGTGGAGAGGATCTGCAAAGAGGAGTTGGGACAAATTCCCTCTTGATGTGTGCAAGCCTGGTGGCCAACTACAAGAAACATCTGACCTCTGATTGCCAACAAGGCTTTTGCCACCAAGTCATGTTTTGCAAAGGGGTCAAATACTTATTTTACTCAGTAAAATGCAAATCAATTTATAACTTTTTTGAAATGTGTTTTTTGGATATTTTTGTTATTCTGTCTCTCACTGTTAAAATATACCTACCATTAAAAATATAGACTGATCATTTCTTTGTTAGTTGGCAAACGTACAAAATCGTTAGGGGATCAAATACTTTTTTCTGACTGTATATGTACATGTAATTTTTTTTCTACAAAAAGGTGAACTTAGCCTGGTTGTAAACCTCAGACATGAAAAATTAACAAAGCACATCCCTCTATAGTGTGTACTCGGCTGAATCCAAAGCACAGAATCTAGGTCCTTTCTGACATTACCTCTTTGATCTCTTCTCTGCATCTGTATGAGTCACTTCTAGATGTTTTTCCCCAACGCAGGAAATGATAGGGGGGGGGGGGCATAGGGCAAAACCTAGCCTATGGCTGTAATCAGGGGGGGGGTGTCCCTTTCCTCCAATCAGGGAACACTGTGCTCTATGCTCTGCAGTGTGTGGAACATCAGACTCCCCAAACCCTGTTGCTAGAGCTGGGAAAAAATCATTTGATCGGTTTTTAGAATGATCTACAGCAGATGTGAGGTACAACCTATGTAGAGGGATTTGTTTTCTCTCTATCACCTGAGGCTAGTCGCTTCACTGGGTATATGTAAAGGCTTACAACCACTTAAAGCTGGATATACATGTAAATTTTTTTTTTTTTCATTCAACCAGTTGGCTAAAAAAAAAAAAAAAAAACACTGACAGATTCCCAAATCAACACAAGCGACCCTCACATTTTTTGCCTATGCCCCAACCTCCTGTAGGTGGCAGTATAACCTGACAGTTTTCAAATTCCTGTTTAGGTCAATGGCTGATAAAGTACCATTTTATTTTTTTGTCTTTACCATAAGAAAAGAAAGATGAAATGCAAAACCACTACACATTCCTATAAAATTGCACAGAGAAAGATTTGTATAGCAATTATCTTTGTGCATGTTTATTTACACAAAGATTTCTCACATATTTCTTACCTGCACAAATTTGAATATTGCAAAAGCTGGTGCACTGTCATCTGAGTACAAGGTCCCCAAAATACTGAGAAGCTGAGTGTTGAAGCAGCTGTCTCCTAAACCCAACAGAAAGCTGCAGAACATGGACAGGATTTTGCTACAGGAAGCAAAGAAAAACAAACCGAAATGGTTAGATGTGCCTCATTTGGTGTTTAAATAATGAACAAACTAGAATTAAACCTATTGATTTCTTAAACTGCATGGGTTTAATAAACTTCCTGGCAAATTGGATTATTGCTACTGAATTTTGAGTGGCAATAAGCATGAACTGACTTTTCTCCACATACTGCCTACAAAAATAAAAATTAGGATCTACCTTTTCTACAGGCCAACTGCTTGGTGAAAAGCCTTCAATCATAGCCCTCCTCTCAGATGTGAAACATGGGGCTTGTTGCAAAATAATAAATAAAAAATATTCAGTCTATTACAATTCTGTAGACTTATAAAAAAATGGCCTGTGCCCTTATTTGCCTTACATTATTTGAGTCATAATCTCTAACCTGAAAGTCAGAGGTGAAAGGGAACCAAAATGCCAACTGATGTTCTGTAAACTACCTCACCTCATGCTTTGTCCTTGTTGGTGCACCCAATACTGCTTATTTATCTTGGAGACTCCAGCACTGAGATGCCTACCATTGTTCCTGGGTTTGCTCCCTCTTCCTTCTCAGAGATTAGGGTGTTCCCACTCCTATTATGCTGCTAATGACCATCGTATAAAAGCAAGAAAAACTCAGGAAGGAGAGTGGGAACGATTTGTGACTGCCTTGGTATGTGTTCAGACCTGGGAATGGATGAACATTTCCAACCAAAGCCAAAAACTATTAAATTGATCTATAGTCTAGTGTGCAGACACGACATTCACTTATGTCGATAGCGGGGTTAGCAGAGACATTAACTTTTCTCCCCCATCCACTTTTAAAGTAATTGTAAATATGAAAAAAAACAAAAAAAAACAGGAAACAAAAACCACAACAAGCAAGTGTATACCTACCTGCTCTGTGCAGTGGAATTGCAGAGTGGCCTTCTTGGATCCTCCACTGGCTCCTCCTCTCCAGCGATTGCCCCTATAGTAAGCTGCTTGCTATGGGGGCACTCATGCGGGCTCGCTCCCGGGCCTCGCTGTCTGCATCTATAGACACAGACAGCAGGACACATCCCTGCCCCCACTCCCTCGCCCCCGGGTTTAATTTAACGAAGCAGCAGGAGCCAATACGAGACCAAGAAGTGAGGAGAGAAGAGCCTCAGATGGGCACAGCACTGGATTGAATGAGGGGGGGATTCTGATGCCTAAACATTGTTTACACTAATTCAAGGAATGCATCAAGGTAAAAAAAATAAAATAAATTTAGGCTTTATAACCACTTTCTGCTTGTATTACTGCACGTCATCCATGTAAACACTTTTGCTTTGCTGTATGGGCATCCTATGTTCAAGTAATTTTATCAGCATAGGAGTTTGTATATTCTTTTTTGTGTGGGCTCTTCTTGGTGGCCTGGTTTCTCCCTGCAGTCCAAAAACATTAATAACTTAAAGTGGTTGTAAAGGTAGAAGATTTTCTTACCTTAAAGCATTCTATATGCATTAGGGGTAAAAAAAACAAAAAAAAAAAACAAAGCGAACAAACACCCTTCTATGTGCATCTTCACCCCCTTATACTTACCTGATCTCGATCTAGCACTGTGCTTGAGAGCGGCAGTTCTCTCCTCACACTGCAAATTGATAGATGTGGGATCCATTGGCTTCTGCCACTGAATCTAATCCTGGGATGAGGGAGTGGGGGCAGGGCCAAGCCGCACTGTGTGTCAATGGACGCAGACAGCACGGCTTGGGGTTGAGCCCACAGGTGTCCAACAATGGGAAGTGTCCTCCTATGGTGCCACACCAAGAGAATGAGCCAGGAGCGAAGATGAGAATAGGATCAGGGCTGCTCTGTGCAAAACCACTGCACAGAGCAGGTAAGTAGAACATGTTATTTAAAAAAATAAACAGCATTTACAATCCCTTGAAGTGGCTTCTAACCAAAAAGGACTCTAGAATATGTATGTATGTCTGTATGATTGGGGCAAAAGATTTAACTACACCGGAACAAGAACTGGAGTGACTGTAAAAACACTGAAATATGTTGTTGCTCTCTAAATATGGGAAATGGGAAAAATATATTCATATTGAGTTTTATTAAAAGGCAGAATTTTTTTTTTTTAAAACGGATTTCTTACCTGGGATCTACATACGCCCGACTGTAAGTCCCATCACGTGAGGCAATAGGGGCATCAGTAGGAATACTGAGGAAGATCAGGTAGAAAGCAAGAAAATGAACAACAAGACCAAACAGAAAGACTGGATTCCTGCCAAAGCGACTATTCTTGCTGAGTAATCCAAAGACTGCTCCACCTATAAAGTAGACAGGGAGATTTTTAATCAGTTTGCAGTACAGAAATGAATCTCTACACAGCTGGAAGGCTTAGAAAATACCTACCTTTCGTGTTTAAAGAGCAATTCTATGCATCAAGTCAATACAATCAGTGAACTGTTAAAATTATCCAAAAACCACTGCAAAATGTGGTCAAGTATGAAAATCCACTTAAAATTACCTTAACCACTTGCTTACTGGGCACTTAAACCCCCCTCCTGCCCAGACCACTTTTCAGCTTTCAGTGGTGTCGCACTTTGAATGACAATTGCGCGGTCATACAACACTGTACCCAAATGAAATTTTTATATATTTTTTTCCCACAAATAGAGCTTTCTTTTGGTGGTAATTGATCACGTCTGCGGTTTTTATTTTTTGTTAAAAATAAATAAAAAGGACGGATTTAAAAAAAAAAAAAAAATTATAATTTTTTTTATATTTTGTTATAAAACTTTGCAAGCAGGTAATTTTTCTCCTTCATTGATGTACGCTGATGAGGCTGAACTGATGGGCGGCATTGATGGGCACCGATGGGCGGCATTGATGGGCACCGATGGGGCGGCACTGGTGGGCACCGATAAGGCGGCACTGGTGGGCACCGATAAGGCGGCACTGGTGGGCACCGATAAGGCGGCACTGGTGGGCACCGATAAGGCGGCACTGGTGGGCACCGATAAGGCGGCACTGGTGGGTGGCAATAATGGGCACTGATCGGTTACACTGACAGGCAGCACTGATTGGCACCACTGGTGGGCATTGATAGGTGACACTGTGGGCACTGGCAGGTGCTATTTGTGGGTAGGGATGAGCTTTATGTTCGAGTCTAACTCATGTTAGACTTGAACATTGCCTGTTCGTCAGTTCGCCGAACAGCTAACAATTTGGGGTGTTCGCGGCAAATTCGAAAAGCCGCGGAACACCCTTTAAAAGTCTATGGGAGAAATCTAAAGTGCTCTTTTAAAGGTTAATATGCAAGTTGTTATAAAAAGTGTTTGGGGACCCGGGTCCTGCCCCAGGGGACATGTATCAGTGCAAAAAACGTTCGTTTTTCGGGAGCAGTAATTTTAATAATGCTTAAAGTGAAACAATAAAAGTGAAATATTCCTTTAAATTTCGTACCTAGGGGGTGTGTATAGTATGCCTATAAAGCAGCGCTTGTTTCCCGTGTTTAGAACTGTCCCTGCACAAAGTGTCATTTCTGAAGGAAAAAAAGTAATTTAAAAGCACTCACGGCTATAATGAATTGTCGGCTCCCGGCAATACGGAGAACAGTCATTGAAAGTCATTGATAAAAAATAAATAAAAAATGCGTGGGGGTCCCCCAAATTCAATTACCAGGCCCTTCAGGTCTGGTATGAATTTTAATGGGAACTCCACGCTAAAAAATAAATAAAAAAAAAAACAAAAAATAAAAAGCGTGGAGTTCCCCCCAAAAATCCATACCAGACCCTTTATCCGAGCACGCAACCTGGCAGGCCGCAGGAAAAGAGGGGGGGCGAGAAAGCGCCACCCCCCTCCTGAACCGTACCAGGCCACATGCCCTCAACATGGGGAGGATGCTTTGGGGGTTTGTGACCCCTCAAAGCACCATGTCCCCATGTGGATGGGGATAAGGGCCTCATCCCCACAACCCTTGCCCAGTGGTTGTGGGGGGTCTGCGGCCGGGGGGCTTATCGGAATCTGGAAGCCCCCTTTAACAAAGGGGACCCCCAGATTCCGCCCCCCCTATGTTAATTGGTAACGGGGGTACATTGTACCCCTACCATTTCACAAAAAAAGGTGTCAACATTTTTAAAAACCACAGACACCGTTGTGAAAAGTCCTTTATTAAAAATAAAAGTAATTCCAGCGTTGTAATGCAGTCTGTCCAGCGACGATCCATGAATCTCCAGCGATGCGGCGAGTCTCCAGCGATGGACACACATCTTCCCTGCACAGTGTTGACAGTTCTTTTATAACAGAGGTCGGAAACCCCCAGCTCTGGAAGTGTTAACCCCCTTCATGACCAGGGCATTTTTTGCTATTCAGCACTGCGCTAATTTAACTGATAACTGTGTGGTCATGCAATGCCCCATGTTGAGGGCATGTGGCCTGGTACAGTCCCCCCCCCCCCCTTTTCCTGCGGCCTGCAAGGTTGCGTGCTCGGATAAAGGGTCTGGTATGGATTTTTTGGGGGAACTCCACGCCATTTTTTTATTTGACGCAGGGTTCCCCTTAATATCCATACCAGACCTGAAGGGCCTGGTAATTGAATTTGGGGGGACCCCCACGCATTTTTTTTTTTTTATCATCAATGACTGTTCTCTGTATTGCCAGGAGCCGACAATTCATTATAGCTGCGAGTGCTTTTAAAATCACTGCTCCAGAAAAAACTGCAGTTTTTAAAACTTTTTTTTGCATCGATACATGTCCCCTGGGGCAGGACCCGGGTCCCCAAACACTTTTTATGACAAGAACTTGCATATAAGCCTTTAAAATTTGCACTTTATATCTTTCATGTTCGAGTTCCATAGACTTGAACGGTGTTCGGATGTTTGAACAAATTTATTGCCTGTTCGCATGTTCTGATGCAAACCGAACTGGGGGGTGTTCGGCTCATCCCTATTTGTGGGCACTGATGAGGGGCAGATGTGCCTCCTTCCTCTTCGGGACCGATGTCCCTTGTACACAAGCCGGTGATCGGCTTTTTTTTGCAGCTCACGCTGTCAGCGTGAGGAGAAAAAAAAAAACGATTACCGATCCTTTGTTTACATCATGTGATCAGCTGTCATTGGCTGACAACTGATCATGTGATAAGGGGCCGGGACCGGCCCCTTACATGGATTTGTGATCACCCGAGTCTCAGTGACTCGGTGATCACAGCGTACACACGCGTGCCCTGCAGGGGGCGTGCGTTGCGCGTGCAAAAGGGAGGACGTCTATTGACGGCCTCCTGGATTTTCAGGTCCGCGCTGCAGCCGTCATTTGACTATAGCGCGGGCCTCTAGTGGGTAAAATGAACCAGTGAGGCCAACCAAAGTGGGGGAGAGGAAAAAAGCAGAAGGGAGAGAATTAGGAGTGATGGATTTTTTTAAAAGAATACAGTAAACCTTTCATCAGGCCATTTTGCATGCTGTGATAGTCTCTATCATTTTGTCAGCCTATTTCAGCAATCAAAGGCCTGAGATTAATTCAAGACAGGTGAGTGTTGCCCACAAGAGACAGTCAGTGCTTCCTCCTCAGTAGAAAAGATGTTGCAGGAGCAATGTGTCTGTACAGACATGCAAGGAGCGTGTGTCCAGGCCTGTCTGACCTTACAGAGGGTCTAAACTTGCCAAAATAACAGTGGTGTTTTTGAGCATCACCACAGTGACAGTAATGCCTTTGTGTGTTGAATAAAAGTTGTCAGGAGCCCTAAAAGAGCACTGCTAAAATCCGAGAAAAATCTTAAACCTTAGGTATACTGCTGCCTACAGGAGGATTGGACACTGGCAAAACAAGAAAAATATGTAGGCCAGCCCAGGACACCTCTGCCACTACCAGCAAGTGACAAAGCAGTACCAAGAGCATGACCATAAAAACGAACAGAGAACTGGGATCTCAACGGACTCCAAGAAAATAATTTTACAGAAAGTACAAAATTGGTCATCACAGGCCATCATATCCATTATGATAGGGTTTGCTGCCACCTTCAGGTGACTGGACACTGGCAAATCAAATAAGATAGTAATTCCCATCCAGGCATAACCAAAGTCAGGCACAGCCTCTTTTTTGTTAATGTCTTAGGTTATGGTCATTTCTATGCACACTGTAAGCTTTCAAATCGTTTTTCTCAAGATTCCCAGCAAGGACAGGAGATGGACTAAAGTATATCTGAAGCTTTTGCCTATGGCCTGAGATAAAGATGAATGGTACCCCACACCACATGGTGGACTTGTGAGGACAGTCTGTAATGTTGCCTTCATTGCTGGACCCTGCATAACACAGAACCATGTACAAACCTTTCATTGCCTGATAGCCTGACAGAATGCTATACAAGTCCAGGGCAGTGATCCCCAGCTGAGGAGTCATGTCCCTGAAGGCCCTACTAATGTGCCCACCATGATGGGTCAATGGGTGATAAGTGTCTGAAACCCCCCCCTTCCCAAATAGAAGGGGCATTTTTTTGGCCACACTTTGGGTTTATTTGAATATCTCTTAATTTTTAGGTAAGATTCAGATGTGAATACATAATTCGACACACATCTGCTTCTTACACACACTGTTGACATTTGCAGCAGTCAGCAACTCCCAGATACATTCAATGCATGGGATACACAGTGGCAAGAAAAAGTATGTAAACCCATTGGAATGAACATATGAGCCGCATCTAAATTACAATAGTCACACACAATGTGCATATAAGCAGTATTAAACCCAAAAGCAAACATTATATTGCAGCTTACCAGTTCTTGGATGTGATGGTTGCATTACTTTTCTTTTTTAGGCATGTTTTCTTCTGATGATTTAGGCAGTAAGTTTGGAGTTTTTCCAAAAAAGACAATCTCTCTTTCAGATGTATCAGTATTCAGAGATTAACCACTTCAACTTTACCCCCTTTTTTCTTTGCTATGTGGCAGTTTAACTGACAATTGCGCGGTCATGCAATGCTATACCCAAACAAAATTTATATCATTTTGTTTTTCACACAAATAGAAGCTTTCTTTTGGTGGTATTTGATCACCTCTGGGTTTATTTTTATTATGTAAATGGAAAAAAGACCAACATTTTTAAAGATTTTTTTTTTACTTTCTGCTATAAAAACCTATCACATAAAAAAAAAAAGTTCTTAATAAATTTTGACCAAAATGTATTCTGCTACATGCATTTGGGAAAAATAAAAATAAATGTATATTGGATTTTCTTGTGTGAAAGTTATAGCTTATACAAACTATGGGCTATATTCAAATTTTTTTATAAAAGTAAACGGCGGGGATAAGCGACTTCTAATGCGACTGCGTCAGGCAAACTGACAGACACGGGGGGGACTAACTACCAATGACATCACCAGTGACATTATTACAGTGATCAGTGTCAATAATATGTTCTGTCAATGTACGAATGACACTGGGCAGGAAGGGGTTAACATCTTGGGTGATCAAGGGGTTAAATGTGTGCCTAACAAGGGTTTTTTGTGTGTATATTGTGTGCGGCTTTAACTGGGGAACTAATTCTTTTAATTTCCTGCTTAACAACGAGATTCCCCGTCACTGAACACAGCTCTGTGTTTACATTGACAGAGCTAATCACACAAAAACATGTTATACTTACCTGCTCTGTCCAATGGTTTTGCACAGAGCAGCCCAGATCCTCCTCCTCACGGGTCCCATGCTGGCGCTCCTCCCTCCTGCTGGGTGCCCCTACAGCAAGCAACCTGATGGATGCCTAAACCCATTGAGATTGCCTTGTATCCCCTTCCCATCCTTTCCTTATGCAGATCAACTACTTTTGATCGTATGTCTTCAGAGAGCACCTTTTTGTGAGTTATGGTTAAAATCAGCTGATGCTTCTTATAAACAGTAATCTTAAAAAGTTTGAATGTCTTATCAAAAGTAGCTCTAAACCACACCTCCAAATTCATTTAATTGATTGGACTCCTGTTGTGTAAACTACTGACTCCAATTAGCTTTCATTGAAGTAATTAATTTATGGACTCACCTACTTTCTTCTCCAGCACCGTGAATGTGTAATGGTGTGTTCAATAAAGACACACGAACTTAGAATGGTTTGCGTCTCATCAGCTTAACCACTGGCCGCGCTGTGCAGAATCAGACACACACGACTCTGCCCTTCCAGGTAGGGGGGCACGCGCCACAGCAGAAGCCGGCCAATGAATGTCTCCCGGCACCCGCTGATCGCAGAGAGACACAGGATGGAGCTCTGCCTATTTAAACAAGCCAGAGCTCCATCCTGACGGAGGAAGTGATTGATTTTCTTTCATGCAAAGCAGGGAATAAAATCCATGGCATCCCTTAGTAAAAACACCACACACACACACACACTTAACTCTTTGATCGCCCTAGCCGTTTAGCCCCTTCCCAGCCAGTGCATATTTTCAGCACTGATCACTGTATTGGTGTCACTGGTTCCCACAAAGTGTTAAAAGTATCAGAATGTCCACCGCAATAACTCAGCCCAGTAATAAGTCTCCTAAAGCCATTACTAGTATTAAAAAAAAAAAAAAAAAAAATCCAGTATATATACACACCATAATTTGTAAACAATTTAACTTTTGCGCAAACCAATACATTTTTGCTTATTTTTTTTTTTTAACCAAATATATGTAGAATACATATTGGCCTAAATGTATGAAAAAAAAAAAAAAAAAAACACACCATTGAATAGATTTTATAGCAGAAAGAAAAAAAATGTTTTCTTCTTCAAAAATATGTTTGTTATAGTGCAAAAAATAATAAAGCAGTGGTGATCAAATACCACCAATAGAAAGCTCTATTTGCGCATGACCGCACAATTGTCAGTTAACCACTTAAGCCCCGGACCATTTGGTAGCTAGAGGACCAGAGGTGATTTCAGAATTTTGCACTGCGCTGCTTTAACTGTAAATTGTGCGGACATGCAATGTTGTACGCAAACGAAATTTGCGTCCTTTTCTTCCCACAAATAGAGCTTTCTTTTAATGGTATTTGATTGCCTCTGCGATTTTTATTTTTTGCGATAAACGGAAAAAGACCGAAAATTTTGAAAAAAAAAAGATTTTCTACTTTTTGTTATAAGAAAAATCGAATAAAATTTTAGTCATATATTTAGCCCAAAATGTATTCAGCCACGTCTTTAGTAAAAAAAATGTCAATAAGCGTATATTTATTGGTTTGCGCAAAAGTTATAGCGTTTACAAACTAGGGTACATTTTCTGGAATTTACACAGCTTTAAATTTATGACTGCCTATCTCATTTCTTGAGGTGCTAAAATGGCAGGGCAGTACAAAACCCCCCCAAATGACCCCATTTTGGAAAGTAGACACCCCAAGGAAATTGCTGAGAGGCATGTTGAGCCCATTGAATATTTTTTTTTTTGTCCCAAGTGATTGAATGACAAAAAATAAAATAAAAAATTACAAAAAAGTTGTCACTAAATGATATATTGCTCACACATGCCATGGTTATATGTGGAATTGCACCCCAAAATACATTCTGCTGCTTCTCCTGAGTACGGGGATACCACATGCGCTAGACATTTTGGGAGCCTAGCCGCGTACAGGACCCCGGAAACCAAGCACCGCCTTCAGGATTTCTAAGGGCTCAAATTTTTGATTTCACTCCTCACTACCTATCACAGTTTCGAAGGCCATAAAATGCCAAAATAGCACAAAACCCCCCAAAATGACCCCATTTTGGAAAGTAGACACCCCAAGCTATATACTGAGAGGCATGTCGAGTCCATGGAATATTTTATATTTTGCCACAAGTTGCGGGAATATGACAATTTTTTTTTTTTTGCACAAAGTTGTCACTAAATGATATATTGCTCACACATGACAAATTACACCCCAAAATACATTCTGCTGCTTCTCCTGAGTACGGGGATACCACACGTGTGGGACTTTTTGGGAGCCTAGCCGCGTACGGGACCCCAAAAACCAAGCACCGCCTTCAAGGTTTCTAAGGGCATAAATTTTTGATTTCACTCCTCACTACCTATCACAGTTTTGAAGGCCATAAAATGCCAAGATAGCCCAAAACTCCCACAAATGACCCCATTTTGGAAAGTAGACACCCCAAGCTATTTGCTGAGAGGCATGGTGAGTATTTTACAGCTCTCATTTGTTTTTGAAAATGAAGAAAGACATTTTTTTTTTCTTTTTTCAATTTTCAAAACTTTGTGACAAAAAGCGAGATCTGCAAAATACTCAACATACCTCTCAGCAAATAGCTTGCGGTGTCTACTTTCCAAAATGGGGTCATTTGGGGGGGGGGGGGGGGTTTGTGCCATCTGGGCATTCCATGGCCTCCGAAACTGTGATAGGCAGTGAGGAGTGAAATCAAAAATTTACACCCATAGAAATCCTGAAGGCGGTGCTTGGTTTTCGGGGTCCTGTACGCGGCTAGGCTCCCAAAATGTCTCACACATGTGGTATCCCCGTACTCAGGAGAAGCAACAGAATGTATTTTGGGGTGCAATTCCACATCTAACCATGGCATGTTTGAGCAATATATAATTTAGTGACAACTTTTTGTACAGTTTTTTTTTTTTTTTTTTTCTTTGTCATTATTCAATCACTTGGGACAAAAAAAAAATATTCAATGGGCTCAACATGCCTCTCAGCAAATAGCTTGAGGTGTCTACTTTCCAAAATGGGGTAATTTGGGGGGGTTTTGAACTGTCCTGGCATTTTTTGCACAACATTAGGAAGCTTATGTCACACATCATCCACTCTAACCACTTGAAGACAAAGCCCTTTCTGACACTTTTTGTTTACATGAAAAAAATTTATTTTTTGCAAGAAACACTTTTTATTTTTAATGCACTAAAAAAAACACTATATTGCCCAAATGTTTGATGAAATAAAAAAGATGATGATCTTAGGCCGAGTACATGGATACCAAACACGACATGCTTTAAAATTGCGCACAAACACGCAGCGGCGACAAACTACATTCATTTTTAAAAGCATTTAAAAGCCTTTACAGGTTACCATGTTAGATTTACAGAGGAGGTCTACTGCTAAAATTACTGCCCTTGATCTGGCCTTCGCGGTGATACCTCACATGCATGATGCAATTGCTGTTTACATATGACGCTAGACCGACGCTTGCGTTCGCCTTTGCGCAAGAGCAGGGGGGGATAGCGGTGCTTTTTTTTTTTTTTTTTTATTATTTATTTTGCTTTTTTATTTTATTTTTAAACTGTTCCTTCCATATTTATTTTTTTACCATTTTTATTGTTATCTCAGGGAATGTAAATATCCCCTATGATAGCAATAGGTAGTGACAGGTACTCTTTTTTGGAAAAAAATTGGGGGGTTAGACCCTAGATCTTTCCTCTGCCCTCAAAGCATCTGACCACACCAAGAGCGGTGTGATAAAATGCTTTCCCAATGGCGCTGTTTATATCCGGGGGGGGGCATTCCCTCCCACTGCTTGTAAAAGCAGTCTAGAGGCTAATTATCTGCTAGAATTGCTTTTACATGAAAGCCGGCCACTGGCTGAAAAGAATGATACCAAGATGATACCTAAACCTGCAGGCATCATTCTGGTATAAACATTCAAAGTCCAGCAACATACCAGTACGTTGCTGGTCCTTGTTGGACATGTATTGTAATCTTTTTTTTCATGCAGCCTGTTGGCTGAACGAAAAAAAGAGATTGATCGGTGGGTATGCCCACCATTAGAACACCTCCCTTCATCCACCCACTTCTGATGGGCATATATGACGAAGCATGGGGGCATCCTCCCGCAAAAAAGTTAGGCCGCGTACACACGGTCGGACTTTTCCACGGGCGAGCCTCCGTCGGAATTTCGACCGTATATACGCCGCATTAGGAGCAAAAATTGCTCCTCCGCCCCTGCTGCCCCCATGCTTCGGCATATATGCTCTTTTTTTTAACTGTGGTGGTGAAATCACCTCCTACAGCGGAGTCACGGCTTTATGTATCGTGGGAGCAAACGCTGTTGCTGTCAAGATAAATAGATCCGCTCTGCAACTGAATGGTGTACCTGCTAAGCAAATGATGGTTAACATTAAAACAAAGTAACATTACAGTACAAACCTTACCATACCATACCTGCAAAGCAAATACCAAAACCTAGTAAAAAATAAAACATTTTTTTAACGCAACCTGTGCCTAAAATATATATATGCCGAAGCATGGGGGCATCCTCCCGCAAAAAAGTTATGCCGCGTACACACGGTCGGACTTTTCCATGGGCAAGCCTCCGCCGGAATTTCGACCGTATGTACGCGGCATTAGGAGCAAAATCACTCCTCCGCCCCTATGCTTCGGCATATATGCTCTTTCTTTTTTAACTGTGGTGGTGAAATCACCTCCTACAGCACTGGAGTCATGGCTTTATGTATCGTGGGAGCAAACGCTGTCAAGATAAATAATTCCGCGCTGCAGTTGAATGGCGCACCTGAAAACAAAAAATTACATACCTGAAAAGCAAGCATGATAAAACATTGCAGAATGGAATACAAGAGAGAGAGAGAGAGAGAGAGAGACTTTTTTGTAACTTTAACTGTAATGGTTCGGGTCTCTCAAAATGTAATGGCATCTTGGGAGACCCTGTGTAAGTGTGTCCTAGTCTGTGAAATGCTGTACCCTACGCTAAAACTTGACTTTTGAGTGGTAGCGTTCAAAACATTCACCAAGGCAAAGACCAGGCTTGTCAGGACAGAGTGGACAATAATGACGGGTGTCACGCCTAAATCCACGCTTGCTACAGACACGACATCTTTTTTGGGGGGCTCGTTGGGTAGGGGTACTCGGGAGGACATACGTATAATGCCTCTCATGCAGCCGGCTTACTGCATTTGGTTGGGGATGGTGAGGTGCAGAACCGCCTGGATACAGGAGTTCTGTGACTATCTCATTCTGGAATTTTAGAAGAGATAACGTCCCGCCTGAAGCTCTGTATAGCACATGAGCATTCAGCAAAGCCAATTGGAATAAGGATAGAGACACTTTTTTGTACCAGCGTCTCGCCTTACGGTCAATTAGATACGGCGCCAACAACTGGTCGTTGAGGTCCACCCCTCCCATATTTTTGTTATATTCGTGGACACAGAGGGGTTTCTCCACAACACCAGTCGCCGTAGGAATTTGGACTGTCGTGTCTGCATGAAGGGAGGTAAGAAGGAAAACATTCTTATTGTCCCTCCACTTCATAGCGAGCAAATTATTACACTTTACGCAGGCTCTCTCCCCCAGCCCAAGACGGGCATCTACAAGCCGCTGGGGAAAGCCCCGGCGATTAGGTCGCACGGTGCCACATGCTCCAATCTGATGATCAAACAAGTGACTAAACAGTGGTACGCTCGTGTAATAATTGTCCACATACAAGTGGTACCCCTTTCCGAATAAGGGTGACACCAATTTCCACACTATCTTGCCAGCGCTCCCTATGTAATCCGGGCAGTTGACCGGTTCAACCTGACTATCTTTTCCCTCATAAACCATAAAGCTCCATACATAGCCTGTTGCCCTGTCGCAGCACTTATAGAGCTTGACCCCGTATCTGGCACGCTTGCTGGGAAGGTACTGCTTGAAAGCCAAGCGGCCAGAAAATGTAATCAGGGACTCATCAACGCAGACAACTTGATCGGGAGTAAACAAGGCTGCAAAACGTTAGTTGAAGTGGTTTATGATGGGCCGAATTTTATAGAGCCGGTTGTATTCAGGGTCCCCACGTGGACGACAAAGTTCATTGTCGTTGAAGTGCATGAACCGCAAAATCTGCTCGTATCGTTTCCTGGGCATGGAGGCAGAGAACACGGGCATGTGGTCAATTGGGTGCGTGGACCAATAAGCAGGCAATGACGGGAATTTATGTGTGCCCATGTTGAGGGAAAGGCCCAGAAAGGTCTTAAATTCGGAAACCGTAATTGGTTTCCAATCTTTGGCAATGGAAGGCAACTGGGGATTAGCGGCGATGAATTGACCAGCATATACATTACTCTGGTCCACAATAGATCTATAGAGATCTTCCGTGAAAAACAGCGAATAATAATCAATTAGCATAAAATCAGCTGTTTCCACCTGAATACCAGGTTGGACAGTGAATGGGGGAAGTACGGGTTCTGCAGAAGTGGTGGGGACCCAATCAGGATAGGCGAATTCTGCAGGAAGGGCACTATGAGTACGACGGGCCTGCCTTTGTCTTCTTATTGGTGGCAGCGGAACACTACTTGTGCTTGCCACCTCGCCAGCTTGAACTGAACTTATGGGACTCGCCACGTCACCACGTGATACTGCAGTGCTGGATGTACGCCCAGGCTGTATTAGGCCGCTGGTGCTTGCCAATTCACCAGAAGGAATAGCGGCGCTAGTACTACTCTGCTCCATTATACGAGAGCCCTGCGGTTCTTGCTCCTCAACAACCTCAGAAGATCGGGATCGGGTACGCCTGACCTTAGCAGGGACCTCAACTTCTTCGTCAGAGCTATCTGACGTGGGGCCGCTGACGTCACGGTCTTCTACGGGAAGATATTCTGAGCCTGAATCTGACAGATGCGTGACCTCCTCTTCACTATCTGTCATGCTCAGAATCTCGTAGGCCTCTTTACTAGTGTACCTTCAACTTGCCATTTTGGGCTCTAAATTTAGGGGTACACTAGTAAGATTCACAGGAAAAAAAGCACCTGACTGTCGTCAGCAAATATATCAAACGCTACTAAAAAAAACTGTTAGCGATCGCAGGGATCAGGCCTGTCTCTGCGAACGCTGCAGTTATGTGTGTTGTGTTTGGTAAGTGACAGTGATCGATCAATACTGCACTGGGCTGGGCGGAGGGGCTAAACGCAGGTGCTAGCAGGTATCTGGGCTGATCCCGCTAACACTGTGTTTTTGGGAACCCTAAACCGATGGGGACGCTAGTATAGATCTGATCAGATATTGATCTGTTCAGATACTATACCACTAAGGGAGGTGTATGCTTTGCGCGTGGGTGTTAGCGTTACTGGCACGAACCTAACGCTGCCTGGGGCGACGCAGACCCTCTCTGGCTCTAAAACCTAATTGATCTCACCCGCCGGGCGATCAGGGGGTTAAACTTTTATTGGGTTATATACGGCGGGTGCCCTGATGCTATAAAAAGCAAACTAACCAACCAGCGTCACCCATAACCTTTATATGGTGATCACTGGTGAAAGGGTTAATTAGGGGCAATCAGGGGGTTAAAACCTTTATTAGGTTAAATATGGGGGTACCCGACACTATATAAAAACCTGACGGGTTACCTAAATAACTAACTGGGTAACCAGTGTCACCAGTGACGCTTATACGGTGATCACTGGTGAAAGGGTTAACTCTAGGGGCAATCAGGGGGTTAAAATAATACATGGGGGTACCTGACGCTATAAAAACCTGTGGCGAAACTAAAAATAAATAACTGGCTATCTAGGGCACCACCGGCACTAAGTACAGCGATCGAAAATACGATCGCTTAGTGACGCTGGCGTTAGGGGGTGAAAGGGTTACCTGGGGGGCGATCAAGGGGTTAAACCTTTATTAGGGGGGGGGGGTTAGGGGGCTACCCTGGACATAAACCTAACTGCCCTGCAACTTTTTACTGTCACAGATGACACTAAATGCAGTGATCAGTAAAATAAATGATCACTGCAATCAGAGACACTGTGATTGGGGGCTGGGGGGTGACCTGGGGGGTGAAATATGTGCCTATGTGTACCCAAGTGTCAGTGGACTGTTGGTGCACTAACCTGCTTCTTCTCTCCTCGGCGCCGGGAACGAAAAGACTGACACGAGGAGAGATGACATTATACAGGCAGATGGAGCATTTTCATTCGCCGGGAGCGATCGCGAGGGGGTGGCCGGAATCGAATGGCCGTCCCCTCATCTCCGATCGCTCCCCAACGATAAACGGCCGCTCACTGTATAGGAGGGGGGTCCGATCGGACCCCCCAACTGTACAAAGGCGATCACGTACACTGTACGTGATTGTGCCTGTCGGTGCCATTCTGCCGACGTACATATATACAGTGAGCGGTCGTTAAGTGGTTAAAGTAACGCAGCGCCTTATCGCAAAAAAATGGCCTGGTCATGAAGGGTGTAAATCTTCCAGGGGTCAAGTGGTTAGGCACATTGTGTTTGTCTATTGTTTTGACTTGAATGAGGATCAGATCACATTTTATTGCAAATTACTGCAGAAAAACAGTTAATTCCACATAGTTCATACTTTTTTTTATCACTTTATCTTCTGAAGTTAGCATATGGCAATCATGTCTTTATTGATTACTACTGTTACTTCTATATTCAGCATCCTCCTAGAAAAGCAATAGCAAAAAACTGATGCATGCCGGTAGCGGGGGAAGTAAAGGCTGGCCGACAGTTTGTCCAATACTCCTGTAGGCAGTAGTATAATCTGGAGGTTAAAGACTTCTTTTGCTTTCATTGAGGAACACAGGAAAACCTTTATTTTTGAGTGGACTGAGCTCCCGGAAAGCTCTCAATATACAATTAACTCTTACAATGCCCATTTACTTAAAGCAATTGAGAACTGTGATGAAAAATACCAACCTAAAACTTCTCCAAGGCCAACAAATATTCCAGATAGACCAATTAAGCTCTTAGCATCGGCTCCGAACCAGTTGATTGCACCAATACAAGTGCCAAACACACCAGAGTAAAAGGTGAGTTCAAAACCTGAAAGACAATGAAAGTACATATAATACAGTATATAGACAACATCCTAAAGTCTAGGTTAAGCTATGTTTCATCATGACATTTGTGCTTCATTTTACTGTTCCATTCTTGGTGTTTATCTTAAAAATCAGGAAAGAACTGCAGTAAAACCGGGGTCTTTTAGTTATCATTTTGCCCTCAAACATCTGCATAATTTCTTTCTTCCCTTTCCCATTTTAAAATAACACACCACAGTTCTCATTTTTCATGTGTTTAAATGTTTACACTGTAGCCTATGGGAATCAGATGAAAGAGTCTACTTTCATTCTGTTGATCCATTTTTATATTTTATATATATGTGTGTGTGTGTTATTCTCTCATCAGGACGACAGCAGAAGGGTTCCTCGCCCCCAAAAAAATCAAATACCAATCATGAATGTGGAGACAGGAGAAAGAGTAAACAGAAGAATAACCTCATCAGTGTGCCGTTGCCCCTTTATTGTCTATAAGGCAGACTAAAGCGGTCAGATGGATTTCTTAATTTTTTTTATTCAGCTAGGGGGCTGAGCGCAAAACACTAAACAGATTTCTCCATCCACTAAATTGATGAAACATGTGGATGCATTAAAAATATACTGCGCTGTTAGCAGCCCACTGTATAAAGAACAGGCTACCTTACTGCCAACACACATTACAGAAACCCTCTTAGATCTGTAAGGGTTTCATTACAAGACCATATACTCCCTTCACTGACAGTCCAATTCAATTTCCTCCATTTCAGCACTGCAAGCGACACCCTACGTCACCACAGAACTCGGCAGCGGCAAAAGCAGGGCCGGACTGGCCTACCGGGATACTGGGAAATTTCCCGGTAGGCCGCCTGCCCTGGGGTCGCTTTGAGCGGTGACTGCAGCGCTCTCCTCCCTCTGTCCTCCAGCGCCCATATGTCACGGAGCTGGGTCTGTGTGCAAGGTCCCGCCCCCCTAGACAGGCTCGTGTGATAGTCTAGTATTCCGCCTATCACACAAGCCGCACTAGGGGAGCGGGACCTTGCACACAGACCCAGCTCCGAGACATACGAGTGCCGGAGGACAGAGGGAGGGGAGCGCCTATCCAGGAAATGGTGAGGCTGAAATGAGTGGGCACACAGAGGCGGCAATTGGTAGGCACAGAGGCTGCATTGATGGGCACGGCGAGGCTGCATTGATGAGCACGGCGAGGCTGCATTGATGAGCACGGCGAGGCTGCATTGATGAGCACGGCGAGGCTGCATTGATGGGCACGGCGAGGCTGCATTGATGGGCACGGCGAGGCTGCATTGATGGGCACGGCGAGGCTGCATTGATGGGCACGGCGAGGCTGCATTGATGGGCACGGTGAGGCTGCATTGATGGGCACGGCGAGGCTGCATTGATCTCTTGTATCGTGTCTGCAGTCTCTGGTCATTTTTAGTATGATGTCCTCAGTCTCTAACCATCTCCTGTAACATGCCCGCAGCCTCTGAAACCTCCTGTATCATGTCTGCAGCCTCTGACATCTACTGTAGCATACCTGCAGCCTCTGACCATCTCTTGTATCATGTCTGCAGCCTCCGACCATCTCTTGTACCATGTTCTCAGTCTCTAGCCATCTCTTGTATTCTGTCCTGAGTCTCTAAACATCACTTGTATCAAGTCAGCAACTTTTGACCATCTCTCGTCTTACATCATGTCTGCAGTCTGAGGGGGGAGTCTGGAGAGGAGTTAAGAGTGGGAGTGCCGCCAGGATGGGGGTCATGGGACAAGTCAGACGTGTGTGGACTGTGGAGAGGAGACTATAGGATAAAACCAGAGCAACCAACCTGGAGCGGTCTAACTGAGCCCTGCATGGTGCACCTGAGAGGAGGTCAGCGACAGCACCACCAGGCAAGTCTGAGGGGGGTCACTGATGTAAGGGGGGGGGGGGGAGTGAACACAATATAAGGGGGCACTGATATAAAAAGGTTTCCGCCTTATATCAGTAACCCCCCCCCATTCTTTCTGCAGAAGGTGGTCTCTGGAAACCAGAGTCCCCCCCCCCCCCCACGTTCCTGGGGTGCCCCTTGATGGACCAATTTTACCACTTTTAACTGGAATTTGCACACACACACACACACACACACACACACGGCTCTATATATATATATATATATATATATATATATATATATATATATATATATATCCCTATGTGCTTTCATATCTTCCTTCTATGTATGTGTGTGTATATATAGCAAGGTTTTCCCTTTCACGAACAAGGAAATAATGACATTATGATGTTGGGCTGGTATAATAATGCTATGGGCTGATATGACATTTTTCCCAGGGCTGGTTTTTATTCCCAGTCCGGCCCTGGGCAAAAGGGTCAAGAAAAAAAAAACAAACAAAAAAACAAACAAAAAACATCATGCATTGGGGCACACAGGCACCTGACGCTCCTTGAAAGTATTGAATGCCGAATAGGTTTTTAGAGGCTTCAACAGTAGAGGTGGGAGAAAGCAACTACATGCCGTATTCTACTAAGAGGTTCCTGAATTTAAAACTTTAGACACTTGACACAATCTTTCCAACATGCTTGCAGCAGCACACCAGAAGGGTGTGAATCGGACTAATGCCATTGATAATAAATATTTTTTTAATCTAACGATCACAGTCCTAGCCCCTGCAAAAATATTATTTACCCATCCCCTCCTTTCTACTCTAAATTGATAGCCACAATACAGAATGCTGATAAGTGAATGTTCCAGAGCTTTGGTGCAGACTAAAGCATTTTCATTCTAATCTATGTTGGGAAGAAATCGAATTGAGGAGGAAGAAGCAAGCCCATATAGAACCCTTGGCAAAAAAACGTAACACAATATTTATAAAACTGAAATTGCATGTATACACAGATGCAATAAATACGCAGCACAATTAATTTAAAAGTCTGCCACATATCCACCTAAATACAAGTCTCTATTTGTCATGAATATAGAGCAGGTGGAGATGAGATATTTTCCGGCACACGTAATAGAATAAAAATGTAACACAAAACCCAGTGCTATCAGAAATGCCAGATATTAATGCCTCACACTGAAACGTCAAAAGGAAAAAAAAAAATTATGGCCTGCATTGGTTGCTGCAAAAGAAAAAAAAATAATGTATTCCGGCTTTGCCTTTTCCGTCTCATTATAGAAAGTATGTAATGGATTGTAAAGATGGCCATTTAGTGTGTAAGAGTCTGCATGCTACTGGGTGTAGCAGATTTTCTATTACCCTACTGGCCTCTGCCTTTGTCACATTAAATCTCATGTTAGCAGTCTGTCCCATAGAAAAGGTTCTTGCTGAAACCTCATAGGCATCCATTAAATAAAAAATTTGAGAAAATCAGCCTAATACGATCTCTTTATTTATGCAACATTCCTCTCACCAAATGCTATCTGGTAGCTTCTTTCTGGTGGAAATCTTTAGCATGTTTTGTTTTCCTAGCTTAAATGGCTTTGAAGGTGGAGATAATCAATTAATTCAGCAATTTTCACCTCTACAATCATTTGCAGGAAAAATAAAGCTGGGTTAAGAAGTAATTGTACAGCAAACCAATTCTTTTATCTTCATGCTGTTAGGAATAAATCTTGCTGGAAAAGCCTGCTACATGTACAGCAGGTGAATTGATAAATGCTGCTACCCTGTGAAAGGCAATATTTTTAAATACAAAAAGGCAAAATATCAAGGAAAGCAAAATTACAGAACAAGAGCTCGAGTAAAAGATGTGCAACATTTTATTATTTAAAATCAGCTAAATAAATTCTATGTGCAGCAAAACAAAAGTGTTGAACATTTTTTTCTTTAGGAAGCTGGCACAGCCTGAGTAGAAAAATCTGTCCCCTGCTAGCATGCTGCAGAGTGGGACCCCTGCTATCTGTGTGGAAGCAGAGGTCTCTCTTTGGGAGGAGAGGTCCAACACACCTTGGCCAAGTCAAAGCTAGACCTCTCTGATCAGCAGAGAGCATGAGCTTTGCCAAATAGAGTGCTGAAGATCTTACTCCGTAGTAGGCGTGTCATACCTCTGCAGACAGACCACTGCTTCCACACAGAAAGCAAAAAGGTCCTTCTCTACAGCAAGCTGGCAGGGGACAGGCTTTGAATGCTTATGAACTGTAAAGCTCCAGTCGCACAGGAGTTTTGCTACACTGCGAATCCCAGTGGCAATAATCTACTGGTTCCCGCTGATGAGACTGAACAGCTGCATGAGGATAGCAGTGGCCACCAAGCATGTACACTACAATGACAGGCTGTTGGAGGCCGCATCTAAATCATGGCTCTTCACAAAGCCAGTGATCACTGCAGCAGTTTGGCTTTTAAGGATAAGTTCACCCTTTGGAACACGTTACACCAGTATTTAGGGTAGAACACACCCCCCCCCCCCATTAACAGGCATACTCTCCCCGCTGTCACTGTCTAAAAACAATGTGGCCATGCAGGGCTCCACCTGCCTGGCTACGTCATTTTTTTCAACCCTCTGGATTTCCACTTGTTTTCTCATTATGGGCCTATCCCAGCACCACCCTTTGTTGGCACACTTTGGGGTTTTTATTTGAATATAAAATTGTAAATAATGATGGATATTATTCTATTTAGATTGTTTGGTGTATTAACATTTCAATGGCTCCTGAAGAAGTGGACTAAGTCCAGGAAACACTTCGAGCCTTAGGAACACCAATCTTGTATATGATATACTGTGGTAAATAGTTTTTATAATTGTGTATTGCGATACGATGAAAGCTTTCATTTGCAACCATGATGTGCTTGTAAGGTTTTAAAACATTAAATATTATATTTTAAGTTGTGCCTCAAAAATCCCATTTGACTATATTCAGTTTTTGGACAATGCACAGTCCTCTGAATGGAAAACGACAATCCCCGACAGTCTTTGCAGCTGTTGGCTTGTAGTTTCAATGAACTACCATGGCGCTGTTGAGCGCTCTGGTAGTTCATTGTCTTTTCCTGCAGGTGTGCATCTGCCTGCCTGTACGAGGTGACAGATACACTGAGAAGTTTGCAGGAGTCTAGCATGGCACCCGCGATCTGCTGTCGTGGGTGCAATGCTTTCCAGACAAATAAAAATGAACATTTTTTTTTTACCTGCAGCTTATCCTTTAATGCAGAAAAATACACAATAGTGAAGCGTTCCGATATAAAAAAAAAGTGTCAGCAGAAAAGAAGCAGGAAAATGTATGGCTTCCTTGTCACCTGTGGCCACCGATATTTTCCAGGAACTTTGAATAAACTCCAGTGCTTTCAGCATGAAATTATGGTAGAAGACAGCAGCAATGTAAAATGTTCAAACATATTTCCATTTTTCTATCGCCTCTTTTACTGGAGACTTTTCTTTATTTGAAAAGCACTTATACTAATTCCAGTGACATCCATAAAATTTGCCATTGCTTTCTGCTTAAGTGACAAAATGGTCAACATGACAAATGGTGGCTCTCCCAGTGAGATCGATCCAACTTTGTTGCCAGCAAACAAAACGTACAAAATATGGAATGAAGCAGTGGCGGCTAGTGTTTGTTTTTTTGGGAAGGGGCGGCAAACAAACCACCCACCCCCCCTATTGACCGGCTGCACCTCCACCCTTCTGTCTGCTGGTTTGTCCGGGACTTACCCCATCTAGGCGGGTAGCAGCTCCGTGTCCTCTCCTCCATTAGCGGCTTCCAGCGTGCAGCTCCTCCCCTCCTCCTAGGTAGGCATCCAATAGGATTGGCTGTCCTTTCAGCCAATCGGGCGATGGGTTTCCCAATTGGCAGGGGGAGGAGGATAACACACCTGGATGGGCTCCGTTCGCATTCTCTGCACCCCGAGCCCACCCCATTTTGAAGCCTATTAGAGCCTCTGGCTCTAATCGGGTGCCAAAAAAATAAACCCAGCCTTGCAATTCATGCATCCGGCAAGGAGCCAGACGCATGGATAGGGGGGGAGGCGGCGATAATTAAATGCAATAGGCAAGCCAAGTCTACCTAAATGTGATGACGACAGTTATGAAGGAACATACAGCTACCCTTTAAACTTGACCTTGTTGTAAAAATAGGATTATTTACTCACCGTAAAATCCTTTTCTGAGTTCATGGACAGACAGCATCTTATTCTTGACATTAGGGTATTAGCCTTCTATCAGGAGAGGACTAGGCAGAGAAGCATGTTAAGTGTTAAACATGCATCAAAACTGTACAGTACCGCCCTGGGGGTGGTCCCACTAGGTACAACCCCTCTCCCTGCATCATGCAGCTCAGTTCGTCACAAAGCAGTACAAACATATAAAAAAGGAGGGGTGGGTGCTGTGTCCGTCCATGAACTCAGAGAAAAGGATTCCTATTTTCTCTTTCATTCATGGACGGACACAGCATCTTATTCTTGACATTAGGAACGTCCCCAAGTAGTGTCAAAAATGAGGGGTGGGAACAGCAATCAAACCAACTTCACCCCAAACAAACAGAGCTCCTAAACGGAGGAGTTGCAACCTTAAAACAGCCGCCTGCAAAACCTTGCGGCCGAAGCAGGCATCCGCAGACGCATGCTGGTCAACCCAGTAAAACTTACTGAAAGTGTGAACGGACAACCAGGTCACCGCCTTACACACCTGTGAGACGCTTGATGTCGGAAAACCCAGGAGGCACCTATTGCCCTGGCCGAATGCGCCGTGACAGGAAAGGGAGGCGCCCGCCCTTTAAGGGCATAGCCTGAATTACTATCTGTCTGATCCACCGAGACACGATGGCCGAAGAGACCGCCGGGCCTTTCTATGGGCCAGTCACTGACACAAACAGTGAGTCTAACCTTTGAAAACGGAGTCGTAGCAGACAAATACACCCGCAGAGCTTGTACCAAGCCTAAGGAAAGCAAGCAACCTCTTGGAATGCAACGGCCAAGGACACAAGGATGAAGCACAAAGTCCACATTTTGATAAAAAGGCCGAAACAAACCTCAGGTAGAGACAAGGCTGCAGACGCAGCAATGCCTTATCCTTTAGGATGAGCAAGTAGGGAGACTTGCAAGACAAGGCCGCCAACTCAAAAACCCCCTGGTAGAAGCAACATCCACCCGAAAGCTACTTACCAAGAGAGTGCCAACAGGGAAATCTCTCTACGTACTTTAAAAAAAAGGTGGTTTCTGAAAACACCCAGGGTACCAGATTAAATCCCACAAAGGCAGCAGTGATTGAACCGGAGAGGCCACACGTGGAACTCCTTGGACAAACGTACCCACCAGTGAATGAGCCGCCAAGGGTCGTGGAAGAAACCAGCCAAAGGCGGATATCTGCCTCTCAATGGAGCAAAAAGCAAGTCTTTTAACCACTCCACGCTGTCAAAAACAGCAGGATCCTGGAAGCCGAAGAGGTACGTGAACGCCACTCCATACCTAGAGATGTAGGCCTTTCAAGTGCGATGGTAATTCCTCCGAAAAGATGACTTCCGTGCCCTCAGCATGGTGGAAGCACCGAACCGATGGGCTACGGTCACTTAGTATCGGGACTGTCAACAGCCATGTCGTGAAGGCCAGCGACTGCAAGCAGGATGAAATGTAAGACCTTGCGATAAAAGGTCCCATCGCATTGGCAGCCGCCAAGGAACATCCGCCACCAGTCGCACTAAATCGGCGTAACAGGGACGCCAGAATCAACCTGGGGCAAGTAGACTACTCAGATCCCCTCGGCCACTACTCTGAGCAGATGAGGAAGAGTATTTTCAGGAGGAAGGCATACATCCCAGACTGTCCCCACAGGACCACAAACGCGTCCTCCCAGGAATCTTTGATCCTGACCACAACCCCAAAACCTTCCGATTTGGGTCGAGAAGCCAGGAGATCCCCATCAGGCGATCATCTCCGGTAGAGGAGTCGAAACACCTCCGGGTGTAGAGACCATAGTCCATGGCCCAGCAACTGCCGACTCAGGGAGTACGCCTGCTAGAGTTCTACGCCCAGACTGTATGCGGGCGATAGAGCCAGCACATCTTTGCCCCGCTCTCGCAGGATGTGAGCGACAGCATGCAGCAGCCGAGCGACTTGTCCCCCCCCCCCGATGGGTGACACATGCCACCGCCGTGGCGTTGTCCAACTGGATCCTGACTGGACGTTCCTGCAGCCTCCGTGACCAAGTGGAGGGGCACCGTCTGAACGCCTAGAGGTGCACCCTGATCGGCAGGCAGTGTTCTTCCTGCATCCAGCATCCAGCGACCCTGTGTCGTCCAACAAAAAGGAAACGACTTCCCGGCTGAAAGGCCGGAGACCTCAGCCACCGGATCAGGGAATCCCTGACTAGCCGGCTTACCCGGATTTGACAATACAGGGACAATGGAAATGTGTCCCATGTCGCCAGATCTGTTTTGCAAGACTAGAGTGTGGAATTAAAAACACACGGGACCGCCTCAAAAAAGGTGGCTACCATGAAAAACCAGGACACGCATGTAAAAGCAAAGTGACCACCAGCGTGACGCCTACCGCTGTACCGCAGTCTGCAACTTGCGGAGGGAGAAAAGCAGAGTTAGTTTCTTACCGGTAACTCTGTTTCCAGTAGTCTTCCAAGGCAGCCCTTGAGAGATGGAGCTCCTCTTCACAATCAGGAAACACATTGCCATTAATTTTTCCTCCCCTTAAGAGGCGGTCCCTCAGGTCCCTGGTCAGTCATCCCCGAGAACCAAAGGCCGGAATCTGAAACGATATAATACACAACCCCACGAGGTTAGACATTTTAGGGTGGGATCGTGCTGCCTTGGAAGACTACTGGAAACAGAGTTACCGGTAAGAAACTAACTCTGCTTTTCCCCCAGTCGTCTTCCAAGTCAGCCCTTGAGAGGATAACCAAGAACTCACCAGATCTAGGGTGGGACAACGGCTTGGAGGACTTTCCTACCAAAAGCCTGATCCTGGCTGGAAATCAGATCCAGTCTGTAATGCTGAACAAAGGTTGAGAATCTTGACCAGGTTGCAGCCCTGCAGATTTGTTCTGGAGTGGCTCCTGCCTTTTCTGCCCATGAGGCTGCTGAAGCCCTTGTTGAATGAGCTTTAAGTTCTTTAGGTGGTGTAATTTCCATGACACTATAGCACTCTAGTATGGCTGTCTTGATCCATCTAGCCATTGTCTTTTTGGACGCTTGTTTACCCTTTAGTTGGCCTGCGTATAAGACAAATAGGGCATCTGATGTTCTAAATTCATTAGTGACTTCTAAATATTGAAGTAGACACCTTCTGACATCAAGAAGACTTAGTTCCTGCTCTTTGCTGTTATTTGGTGAACTGCAAAATGAAGGCAAGACTATATCCTGGGATTTGTGAAAAGTTGACGTCACTTTTGGAGTAAATCCCGGATCTGTTTGAAGGACGATTCGATCGTCATGAATCTTCAAAAAAGGTTCTCTAACACAGTGGTCATCAACCCTGTCCTCAGGGCCCACTAACAGGCCAGGTTTGCAGGATAACTGAAATACATCACAGGTGATATAATTTGCTGCTCAGTGATTGCAGAATTCTAGTCTGCATCTCCCAAGGTAATACATAAAATCTGGCCTGTTAGTGGGCCCTGAGGACAGGGTTGATTACCACTGCTCTAACAGATAGAGCCTGTATTTCCCCTATCCTACGTGCCGTTGTGATGGCTACTAGGAAAACTGTTTTAAGAGTCAATAATCTTAAAGATGCATCTTGTAGTGGCTCGAAGGGAGGTTTAATGATTCCCCTGAGGACCACTGACAAATCCCAAGTGGGACATTTTTGTGTCTTGGGCTTTTTGTATTTTGCCAATGCCCTGCAAAAAACGAGAGACCAAAGGGTCCTCTTGTAGTGTCCTTTCTAGATACACCGATAGCGCTGCAATCTGTACTTTCAGAGTACTGAGCGCTAACCCTTTATCAACGCCCTGCTGTAAAAATTCAAGGATGGTGGGTGTATCCATTTTTAGTCTTTTATTTTCAGTGCACCAACTGTTAAATTTTCTCCAGGTCTTTCTGTAGATGGCTCTGGTGTTTGGTTTCCTAACACTCAGAAGCGTTGTCACCACCTTATCTGAGAGTCCTTTAGATCTCAAGAGGTCCTCCTCAGTAACCAGGCCGCCCATTTGAAACTCTTGTTTTAGGCCTGTCAGGGGTCCCTGACACATCAGGTCTTCCCTGTGAGGTAGAAGCCACGGCTCTGCTGCCGAGAGACTGAGTAGTTGAGAGAACCAGGTTCTCTTGGGCCAGTATGGTGCGATCAGTATCAGTTTCGTCTGTTCCTGTAGAAACTTCTTTACCACCCGCGGTATCAGATGAACCGGAGGGAAGGCATAGCATAGCTTGAAGTTCCAAGGGTTTTGTAGAGCGTCTATCCCAAGAGGCTGATCTTGCTGGGTTAGCGAGAAGAAAGGTTTCACCTGAGCATTCTTCCGAGAGGCAAACAGGTCTATGTTTGGCATTCCCCAGCGGGCTGTAATTTCCCTGAACACCTCCGGGTGTAATACCCATTCCTCTTGGGAGATCTCCTGGCGGCTGAGGAAGTCCGCTACTTGGTTGTCTTCCCCTTTTAGATGGGCTGCTCCTAGTGATAGCAGATTCCCTTCTGCCCACCGGCAAATTTGGTTGGAGATGTGGTTTAGGGATGGGCTTCTTGTGCCCCCTTGCTTGTTCACATAAGCCACTGCTGTGGCATTGTCCGAAATTATCAGAAGACGACTTCTGGAGTTGGTTTTGGAAAAACTCCATGGCCTTGGCTATCGCCACAAGTTCTCTCCAGTTCGAAGATGCCTTGGCTTCTTCTGGGGACCATCTCCCCTGAGCAGGTTGCCCTGCTAGGTGAGCTCCCCAACCCCAACTGCTTGCGTCTGTGGTCAATTTCTGTGGAGGTCGGAAATGACCAAGCCAGACCCTGATTTAGGTTCGTGTGGATCCTCCACCACCACAGCGACCTTTGTCGGGAGTAAAACTGACATGTCCAGATCTTCTCTTTGGTTTTTTAAGAGAAATACTTGAAGTGACCTTAGATGGTATTTTGCCCACTGGACTGCTGGTATCGATGATGTCATCAGACCCAGAACCGACATCAGCTCCCTGATAGATATTGGGAGGTTGTTCTGTATTGAACTCACCCTCTTGATGAGGTTTTGGATTTTCTCCTCCAGTAGGGAAGTCTTCTGTTGTATGGAGTTGAGCAGATACCCCAGGAACCGAATGTTCTGAGTGGGACACAGATTGGACTTTTCTACGTTTAGAATCCAGCCTAGTGACTTTAACCACAGTTGAGCTTCTGTGAGGTCTTTTGTCAGCTGTGCTTTCGAAGGCGCTGCAAATAGTAGATCGTCCAAGTATGGTATTACCGTCATCTTTTTTAACCTTAGAGGGGCCAGAGCTTCTGCTAACACTTTGGTGAATATCCTTGGGGACGAGGATAACCCGAAAGGAAGAGCTCTGCTCTGGAAATGATATTCCTTTCCCTCTATCTCCACTGCTAACCTCAGATATTTCTGTGACTCCTGTCGGATGGGAATGTGGAGATATGCATCTCTGAGATCCATGGTCGCCATGAAGGTTTCTGGTTGTAGAATGTTTTTGACCGAAAATATGGACTCCATGCGAATTTTTTTGTATTGAATCGCTTGGTTTAACGGTTTTAAGTTTAGTATTAACCAAAACTTCCCAGAAGGTTTTTTGATCACAAAAATGTGAGAGTAAAAACCCCTTCTTTTTTCCTTCTCTGGGACTGGAGTAAGGACCTTCTGGTCCACCATCTCCCCTAGCAACAGTGGAAGAGCCTTGGCTTTTTTCTCTGGATCCCTGGGAAGTCTCGTTACTAGAAATCTCTCTGGAGGATGACAATTGAATTCCAGAGAGTAGCCCCTTGCGATAATGTCCAAAATAAAATTGATTGATTGGCTGTCGCCTTCTGCCATTGAGGTAGGAAGGTAGCCAGTCTTCCCCCTACTGGCACTCTGTTGTCATTGTTTGGTAGCTTGGTTAGAAGAGCCAAAGAGGACATTACTCTTTGGTTTCCCCTTGTGACCTGTCCAGTTTTTCTTAGGGTACTCTCTTTTCTTCTTGGGGACGATCTCTTCGCCCACGAAAAAAACTTTTTTGTGGAGGTTTTCGTTTTTCAGCAGGAAAGGCTTTCTTCCTGTCTGCTGTTCTTTCCAAGGCCTCGTCCAGGCCGGAACCAAAAAGCAAATCCCCAGTAAATGGGAGATTGCACAGCCTTGTTTTGGATGCAGCATCCCCTGTCCAGGTCTTCATCCAAATCGCACGTCTTGCTGCAACTGCTAGTCCACCTGACCTTGCTGCCAGCTTGACTGATTCTGCGGATGCATCCGCAATATAACCAACCGCTTTGGAGAGAACTGGAAGTGTATTAAGAATCTCCTCCCTAGGCGTACCATTTTTAATATGGTCTTGCAGCTGTGAGAGACAAAACTAAGTTTCTTGCCACGCAAGTGGTGGCTAGGGCTGGCTTCAGACTAGCAACACTTGTCTCCCAAGCTCTTTTTAGGATAATGTCGCCCTTTTTATCCATGCCATCTTTTAGGTGTCCCATCTCTTCAAATGCCAATGAAGAATTTTTTGAGACCTTAGAAAGTGGCGCATCCAATTTGGGATTTTTATTCCAAACTTCTTTTGGATCTTCACTAAAAGGAAACCGCTTTTTGTGACTGGCCGCAAAAAAAGGTTTCCTTTCTGGGTCTGCCCATTCGTTTTTCACGGTATCTGACATTACCGGATGAACTGGGAATACTTTGGATTTTTTCTTCCTCAGACCCTGGTACATCAGGTCATGTTTGGAAGGCAGTTCTTTCCTGCTCAATTTCCAAAGTTTCGTAAATGGCCCCAAGCAAATCATCCACGTCTTCTAGAGATAACTTGTATTTGGGTCCCTTTCTTTCTTCTCTCCCATCTTCCTGCTCAGGATCTGAGCTATCGGTAGCCATAACACTAGCTGTGCTGCTGCCCGCTCGCTCCCTCACCGACTCGTGCGACCGAGGCGACTTCTGATCTGGGTGAGGCCATGGGAGAGGAAACTCCAGTAAGAACTGCTGGAGGTTTAACTTCTGCGATAAACTTTGAGATCCTTAAAGGTGTTAGCCATATCATCTCTTACGGATCCAAAAATCTTCGCATAAACTGCATCTGACTGTTTTTCAATTAGTTTGTCAATGCATGTTTTGCATAGCGGCTCTGTTTTCCAAGGGCATCTTGGTATTACACTTTGCACACCGCTTCTTGGGAGTGGGCTTTGGCTCTTTAGGTGGTTTCACCTGCCAAAAGATAAACACAGGGGGACCCATGGCGGTGAGAAAAAAATACACACTGCACCAAACATTACTAAAGTGCACACCCAGTGACATTAGTAACCCCCTGGCCCCAGCTTGCTAGTGCACCATCACCACCTAGCTGCTGTCCCAATACAAAGGATACAAAGGTCACCCACTGGTGCCTACCTGCATCCTGCTGGTGCTTTTGCCTCCTGGAGCCTGGGCCGATGGAATCTCATCCTCTTCCAGCATCCTGGCTTGCTGTGGCGTTCGATACTGCCGTCTGCAGCCGCGTCCACGCTACTAGCACCAGCCGACCGTTCGAATTTCCCGCGCCTTTAAAGGGGATTGGACCAGCTTCCCTGGCGCACGCCGATTGCGTCATTCCTACCCGGAAATGACGCCCCGCGTCTTCCAGGTCAAGCGGCGTTCAGACGTGGGTACCCCCCCCCCCTGACGCCGCCAAGGGAACGCAGCAATGGCGCCTTTCTCCTCACCTGGGCACAGAAGAAATTCGAACCAGGGACACCTCCTGCACGCAGCCTAAGGAGGGTTGCCCGTGGTCAAAGAACCGTCCTCCTCCACGCCAGTGACGCGGCTCCGGTAAGGTCCACTGACCCCCTGCCGCACAGAGACTCCATACAGTCAGCCCTGCTGACACACACTGCTGCACCCGCAGACACCTGTCCCGGGCAAGCCCATGGAAGATGGAGCCCCCCCTCAGGTCCTTTTGGCAACATGTCTCCTCCGGACGGAGGAAACACTAAGACTGACCAGGGACCGCCTCTTAAGGGGAGGAAAAATTAATGGCAATGTGTTTCCTGATTGTGAGGAGGAGCTCCATCTCTCAAGGGCTGCCTTGGAAGACGACTGGGGGAAAAAGACTCTCGCCTTTGAGGAGTCCAGATCGAACCCAGGTATTCCAGGCGTGAAGTCGGCACCAACACCGACTTCTGGGGGTTCAGTACCCAAAACTCCTTAAGAGTCTGACAGGCGATCGCCACATCCACCCTGAATTCTAAGGCGGAATCTGCTCTCAGACGAAGATTGACCAAATTAGCCCATGATTGTGATCCCTTGTTGCCTCAGCAAGGCCAGGATCGGGGCGAGCACCCTGAAGAAACTCTCGGTGCCGACACCAGGCCAAAAAGGGGGAGCCACCATTTAGTAGTGCTCATCCCAGACTGCAAACGGCAGAAACTTGACGCATATGGGGGCTGCAATAAAATGCGTCCTTGATGTCCAAGGATGGCAGCAAAAAAATTCCCCGGACGTAGTGCAGCGACCACAAAGTGACAAGCTGCCTTCCTGAACCTTTGTGCCATCACAAAGCTGTTGAGGGTCTTGAGATCCAGGAACGGACCGACCCCTCCCTTCTCTGGGACTACAAACAGATTGTAGATTCCTAGAAAAACCTTTCCGGCGCCAGCACAGGTACTATCTCCTGCGCATCAACAGGTCCTGCACTGCCCCAAAACAAGGCAGCCCGGCAAGCCAGAAAGGGATGAAGGTTGAAGGAGGGGAAAAAAATAAAAAATAAATAAAATAAAAAGTTTTTGGTGGATAAGAGAAGAAAAAAAACTCCATCTTGTACCCAGGTGAAACCACTTCACAGATCCACTGATAGGAAGTAGGGAGGTCCACCGAGCTGCAAGCTCACAAGTGCGACCCCATAGTCAAGCGGGGGCAAAAACCTCCATGTCGCCGCAGATTTGCTCGCAGGCATGTTTTGCTTGCGAGAAAACAGGGATACTTTTTTAGTCCCTTAGCGGGCGCCCGGTCGGCCTGGGAACGCTTACCTGCGGGCCCAGAAGGAAAAAAACGCTTGTGAGCGGAAAAAAGGAGGGCCCTGGCCTACGGTGGGGCTCCTTACCCTTTGAGTTTGTGAGAGCACAGTGCTCTCACCCCAAACAACATTTTTAATAATGTCATCCAGCAAGGTTCCAAAAACCTCCAACCCCGGCACAGCAAATCCGCCAGAGACTTCCTGGACGTCTGGTCCGCAGACCAGCATCCCAGTCAAATCATGCGGCGTAGCCCTACCACAGATACTGATGGTGCTTGACAGCCAGGAAGCTGTATCCAAGGCCGCATTGCAGACATACTTAATGCCATGCACCACCTGGTCCGCTATCATGCAGACCGGGGAAGACATTTGCTATCCAAATCACGGTGCAGCAAATCTTGTCCATTAAGGTCGTATCAGTGACCCCAGGGTCATGGCCAACAGTGGCCGCAATGCTGACCCCCATATCAAGGGCCGGGCCCTGGATACCAGGGGGCCCCATCGGGGGAGATGTCCCTCATCAGGAACATTCCGCAAGGGGCAACGGACAGCCATGAGATTTTTTGAAACGCTGCGGCCATTCCCATTTTTAGCATGTAAATTTATCCAATAAGTTTGTAGGGAAAACCTCCCAGCGGTGCGGGCCAGCTTGTAGGACCCAGAAGGGACCAACACCATAATAGATGCACTCGCCGTAACCTCCATTTTATTGGGGAGCCCGCACGCGGTGACAAGTGCTACAACAAGCGCCTTCTAGCGCTGACCCGGAAGCAAGCGAGAACGCAGTTCCGCACAGTCCGAAGGTCCTGGGTTGCATCCTCTGACAGGTCAGAGCAGGGGACATCTGCCACAGCAAGGCCCAAGTCTAAATCAGAACTTTACCCCAAAGATGGTGGGGGGAAAGGGGCGTTTTTACCCCCTTGCGCCCGCACACCGCTTCTATCCTGGTAATAAGGGACTCCAGGACCACCGACAAGGGGTTCATACGCACCCCAGGTACAGGGCACCGGTTGCCACCACAGAGATGTCAGGGAAAGAAAATGCCAGCTTCTGACGCCATGCAACCCGCACTTGCCTGACACCCATAGGAACCAAGGCAAGGCAGCAAAAAACAAAATCCACCCCCCCCTAGCTGCTCAGAGTGAGGGACCCCAGGGGACTCGCGACTGATCCAGGTGCTGCCAGCGCCGCCGTCCACTCTCCCCATATGCCTCCTAACCGGCATGGCTGTGGTGTATTATTGTGCCTGAGGTGTTCTGCGCCATTCAGAAGGGAAGTTTTCACTGCTAGAGGCAAAAACCGAGCCAGGACTACAAGAAAATGTCCGCCAGCTGCCCCTGTATAAAGCGCGCGGACTAAAAGAAAATGGCGCCAGACGCCGCCAAGCGCTGAGGTAAAAAGAACATGCTAAGCCTCAGCGCGGAGGCCCCCCCATGGCACCAAACAACACCCCCCACGGAGAGCGGACCCTGGGCACCCACACAGCCCCCAGCCATGACACGGAGCCCCCCCCGGAGGACCCCCGGTCAGTACAGCAGGCCCAGCCCCACAGAGCACGGGAAGAGAGGAAAGGACAGGGAGAGAGGAAAGGACGGGGAGAGAGGAAAGGACGGGGAGAGAGGAAAGGACGGGGAGAGAGGAAAGGACGGGGAGAGAGGAAAGGACGGGGAGAGAGGAAAGGACGGGGAGAGAGGAAAGGACGGGGAGAGAGGAAAGGACGGGGAGAGAGGAAAGGACGGGGAGAGAGGAAAGGACGGGGAGAGAGGAAAGGACGGGGAGAGAGGAAAGGACGGGGAGAGAGGAAAGGACGGGGAGAGAGGAAAGGACGGGGAGAGAGGAAAGGACGGGGAGAGAGGAAAGGACGGGGAGAGAGGAAAGGACGGGGAGAGAGGAAAGGACGGGGAGAGAGGAAAGGACGGGGAGAGAGGAAAGGACGGGGAGAGAGGAAAGGACGGGGAGAGAGGAAAGGACGGGGAGAGAGGAAAGGACGGGGAGAGAGGAAAGGACAGGGAGAGAGGAAAGGACAGGGAGAGAGGAAAGGACAGGGAGAGAGGAAAGGACAGGGAGAGAGGAAAGGACAGGGAGAGAGGAAAGGACAGGGAGAGAGGAAAGGACAGGGAGAGAGGAAAGGACAGGGAGAGAGGAAAGGACAGGGAGAGAGGAAAGGACAGGGAGAGAGGAAAGGACAGGGAGAGAGGAAAGGACAGGGAGAGAGGAAAGGACAGGGAGAGAGGAAAGGACAGGGAGAGAGGAAAGGACAGGGAGAGAGGAAAGGACAGGGAGAGAGGAAAGGACAGGGAGAGAGGAAAGGACAGGGAGAGAGGAAAGGACAGGGAGAGAGGAAAGGACAGGGAGAGAGGAAAGGACAGGGAGAGAGGAAAGGACAGGGAGAGAGGAAAGGACAGGGAGAGAGGAAAGGACAGGGAGAGAGGAAAGGACAGGGAGAGAGGAAAGGACAGGGAGAGAGGAAAGGACAGGGAGAGAGGAAAGGACAGGGAGAGAGGAAAGGACAGGGAGAGAGGAAAGGAGGGTGGGAACCCCCTAATTGACATCCCCGGGAATGCCCAGCCGTGCCCCCCTGCCAGAGCAGGGGGACTGCTACTTACCCATCCTGCGTGAACTAGCTGAAGGCATTCCTGACAGACCCAACGTCCGCGCGGTTACGGCATGACTGTCGGCCTGGCACATGGACATATAGCTCGGTCATATGTGTGCCCCGGAGCATATAGCTCACCGGCCACCCTTGGAGCAATGGGGCATGTCGTGGACGACCCAGCGCGTAGCTAAAGGTCGGCACACGCTCAATACCTGAAACTGGGGGGACTACAAGGATCTAGGATCCCGCCTGTCACCCAGTCGGCAGTTGATAGTAGATCTCAGGATCAAAAAGTAGAAAAAAAATTAAAATCCACAGGACCAGGAGCCAGGTCCTTCTATGTTAGGCAGAAAAAAAACTGAGCTGCATGATGCAGGGAGAGGGGTTGTACCTAGTGGGACCGTCCCCAGGGCAGTACTGTACAGTTTTGATGTAAGTTTAACACTTAACATGCTTTTCTGCCTAGTCCTTCTCCTGATAGAAGGCTAATACCCTAATGTCAAGAATAAGATGCTGTGTCCATCCATGAACGAAAGAGAAATGCAAGGTTTGCTTAATATATCGGGCCCCATAATGAGATGCTAAAATAAAAATTAAAAAACTGTAGGGGATAAAAAGCTAAAGTATACTTCTTTCTAAATCCTTCTGATGAAACCCTAAAACACAATGCAGGAGCAAAAAAAGAAAATTACCGCTCAGATGTACCTGATTGATTTTTCCACTTCTATCCCAAGCCACGGGTGCAGGCAATGCATATAATGATGCGAAAAATGGAAGGAAACTATTGGACAGCCGCACTCCAAAAACAGTTCCTTTATTGGAAAATCACAGAAATCCAAGCCACAGCAAAAAATAATAGCAGACAAGCTGACGCGTTTCGCACTGTAATTTCAGTGCTTACTCATAGCTAGTTTACATGACAAATGCACATCAAATTTATACTTTCAAACACATGATCATTAAGAAGTTAATTGGAAATAAGGTCAATTAATTATCTAATTAGATGATTGGAGCAGCTAATAGGTGTTCCCTATGTGTGTGACTCCAACAAGACTGTGTTCGAGATAGACAATCTCATATTAAACACCTGTGTTATACATAAGTGATGGGTATGTGAAACATATGTGCTAGAATAAGGAAACAAAAACCTTTTCTTCACAATAAACACCAATATATTATATTATATTATATATATACATACCATACATACACACACACACACACACACACACACACACACACATACACACCAAAAATCTCATATTAGAGTGCTTTGCTATTTGTTTTGCAAAAAGATACATATATACATATATTACTTGTGATGCGTGAAAATATAATAGATGAACTAAAGCACAAAAATTATTGTATATGGTGAATATATGGAAAATCGTTGTTATTTTCCGTTTTTTGTGTAGCACTGTGTATAAGGTGAAATGACGGATAAAGTTGATGAGGTGATAAAGTGTAAATGTATATAGTGAAAAAATGAATAAATAAAAATGTGAAAGTAATTAGGAAAAAGAAATAAAGAATAAAAGAACAGTGAATGACAACATCATAAAAGCGAGAACAAGTTTTGCCGTACATTAACCCTCAAACATTATTTGGAATCCTCGGTTGATCTGAGTGATGCTGTCCCGGGCGAGGTGGATTCGGGTGAGTCATTTCCCTCTCCTATCTCTTTTAAGGAAGTATGCGCTTTGCAGGAGTTAACAGATCTGGCCTTAGAGTCCGATCTGTGCCCCCTGGATCCCACTGACGTACCAAACACCATACCTTTCAAATTGAAATCGGATTTCTATCCGGTGGGGTCTAGGGGAAACGATCTTGACCTATTCCAGAAGATGGTGGAGAGGGATCTGACTCATTTGGCACGTAGTTGCCATAAGGGATCCACCAAGTATAATAATGTGAAAGTCTTGGAAAAACAGGCTCTTAAAAACTTGGTAGTTGATGACAACATAGTCATACGTAATGCAGACAAAGGGGGGTCAGTGGTTGTTTTAAATTCCACCGCATATAAAGATGAGGCCCTACGTCAGTTGTCAGATACCAGCACCTACCTTACACTAAAAGCAGATCCCACTATTTCTTTTAAAAAAACTTTAGGTTCACTTTTGGAAAGGGCAATGCTTGCCGGTATTTTTTCGCAAAAAGAAAGAAATGTTTATACCTGAAAGCCCCATTATGTCGGTGTTCCACCATCTACCCAAGGTACACAAAGGGTTAAGTCCCTTGACAGGTAGACCTATCGTTGCAGGGATCGGATCCCTTAATGAACGCCTTGGGGAATGGCTGGACAGTCAGCTGCAGCCCCTGGTGGTTAACCTGCCAGGATATTTAAAAGACAGCAAGCAGCTTTTGTCCAAGTGGAATTCACAATATCGATGGATAAGCTGCGATGTTGTCAGCCTTTATTCCAGCATCCCCCATGGCCCAGGCATATTAGCGGTAGCTACCTTTTTGAGGGAATCAAGCGTCAGCTTGTCTGCTCTTATTTTTTGCTGTGGCTTGGATTTCTGTGATTTTCCAATAAAGGAACTGTTTTTGGAGTGCGGCTGTCCAATAGTTTCCTTCCATTTTTCACAATGCAGGAGCATCTGAGATTTGGCATTCCCTGGGATCATGCTGGAAGGGATTCGCGGTTCCCTTTGCTTAGATGATGCGAGTCAAAAACTGGGCGAAAGTCTAGCATATTAAATAACAGTTTATTATTTTTATTTTTTACTTTAAGAACGGCTATTAAATGGTGGGGGCTTAAATATAATGAGGACCTTGCATTCAAATGCAAGGTCAGTTTTAATCATGGCATACAAGTGTAATTTTATTTAGGGACTCAAATCACAAAGTCTAGCTATAGGTTTACACATATACACAGTATATACCAAGTTTTCATTTAGTTTCTTCAGTGTGAGAGATTGCATGCTGATTATTTTCCGTGGCTACTTCTAAAGCTCAATGAAATTCTACATCACACAGATCATAAGCCTCACAAACACTGAACACACAGCCTGAGCTTTGTGACCTCCGACTACTCCAGCGCCAAGGGACGTTACCTGTGTAAGCCATAGATACGCTTAGCAGCAGCATTTCTTTGGTGATGGACAGCTTCAAAGATTTTACTGAAATAGGAAATAAGTTAGGTTAATGGAGATGGTCATTTAGGCCATTGAGCCGTTATCTGAATTTACAGGCAGACACTTACCAAAGGCATCCACTGCTTTTGACATGTTGCCCTGTGAAGGCCTAAGTTGAAAGAAAAATCAGATTTAGAAAAACATTTTGAACCAATCCTATTAAAGCAATATAAAAAAAAAACAGGAGCAATAAAAGAGTGACACCAGCGTATTCTAATTTTTTCCCTTCCTTTTACCAAGTACATGTACCACGAAGTGGATGTTGCTTCTATGTTGGGTCTCATTTTTACCAGATGCACTGGTAATGCACACATATACATTTTTGAAGGACCCCATTCCACCAACCCATATGTGTAAGGGCAGAACAATGCATTAATGAAGCAAACAGGACTTTTTTTCCCCTACACATAGTAAATGAGAATAGTTCCCAAAGAAAAACACATTTTCTATTGCCTTATGCATGTGCGTTAGGAAACAAGCAGCACTATTCTCCCTCTGCCCACTATCAAACAGGGAACCACTATTTGTAGAGCTTAGCACCCCAGGATGGACTTGCTGTATTTCAGGCGATCATCCCCTTACGCATAATAGTTTGCCTGGTATTCTCCAGATGCACAGAGGATGACTGCACACCAATAAAGGAGCAAGAAAACACCATGCCTGCTAATAAAAGGCAGGACGGTTTTATAGTTTTAGGCCTCATGCCCACGGGCGTTTTTTCAGCCGCGTTTTTGAGCGTTTTTTACAGCTTAAAAACGCCTGTCCATGTTAGTCTATAGCTTCATGCCCACCTAGGCGTTTGAGCTGTAAAGAGCATAGGCGTTTGTAAGCTGTAAAAAAAACCCAGGACCAGTGCGTTCCTCAGCGTCAGAATTAGGCAGAAAAAACGCAAGCGTCAAAAACGCGCGGTCACGTTTTTAGCTCCGACGTTTTTTTTTTTTGGTTTTTTTTTTCTTTCAAAAAAAATAAAAAATATTTACAACAACATGGACAGGCGTTTTTAAGCTGCAAAAAACGCAGCTGTAAAAACGCCAGTGGGCATGAGGCCTTAGGGTCCTTTCACACGGGGCGGATCCGTGCAGATCCGCCCCGCGAAGCTCCGCTTGCTCAGCGGGGATCGCTCCGTTGATCCCCGCTGAGCCGACGGATGACTGGGCGGTCCCCGCACACTGTGCAGAGACCGCCCTGTCAGAGCGCCGCTCTCCCCTATGGGGAATCGGATGACGACGGACCGTAGAGTCCGTTGTCATCCGATCCGCTCCGCCGACGGAAGGAAAAATAGGGTTTTCCTCCGTCACACTTTGGCGGAGCGGAGCGGATGTCAGCGGACATGTCTCCGCTGACATCCGTGCCTCCATAGGGGTACATGGAGGATCCGTTTCAGGTCCGCCTAAAAAACTGACAGGCGGACCTGAACGGACCTCCGTGTGAAAGAGCCCTTAAAGTAAACCTTTGGCCTGGACATAAACAAATATTTACATATTTGTAACAAGCAGTGAATGAAGATTAAAAGCTGAGCTCCACCGGAAAGTGGAACTTTCACTTTAAGGACTCCTGACATGCCACATTTGGCATGTCATTTTTTGGGGGAAGCGGGTACCCAGCTCCCACTTCTGCTCATGGCGCCACAGCGCAGAGTGGAAGTTTTCCTCTCCCCCAACCCTTCCTGCAATCTTCTGGGACACGTCACAGGTCCCAGAAGATTGCCTGGCCATTCAGAACACGCACCGCGACTCGCGCATGTGCAGTGCACACCCGGCTGTAAAAGCCACAAGCTGTTACAGCCAGGTGCCCACACTTGCAATGCCGGCGCTGGAGAGACGCAAGACTTCGGGCGGCCGCATCGCTGGACCATGGGACAGGCGAGTGTCTGTTAAATAAAAGTCAGCAGGTACACTTTTTGTAGCTGCCAACTTTTAATAAACACAGAAATGGGTGGAACTCTGCTTTAAAACAAGCCTTTACCTATGTAGTTGCAGGCACTGTAGAGCAATTCTTCCTCAAAAGTTCACAGCAAAAGGACGGGCTGCTGAGCGAATGACTTGGAAGAACTTTCAGTACTTCTGCTGTAAAATTTAAGGACGCATTTCTCCACATTGGTTCTCCTTACAGAGGTCAGCGAGGAATGGTTTTAAAGCTCATTTAGCGCTTGTTCAATATATATAAAATATGTCCTTGCCACGTATTCAGATCATTAATTATTTTAAAACTTACCATTTTCTTTTTAGTTTATTTTAAAAAAAGGAAAAAAAAATAAAAAAAAAACAGTGGCTTATAATGGCATGAAACAATACATAGGAGCACCCATACTACCTACTGCAATATGTATGCAGATAGCTTAGAATTAAAGTAGAACTGTAGGCAAACCCCCCCCCCCCCCCCATTCTGGAGAGAGTAATGGAGGGTTATAACCCCCTGTCCCATTCCAGAGATTTCCCTTCACTTCCTGTCCCATAGCCAAACAGGAAGTAAAAAGAAATCTCTGCAAATGAAGGGAATTTCTTGGGGACGCCCAGGTCACCAGAATTATTGTCCCCATTAGAGTTGGGAAACTTAACATTAATAAATCACCGGGACCGGATGGTTTGCACCCGAGGGTACTTCGGGAACTCAGATCAAGTAATTGCCAGACCATTGTTCCTAATTTTTACTGACGGTCTGAGGTTCCAGGGCTTCCGCCATTATCTTTGTAAATATCTTGGGGGAGGATGATAGGCCGAACGGCAGAGCCCTGAATTGGAGATGCCAGACTGAGGTCCCTAGATTGATCGCCAGGTGGAAAAAACGTTGGGAAGCCTGAGCCATCGGTACATGTAGGTAGGCGTCCCTCAGATCCAGGGATGCCATGAAGCAGTCTGGAGTTAACAACTTTGTTATGGAATGGATTGTGTCCATGCGGAAGGGTTTGTACCGTATTGATCTGTTTAGGATCTTTAGATTCAGAATCAGTCGGTACTTCCCTGAAGGTTTTTTTCACCAGGAATATGCGAGAATAAAAACCTCGGCCCTCCTGGTGTTTTGGGACTTGAACAATCACTTCCTGTTGGATCAGATCCTGTAACAGGCTCATCATAGCAGAAGATTTTTCTTGATCCCGTGGAAGGGCTGCAACATAAAATCTGCTTGGCAGGGGTTCTGAAAATTCCAGCCTGTACCCCCTGTGAAATTACGTTTTTTACAAATGGACTTGTGGACATTCTGTTCCATTGTCTGCCTTTCTTCTTCAGACAATCTTCCCCCCCAATGGGGTAAGATTGGCACTTATTTTTAGGGGGCTGGTCTGGGGGAGATCTGAAAAGAACTCCACCCCTTCCCTTACCCCTTTGGGGAACCCAATGCTTTTTGTGGTTTTCCCTATTCTTGTGGGGCGGCTGAACAGCACGAAAATTGTTTAAAAGTCTGCTTCTTTTTGGAGGGGAAAAGCCTTCTTTGTCGGCTGTTCTGTCCAGGACTGTTTCAAGGTCTGGTCCAAAAAGAAAATCCCCCGAAAAGGGTAGGCCGCAGAGCTTGATCTTGGAGGCACTTGACCAAGTTTTTAGCCGGACTACTCGTCTGGCTGAGTTCACCAGTGCTGAGGACCTTGCTGCGATTTTAATTGACTCGGCCGAAGCATCAGCCATGTATTTGACTGCTTTCAGTATCAGAGGGAAAGATTCCAAAAAGGTCTTTCCTTGGGGTACCTGCTTCTACATGGCTCATCAGCTTTTCTACCCAGCATTCTAGGTTCTGGGCCACCACTGTGGAGGCCATAGCAGGTTTGAGACTGACTGATGTGGAGTCCCATGCCTTTTTCAAGGGGGAGTCTGCCCTTTTGTCCATTGCATCCTTCAATACCCCCCCCCATGTCCTCGAAAGAGGTCTGTACGTCGGGAAACCTGTGAGAAAGCAGCATCTACTCGTGGTTTCTTGTTCCAAACCTCTGACTCTATTTTCAAAAGGAAACCTTCTCCTAAGGGTCTTGGAAAGAAAAGGGCCCTTCTCAGGATCCTTCCATTCTTTTTTAATCGTGTCCGATAGGACTATGGACTGGGAACAATATGTTTAGAATCATCCAGACCCTGGTACATATTATTGTGGACAGATAATTGTACTTTCTCCTCCTGAATATCCAGGAGTAGTGTAGACTGCCCTTTGCAGATCGTCCACCTCATCGAAGGACAGTTTGTATCTGGAGGCTCTGCTATCTTGCTCTTCCTTCTCATCTGAATCCTTGACAGAGGCAAGAGTACTCTCCCCTTCATCCCCAGAGTCCACCTCTGCTGGTCTAGATGGTGGTTGCTGGGGTTCAGCCTGGACTGCTGGACTCTGTACCAGTAAAGATTGGACTGAACTGAGTGAGCGCGTAAGCTCCCGTACTGAGGAAAATAAGTCTTTATACTGTTGGGACATTTCCTCTTCAACCAGGTCTTTAATGCATGATGTACACATTGCTTTTTGCCATAAATCCCTCAGAGGGTTCTTGCAGGAGGGACACTTCCTCTGGTATGGTGGATTTAAATGCTTAGTTTTTCCTACAGTTTTTTCCTGAAAAAAGAGACAAACCTTAAAACTAGGGTTTTAAACCTAACACAAACCTTAGTGCATTTAGGCCACCACCAGACAGAAAAGGAGAGTGTCCCCAGCAGTGTAATAGATAGCAACCACCCATTCCAAACTGCAAGGTCAGTAACTTCTGACCGAACAGCCACAGGCTCCCTTCAGGGAGGAAAACAAGAAAACACAGCAAAACATAAGCCCATAAGGATCAGAAAAAAGGCACCATTGTACCCCTCTTACCTGGGCCTGACCGGTGCTTGTGGTGCCTGTGTTCGCCATTGCGGTTAGTCTCTCCTCTATCTTGGTAGAGAACGCAGCGGGGTCTGAGAAAAAAAAAAAGCTTTTTTTTTTATGTTCCCGCGTCATCGAGGGCCGGAAACGGAAGCACCGGTCGAAGGACCTGTCCCCTAGTCTCTGCGTTCCAGACGCTTGGAACCACGAGCGCCACGCCCCCCACAGGAAGCAATATCACCAGACATGACGTCGCCCGGGACCCGGAACAGACATGCGGGAAACGCCGCTGACCGACAGCAGCACCCACCCCGATATCAAAGCCATAACAGCGGATTCCGGGCACAGAGATACTGCACCTCCTGTGGGTCCTTTGCTCCCGTGAGCAGGATCGAATGGGGACTCCGGAACACCCCCCGCTTGAGGTGGGGGGGCTGGGATGATCGCTGCACTCCAGGCAGAAACAAGCAATGGTAAGCCTGTACCCTCCTCCAACCTTGGAGAGAAACGCAGCTCCCTGGTTCCAGCATGCTGCTTCCACCATGGTGGAGGAAACGCAATAACCGAGGCCATGGTGGAAGGGGGAGGGATTTAAAGGGCTGCATGCGTTTCCTGTAAAAGAGGCAGAGCTGCGCCCTCTCCAAGGTTGTCCTAAAAGGCGATTTGAGAAAAAAGTCCTGCAAGCAGCATCTTTGGGGCAGTGGAGGAGCGGTGCATACACCGCTCCTGCCCTTCTAAATGAATATGCACTGCTGCCGAAGCGCCAGCGCTTCACCATAGTTTTAGCCGTGTTCTTGGGCCACTAGCGGGGCGCTTTTAACCCCCGCCAGCGGCCGAACGGGTTAATAGCGCACCGCTGGTGGCCGAAAAGTGCCGGTAAAGCGCTGCTTTACCGCTAACGCGGCTGCAATATGAAAGGGCTTCTACTGCTCATCAGAAATATAAAGTGTAGTCAGTCTAGTGAAGTGCCATAACAATGATACTCTCTGAACACAGGCACAGGTTTGACCAGGGGGCTACTACTACCTGACTTTTTAGAAGGCTACAGTGGCTGCCAGACCAAACTGCAACGCACAAGTAGAGCCAAGACCTGGTTGCAATGTCTGCCTGGGGTGCCTGGTTTACAAAACTGGCTGGACAGGATTATCAATCCTTTGAAGATTAAAAAAGTCATATATGCATTCCAAACAGTATTGTGTATTTACAGTGTGTGCGCATATTTTTGGTTATTATAGCAGTGTTTACCTAAAAGTAAACTTTGAAGCAGCTTTCACATTTTTTACATGAGTGCTATTCAATGAAAATCTTATTAAATAAAGGTGGTTTGCAGTTAACCAGTTCTGGACTGCACATAGCACATATACTGCGGCAGGGCGGCCCGGCTGCGCAAACCGGCGTACCTGGACATCGAACACCCTGCAGCGATCGGATTTGCTTCAGAACCGATCGATCTTCAGGTCCAGGCCAATGTTTTCTGGCCTGGACCTGCTGATCGGTTTCCGATGAATGAAAGAGCCTCCTCTGCCTGTGTAATGTAAACACAGGCAGAGGAAGTAATGTCATCTCCCTTCGTGGAGCCCTTCTTCATTCCGGCGAGCGAGAAGACATCTACTGTGAGTACACCAAGCACTACACTAACACCAGTACACAAAGACACACTTAACCCTCTGACCACCCCCCCCCCCCGCTAACCCTTTCACTCCCTGCCACAGTCTCCAAGTGCAGTTTACTGATCACTGTATTGGGGTCCCTTGTGAAACTAAACAGCATTAGGACAGTTAGCGGTAGTCCCGGATAGGTTTAGGGTACCCGCCATATAGTCCCTTATAAAAGGTTTAACCCCTTGACCACCCCCAGTTAACCCTTTCACTCCGTCACAGTTTCTTTAGTACAGTGTACAGATCTATTTTCTGATCACTGTCTTAGTGTCACGGGTAACATTAGTTAGGTGTTATCAGTTAGTGTCAATCCCAGACAGCGTCAGATTTTAACCCTTTGATTGCCAGTAACACTAAACACACAATATATACCTCCATTACTAGTATAGTGTCTGAACGGATCAATATCTTTGTATTGTATTCCCAAAAATGCAGCGTTGGCAGGATCAGCCCCGATACCTGCCAGCACCTGCGTTTAGCCCCTCCGCCCAGCCCACCCAAAGTGCAGGATCAAGAGATCACTGTCACTTCCAAAACATAGCACACAAAACTGCAGCATTAGCAGAGTTACACCTGATACCTGCTAGCACGAACCGTTAATTTTTTTTGTAGCGATTCAAGCAGTCTCACAACCAGGTACTTTTTTACCTGCAAGTCGCACTAGCTGTACCTGTAAATTTAGAGCCAAAATGTCAAATGAAAAAGGTACACTAGTGAAGAGGCCTACAGGATACTGAGCATGACAGATGAAAGCGCAGGGGAAGCCTCACTATCAAAAATCACAATCCGATTCAAGCTCACTATACGAACCTGTAGAGAGCAGCGGCACCCTGACGACAGTAGAGGTCCCTGCCAAGGTCAGGCACACCCGATCCCATTCTGTTGCAAGAACCACATGATTCTCATATGCAGCAGAGCGCCAGTACTAGTGCTGCTCAACCTTGAGGTGAACTGGCAAGTACTAGTGGCCTAGTACACCCTGGTCGTAGACAAACCAGCACTGCAGTAACACTTGGTGATGTGGAGAGTCCCATAAGTGCAGTTCAAGCTGGTGCAGTGGCTAGCACAAGTACGGTCCCGCAGCCACCAAGAATTCAAACACAGGCATGTAGAGCCCATAGTGCCCTTCCTGAGGCTCTTGCAAATCCTAATTGGCAGCCCACCACTTCTGCAGCACCCGTGCTTCCCCTATTCACTGGCCATCCCAGAACTCAGGTAGAAACAGCAGATGTTACTTCCCTTGACTTGTGTGTTTTTTTCATGAAAGATCCATTGTGGACCAAAGCAATTTATACGCTGGTCAATTTAATCGCCTCAAATCCAAATTGGACCCTTGCCAGAGAATTTGGCTTGAAACCTATGATGGTTCCCAAATTTAAGACCTTTCTGGGCCTATCCCTCCTCATGGGCATTACTAAAAAGTGAGTTGCGGTCATATTGGTCTACTGACCCAATTCAACTTATGCCCGTGTTCTCTGCTGCCTGCCATGGCCAAGACTCGATATCAGCAAATCTTATCGTTCATGCACTTCAACGACAATTAACTCTATCATCCTCGGGGTGACCCTGAACATGATCGGCTCCACAAAATTCGGCCCCTCACTTCAACAATGTGCAGCCTTGTTTATTCCCAATCAAGAGGTCGGCATTGATGAGCCTCCGATTACGTTTTCTGGCCACCTTGTGTTCAGTTTCTTCCCAGCAAGCGTGCCAGATATGGGGACAAAATATATAAGCTCTGTGACAGGGTAACAGGCTATACATATAGTTTCCTGGTTTACGAAGGAAAAGATAGAAGCATGGAGCCCCGGGACTGCCCAGACTACATAGGGAGCAGCGGCAAGATTGTTTTGGACTTGGTTCCACCCTTATTCCGAAAGGATACCATTTATACATAGACAATTTTTATACAAGCGCATGTGGCACCGTGCTAATCGCCAGGGCTTCCCCCAACGGCTTGTAGATACCAGACTTAGACGGGGGGGGGGGGGGTGTAAATTACTACGGCGACTAGTGTTGAGAAGTCCCTCTCTGTCCACGACTACAACCTTAATATGAGAGGGGTGGACTTCAAAGACCAGATGGCACCGTACTTAATTGCCCATAAGGCCAGACGCTGGTACAAAAAAAAAGGGTCTATATGCCCATTCCAATTGGCTCTGTTCGACGCTTCTGTGCTATACAAAGTGTCTGGACAAACTGGATCCTTCCTAAAATTCCAGGAAGAGATCACTGCTCTTCTGTATCCAGGAAGTGCTGTGGCCCAATTTCCCAATCCAAATGCAGGGAGTCGGCTGCATGAGCGGCATTTTCCAGATGTCCTCATTGGTACCCCTACCCAAAAGAGCACCACAAAGATGTCCCGTCTGTAAAAAACAGACATAAGTGTGACACTCGCTATTATTGTCCCTCCTGTCCTGACCAACCTGGTCTCTGCATGGGGGACCGTTTCTGTTGCTACCACACACTATTGGACTATTAGCATAGGGTCCAGTACTGCACAGTCCTTGGGCACACATTCACACAAGGTCTTGAAAGATCAACCTTTACAGTAACAAATAAAAGTGTAAAAAAATAAATAAATTATTTTTTGTCATTTGACTGTTTTACTGTATTTTATGTTATACTGTAATGTTTTATCGTGCTGCTTTGCAGGTGTCAGTCATTCTACTGTTTTTCTGTACTGTTACTGTGTTTTATTATTAACCATTGTTTGCAGGTAGGCAATTCAGCTGCAGCACTGATTTTTTATTTATTTTTTGACAGCAACAGGGTTTTCTCTCACAACATGTAAATTTGTGACTCCAGTGCTGTATGAGGGAAGAAGACGAAGACGAAGACGAAGACGAAGACGAAGACGAAGACGAGCATCTATGCCGAAGCATAGAGGCAGGGGTGGACCGCCCCTATGCTTCGGCATATATTTTATTTACTTTTCTTGGCTGAGATTTCTCCAGCCACATCGATGAAGAATGGTGCATGTATGCCCATCATTAGAAGTGGATGGATGCAGGGAAGTATTCTAATGAAGGGCATACCACCGAACAATTGATATGAATGGAGGAAGCTGTTCTTTTTTCATTTACCCACAGGCTCCATGAAAAAAATAAAAAAAACTTTACAATATACTGTATGCTCAACGAGGACCAGCGATGTACTGGTATGTTGCTGGACTTTGAGTGGTTATACAGGAATGATGCCTGCAGGTTTAGGTATCATCTTGGTATAGTTTTTTTCAGCCAGCGGTCGGTTTTCATGCAAAAGCAATCCGAGTGGCCAATAGCTGCTAGACTACTTTTACAAGCAGTGGGAGTGAATATTCCCCCCACCTCTGTAAATCTAAAGTGGTAACCTGTAAAAGCCACTTAATCCTAAGGTTGTCACTCCTACATGAACGACTTCTAGTTCAAAAGGTATAATAAATAGGTCTGCCGCATGTTGGGGGAAATGAGCATGACATTTATAATTAGAAAGCATACACAGAAACAGTGTTTTGACATATTGATAAGACTTACAGCAATATGGGTTACACATATAAAAAAAAAAAAAAAAAAAAAAAAAAACTGACATTACTATAGGTCTTTGACTGACTACAATGTAAAAGACTGGACAAATAGAAAAGTACAGTAGAAAAAAAAAAGCAGCAGTGGTTGAGTTTAATAAACTAGGATTATGTATCAGGGTCAGGCAAAGACAAGCGCTGGACTGAAATAGACAGACAGATAAGATATTGATCCAAGCCACAAGCACAGATCTGTCCTGATTTGTCCCCAACTTTTTTACTGCTTCCAACATTTTTGTGTAACCTGTAAGACCTTAACTCTTTGAAGTAATGGGTGAAAAATGGAGTACAACTGCTGGCCGCTTCAAGAGAAATTGCTAGTTATCTGGCCGATATGACAACCTAGCTTTGACGCTCAGACATTTCTGCTAGCCATACATACATGGGCTCACATTAGGGTTGCCACCAGTGGCGGTGCGTCCATTAAGGGCGCACGGGCGCCGATCCCTCTCCACTTACCCCCATCTGTGTAGTATGGATATTCATGCACTGCATAAATCCAGGGCCGGATTAACATAGGGGCTATTGGAGCTGCAGCTCCAGGCCCCTTCCTCAAGATAGGCCCATTTGCCCAAACAAAAACAAAGAAAAAAATAAAAAAAAGATCGGCTTCGAGGATTGTAGCTCGACGACCAGGGGCCACAGAGACCCCATATTTGGGGGGTATGCAGCTGAAGACCCACCCCACCACTGGTCAAAATATGGGGCTGCTATCATGTAGGGTTCCGGAGATACGAGGATGTTTGCGCAGCCTGTCAGAAGCTATATACAGAACGGCCAGTTTAAATATAAGCTGACACACTCTGCAGCAGAGAGGATGAGCTCACAGTGCTTATAATAATTATTTGTATATCACTAAGACTGCTTTCACACTATGCCTCCCCGAGCGTTGGCGGTAAAATAGCGGTAAAACGCTGCTATTTTACTGTCGGATTTGCGGCACATTTCGGCCACTAGCAGGGCGCTTTTAACCCACGCCAGCGACCGAGAAAGGGTAAAAAACGCCCGAGATGTGCCGCTACAGCGGCATATTTCCGGCATACGGCGGTGCTGCCCCATGATTTTAATGGGCAGGAGCGCATTAGGAGCGGTGAGTTCACCGCTCCTAATGCACTCTAAAGAAGTTGCTGGCAGGACTTTTTCTGACGCCCTGCCAGCGCACCGCTCCAGTGTGAATAGAGCACCTGTTTAAGGGCGGATTGCAGGCGCTATTTTTAACGCTATAGCGCCTGCAAAACGCCCTCAGTGTTAAAGGGGTCTTATAGTAATTAACCCCTTGCCACCCAGGCCAATTCTGAAACTTCTCTCCTACATGTAAAAATCATCTGTTTTTTGCTAGAAAATTACTCAGAATCCTCAAACATTATATATTGTTTTAGCAGAGACCCTATGGAATAAAATGGTGGTCTTTGCAACTTTTTATGTTACACGGTATTTGCGCAGCAATTTTTCAAACCTGTTTTTTTTTTTAAAGAGACTGTTTGTTTGATTCATAAAAAAAAAAAAAAACACTAAAGTTATCACGATTTATTTTGTTGTATACTAAGCGATGCTTACATTTTTTTTTACAGGTTACATGTTGAGAGTTACAGAGGGGGTCTAGTGCTAGAATTATTGTTCTCGCTCTAACGATCGTGGCGTATGTAACCTGTGTGTATCTGGCTCTGATACTAGCCAGGGCCTACCCAGCCACTGACTAGTATCTCTCCCCAGCCTGTCCCCACACACCCTCTCACCTGCTGACCTGTGGATGGGGGAATCACTCCTGCAGTGTTATTGTGTTCTGCCTGCGAATACAATGATTAGTGTTGCTAACTATAGCTGGCAGCACTGATTGTTTTGGGAAAAACCTGACAGGCTGGTTGTACTCAAGTCACATAATAGATTGACTTGTGTAAAACCAGCTAGCCCATACATAGATCGACTATGGCTGGTCTCTGCTTAATTGGCGTAATTTCAATCCATGTATGGCCCGCTTAACCACTACGCAGTCCCTAAACATCCTTCCACAAACCTTTACATTTTTCCTTCCCAGATTCCCTTTATCCTCTTCACCTGTAAATACTCTCCACACTTCTCTCCTGTACATACTGCTCACTGTCATACCCTACACACTCCTCTCCTGCACATAGTGCCCGCTGTCATACACTTCTCTCCTGTACATAGTGCCCACTGTCGTACTCTCCACACTCCTCTCCTGTACATACAGCTCACTGTCATACCCTCCACACTCCTCTCCTATACATAGTGCCTACTGTCATACCCTCCACACTCCTCTCCTATACATAGTGCCCACCGTCATACCCTCCACACTCCTCTCCTGTGCATACTGCTCACTGTCATACCCTCCACACTCCTTCCCTATACATACTGTTCACTGTCATACCCTCCACACTCCTTCCCTATACATACTGTTCACTGTCATACCCTCCACACTTCTCTCCTATACATAGGGCCCACTGTCATACCCTCCACACCTCTATCCTGTACATACTGCCCATTGTCATATCCTCCCCACTCTTCACTGTCCTACCCTCCACACTTCTCTCCTATACATAGTGCCCACTGTCATACCCTCCACACCTCTATCCTGTACATACTGCCCATTGTCATAGCCTCCCCACTCTTCACCGTCATACCCTCCACACTCCTTTCCTGTGCATACTGCTCACTGTCATACCCTCCACGCTCCTTCCCTATACATAGTGCCCACTGTCATACCCTCCACACTCCTCTCCTATACATAGTGCCCACCGTCATACCCTCTACACTTCTCTTCTGTACATACTGCTCACTGTCTTACCCTCCACACTCATCTCATGTACATACTGCTCAGTATCATACTGTCCACACTCCTCTCCTGTACATACTGACCACTTTCATAAACTCCTATTGTACATAGTGCCGGCTGTCATACCCTCCACACTCCTCTCCTTTACATACTGCTCGCTCTCATACCCTCCACATTCCTTTCCTGTACATACTGCCTATTGTCATACCCTCCTCACCTGTACATACTGCCCACTGTCATTCCCTCCACACTCTTCTCCTGTACATACTGCTCACTGTCTTACCCTCCACACACATTTAATGTACATACTGCTCAGTATCATACCGTCTACACTCCTCTCCTGTACATACTGCTCACTGTCATAAACTCCTCTATTGTACATAGTGCCGACTGTCATACCCTCCACACTCCTCTCCTGTGCATACTGCCCACTATCATACCCTCCACACTCCTCTCCTGTACATACTGCCCCCATTATACCCTCCACACCCCTCTCCTGTACATACTGCCCACTATCATACCATCCACACTCCTCTCCTGTACATACTGTAACCCAACCTTACCCTCCACACTCCTCTCCTGTACATACTGCCAACTATCTTTCTCTCCACATTTCTCTCCTGTACATACTGCCCCCATCATACCCTCCACATTCCTTTCCTGTACATACTGCCCACTTTCATACCCTCCACACTCCTCTCCGGTACATACCACCCTCTGTCATACCCTCCACACTCCTCTGCTGTGCATGCTGCCCACTGTCATACCCTTCAAACTCCTCTCCTGTACATAGTGCCTTCTGCCATACCCTCCACACTACTCTCCTGTACATAGTGCCCACTGTTAGACCCTCCACATTCCTCTCCATTACCTGCACATACTTCCCAGTTTTATACCGTCCATACTCCTCCCCTAAGCCTCTTACCCACAAAAAACTGTTATTTGAAATTATACAGAATATCCTCTATGTTACCAGATCTAGAATAGGCACAATTTTGTTAGTTCAACTGAAGGAAATCTTCTCAGTCCTCATATTTGTTCTGCCCCATTATTAGTACTCATTTCATTTTGTGATTACTATTGTGATGTATAGAGGAACAATGGGGATCTCAGCTACTCTAAATATAGCACTGGTGAAAAAAGTGCCCCTTAAAAATATTTTTGAAATGTTGGCAACTATGCACTTAGGCACTGACCAAAGGCCACCGGGTCAGTAGGGGGCCCCATGAGAGGCTCCTGGGATCCTGTGATAATAAAGCGGTAGTAAACTTCGCTAACATTACTACTTTTTAGAGGCCCTGAGGTAGGTTTTGCCATAATGTACAAGTATGCACAGCATATTAGCACATTAGGGTACATTTAAATTGTCAGACTGAGCCCTCCAGCGCTGTGATCAATCCGGCGGGTCCTGAGCGCTTCCATTTTCACCCGGTCTTCCTTCTGGGCTCTGTGCCTTCGGTCACTTGCCTTGGCCGGGCTGCGTTGATGTCATTCCCACGCATGCTCATGCGCATCCTCTCTCTCTCTCATCCCCCCTTTCTTCCTCATCCTCCCTCCCTTACCCCTCACCCCTCTCTCATCCTCTCTCTCTCTCATCCTCCCTCTCTCTCTAATTTAATTTGTTATAACAAAAAATTGTTTGCATATTTATTTATTTATTATTTATAAAAGGCCCACCAAAATCCTCAGCACCAGGCCCATGATGTTCTTAATCTGGCCCTGCATAAATCTATCCATGGCCACTATAGCCATTCCCTATTCAGGCGTCCGGCCCCATTTTGGACACCAGGCGCCTGAATTCCAGCAGCGGGGAACAACGTTTTTGAAGCACTTGATTGGAGCCATAGGCTCTAAAAGGCTTAAAAAAAAAAAAAGGTGACCTGTGCGTGCAAAGCATTGCGCTCGCAGTTTACCCAGGTGTGTTAGAAAAGTGAATGAATATTCCTTTCCTAACACTTAAAAGCCTCTCAGCCAATCAGGTGCGTGGGTCTGTTACCCGTCACCTGACTGGCTGAAACGACAGGCGCTACGATTGGACACCTATCAGTAGGAGGGGAGGAGACGCACAGAGGACACAGGGGCCGCTGCAAGGTCCCACCGCTCGCTGCCGTCACCTGCTGACTGACCGAGACAGAGTAAGTGCCAGGCAGACGGCAAGCGGGTCACAGTGGCTGCAATCGATGGGGCAGAGTGGCTGCCAGGGGAGTGACTGCTCCAGTAAGGAAGGGGGCAGAGACGTAGGAAAGGTTAGGACAGGTACCGATAGTAGGGGACTCTTATTATTAGGAGGACAGAGAGGGCAATAGGTCACAAAGACCCTGGTCGTGGAACAGTATGGTTTACCGGGTGCTCAGGTTCGGCGCATCATGGATCGGATGGACAGAATATTGGGGGGGGGCTGGGAAGGACCCAGCTGTCATGTTACACTTCGGCACCAATGAAAAAGTAAGAGGAAGGTGGAGTCCCCTAAAAAAAAAATAAAAAAAAAAAACAACAGGGACTTAGGAAATAGATGGAAGAGAAGAAATACTACCTGTGCCTCAAGCCACAACAGAGAGGCAGAAGGAGCTTTGGGAACTGAACAAGTGGCTTAGGAACTGGTGTAGGAAGGAGGGGTTTGGGTTCCTGGAGAACTGGGCAGACTTCTCAGTCAGTTACCGGCTCTTTAGTAAGGATGGGCTGCACCTTATTGGGGATGGTGCAGCACTATTTGGAAGAAAGATGGCCACAAAGTTGGAGGGGCTTTTAAAACTAGGTGTTGTGGGGGGGGGGGGTTCAAAAGGAAGGGACAGCCAGTAGTGAGCAAAGGACAAAAGGGTAATAGTGGAGACAATATAGCCGTAACATCTAATCCCAGGGTGAATGAGTGGTTAAATCAAAAACAAAAGCATGAGAAAAACGAATTAAAATGAAAGAAAAATGCACTCATACAACACAGAGGCGTATACACAAATGCCAGGAGCCTAGCTAACAAAAAGGAGGAACTGGAGCTGCTATTACACGAGGACTTAATTTGCAGGAAAAACAAAAGTTGGTTTGACAACCTGCACCGCTGGCTGGCAGATATTCAGGGTATTCCTTGTATCGGAAGGACAGGGAAGGTAGAAGAGGGGAAAGGGTGTGTCTATATATCAAAAATTATGTAAGGGTGGTAGTTGCAAGTCTCCCAACCTGAAGGAGGAGCTGGACCTCCTATCACAGTTAGAAATGGTAGCGAGGCAAGGAAATGTCATCATAATGGGGGACTTTAATTATCTTGATATCAACTGGGCAGAGGGGACAGCTCACTAAAGGCCCGTCATTTCATGAATGTCTTACGAGACAACTTCATGTCCAAATTGGTGGATTCTCCAACTAGAAAGAATGCATTGCTAGATTAATTACGAACGATCCAAGTCTGATCTCAGATGTTGCAATATGGGACAACTTGAGATGATCACATTTAATGTAAAATCTTAGAATAAATAAAAAAAAAAAAAAAAAAAAAAGGGAGGCACGAGGAACTCTAAATTTCAAAAAGAGAAAACTTTTCTGAACTGGGCTCAATACGACAAGACATCAGAATCCTAAAAACATTGAACACGGAGAAAAAATGGGAATGCTATATTAAAACAAAGCTATCACACAGTGCATTCCAATGGGCAATAAATATAAAAAGAGCGAAGGTTAAACCTGGGTGGCCAAATCGTAACGTAAAAATTCTTATTAGAGAGACAAACCTGCTTTTAAAAAAAATTTGAAAAATCGGAGGGGGCATTGTCAGCATTCCAACACTACAAGGAATGCAACAAAAAGTGCAAGAACAAAATCAGAGCGGTAAAAAAAAAAAAAAAAAAAACACTAGAGACACAGGAGGAGAGTAAAAAAAAAATCCAAAAAGGAATTCTTTAGATATATTAACAGTAAAAAAAGCAAAATCAGAGCACATTGCCCACATAAAAGACGATGGAAGGGAGGATGTTACAGACAGGGCCGCTGTTAGGAATCGCGGGGCCCCGTAAAGCCTACCTGACGGATATCCCTCCCTTTCGATCCTAGCACAAATCTTCTCCCCCAAATCCCCACTGCCAGCACAAATCTCCCCCTAATCCCTCCTATTACCCAGAATTCCCCCATCTCCCCTGTCAACAAAAATCTTCTTACTTCAATCCCCCTCCAAGGACAAATTCCCACAAATCCATCCTCCTAGCACAACCCCTCTATGTTACTCTTCCCAGCACAAATTATTCCGCCTTACCGAACTCCCCCCTAGCACAAGCATCCCCTCTTTTTTTTTTTTACAGAAGGACCCCCAACAGGTCATGTTTTCAGGATTTCCTTCACCTTGCATAGAGGCTTTGAATCAATGACAGTAGTTTGGTATTTATGATAGCTGTTTTCTCGAAGGTGTACTTTATTACCAAGGTTGGGAACCACTGGCCTAGGGTCACTGGTTTTCATTCTAAGGACATGTAAGGACATTTTGATTTAAAGAGAGTAACCCCATAAATTTTAAAGCGATAGTAAACCACACCATGTGCATACTAGCACATTATGACAAACTTTCCTGAAAACAAAGCCCTCCAGCGGCACGATGTCACCGCTGAAGGCGCTTCCATTTTCACCCGATCTTCCTTCTGGGTTTGCTGGCTTCGGTGTGATGAATGCCAAAGCCGGCGATGACGTCACTCCCGCACATGCGTGTGGGAGTCGCCGTTTATGGCGCAGTTATGCCGTTCTTTCAGAGTGCATGCGCCGGGGACATCACTGGCTGCATCTAAAGCAAGCATCTCCTAAAAACAAGTGCATGTTTAGGAGATATTTACTGTACCCATTAGGTAAGCCTTATTATAGGCTTACCTGTAAGTATAAATCATACAAGGGGGTTTACACTCCCTTTAACATTGCAGCAAAACGCCTATAAAGGAAACGCTGCTAAACGCGGGTTACCGCGTTTAGCGTCTGAAACAAGGAAATCTATGGCGTCTGAACCCATTTTTTTGCTTTCAAAGAAATTTTGTTAAACGCAACTGCCTATAAACAAGACTGTGTACATGGTCACATAGGATAACATTGCATGAGTTCAGGGGCAGTTGAAAAAAAGCGTCCAACTGCCTCTGAACGTACGTTTAGCAGCGTCCCGTGTACATGGGGCCTAATGAGGAAAGTTGCAGTGTTTGCATTCCTCTAGACATAGTTAACCCTTAGGGAGTATCTCATCAAAATCCTATTGCAGAGGATGCCTAAAATTTGACTTGCATCTTAGTGCAGATTTCTGTGAAAATCAGTGAGCCAAATCACACAAGCTGGAAGTTACATTTCTGAGAAAGTTCTGTACACCAACTAGTGGTGCAATGGATCGTCACCGATCCGTGATCCGAACGGGTCAACCTGTTCGGATCGGCACACCACACGATCCGCGGCCTCGGCCATAGGAAAGGCCGCGGCTTCGGCCTAGCTCCAGCCATCTTGGTACACCCCGGCGGCGGCCGATTTCTCATCAGGAAGTGACGTTTTGTCGCCGCCATCTTTCTACACCCCGCACAGTAAATGTTAGAGTGAGAAGGGGGCAAGAGGACATCTTGTTACACCCACCGGAGTTTAAGAGTTCAGTTATTTTCAACACAAAAACGGAGCTCATATGCTTAAATACAGTATTTGTAAATCCGACGGACTGTTTAGATGTTACATTTTAAAAGCAGCAGCAAACCTGATGACCTTACATGGTTGCTAATGTGACAGAACACCTCCGATTTTCACATTTAGTTATATTTGAAAATCAGAGGTGTTCTGTCACATTAGCAACCATGTAAGGTTAGCAGGTTTGCTGCTGCTTTTAAAATGTAACATCTAAACAGTCCGTCGGATTTACAAATACTGTATTTAAGCTTTGTTTTGTGTTGAAAATAACTGAAATCTAAAACATTTTTTATTTTTTTTTGCTGATCCGAAAAATGATCCGATCCGAGGAACGATCCGGTACGTGGAGTTTTTTGATCCATTGCACCCCTAACACCCACTCTATGCAGAAAGCCTGCATGCTGCCCTATTGCATTTATTGTTTTTACAGAACATTAGAGCGGCTGCAGATTTTAAAGGAAAGGCAATTTTTCAGAACATTGAACCAAGATATGGCTTGTGTAGTAATTGTATAATTTGTTTTTAATCTGCCATTTTTTCCACAAAAGTGTAGTTATCCTTTAAGTATTTTTTTACCAGGAGGTGCTAATATTTACATTTTTTTAAATACCGTATATACGCGAGTATAAGCCGAGTTTTTCATCACTTTTTTTGTGCTGAAAATGCCCCCCTCGGCTTATACTCGAGTCACCCTTTTGCGCCTGATCTCCCGGACTTTGGGGACCCGGTACCGGCCGGCCGTAGGTTCCCTGGACCCCACTTGGCACACATGTAGCCCCACTCTTCCTCTACAAGTGTGCAAAGTTTGTTGTCCGGGGGACCTACGGTCAGGGAGCACCGATTTTTTAAGCCGGACACCCCTTCCATAGACTCCCATGTTAAACGTCATTTCTCTGGTGACTTTGGGGACCGAGTACCAGCCAGTCGTAGGTTCCCTAGACCCAGAACTTGGCACACATGTAGCCCCATTTCTCCTCTACAAGTGTGCAAAGCTTGTTGTCTAGGGGACCTACGGCCGGTGAGCACCGATTTTTCACAGCTGGGCACCCCTTCCATAGACTCCTGTGTTAAACGTCAGTCGAGGCATGGACACAGTGAGGCATGGACACAGTGAGGCATGGACACAGTGAGGCATGGACACAGTGAGGCATGGACACAGTGAGGCATGGACACAGTGAGGCATGGACACAGTGAGGCATGGACACAGTGAGGCATGAACACCCTAGGCTTATACTCGAGTCAATACGTTTTCCCAGTTTTTTGTGGTAAAATTAGGTGCCTCGGCTTATATTCGGGTCGGCTTATACTCGAGTATATACGGTAGCTACAAAGTCACATTAAAAACAAAGTTTAATTTGGTATTTAGTGAGTTTTAAGTGTGTGTACGTAAAATAACTACTTTTTTTTCCCATATTTCCATGGCCGCATTTCAAAAGCTGGTTTGTAGCCTTCTCCCTCAAGTGGCTGCTTATCAGGCAGTGCAGTCAGCGTACTGACAGTGACCGCAGAGACAAAAATTAAAATACAGGATAATCCACAGGAGTGCGCATCATTTTCATTTAGGATTAGGGATTAAAATATTTCCCCACTTCCATTGCTATTGAAATAGGAGGTGGGTGACAGGCACGTTTCTTAGCATGCAACTGTTACCAGTATCCTTTTCTTCATGAAGGCAGAGAATATAATGGAATTCATTCTGCAGTGCATCACTGCCCCCTTTAGGTTAACAAAACTCATTACTCAAACAAAACCAGCAAACACACCGTAACAGCAACAGAAGGTTGTGGTTCTCTAAAAACAGGGACTGACAGCTACTTACTAATGTGCACAGTGGCGGAGTATATGATCTAAAAAAATAAATAAAAAATTTGCCTCACACGCGATATTTTTTTTATATAATAAAGTAAAAATATGCACTCAGTAATTCTAAAAGCTTGTGGATGTTGGATGCACGGCGAGATGCTAAAGCGTATGTAAACCCCCAACAATAAACTCCTGTTTGCTCCCTTTGGGTATGTTACATATACTATTCAAGTGTTTTATTAGATCTGTTCGAGAACTGCAAAAAGTGCACTTTATTTTTGACAGAAAGCTTGTCAGCTGATCACATTACTGTGCTCTCTGCCTCTGCTGCCTGTTATCCATTACATTGTTCTCAGCCATCTCAGGGCTACAGAACTGCCTTCCTCTATGTTATGGAGTGGAGAAAGAGGAGTTTTCTGTAGGTCTAAACTACTTCCTGTCCTGGGGTGCAAATGCTGCTACTCTGAAGAGACAGTATGGCAAGTAAAATGTAGTACAAGAACTGTGTTAATGGCAGGTGAAAAAATAAAAATAAAAAATGAATGTAGCCGCCACATGGTAAGCTGCTTTGTATAATTTTTTGTTGTTGGTTTCAATGCACTTTAACCAGTTCTCTGAACAAAGGATCAAAGGGTAAGGTCACCTTTAGCAGAAGCAGACACCTGCTGGTAATGGCATACAAAGCAATTGGTATAATGCCATCTCTAGGAGTTTGTCAGGCTTTGAAAAGGTACGAAAAATGGCCTACACCTATAGCAAGGGCATTATTTAACTATTCAAAGGTGCGCGTTTTCATCTACCAGAGTCCATTACCCGCATAGGCAGTTTTTTGGGAAGGGTGAACTAACCCTTTAGAGCTAAAATTTAGATTTTTTGGGGGGATACGCCACCAGACACATTAGTTATGTGTAGTGATGTGTATTCCAGGGTGAATATAAATCAATGATTTATTTTTTTTTTTTTTATCTTTTATTTAACCACTTAAGCCCCGGACCATTATGCAGCTTAACCACTTAACGACCGCCCACTGTAATTATACGTCGGCAGAATGGCACCGACAGGCAGAAACACGTATATGTACGTGATCGCCTTTGTATAGTTGGGGGGTCCGATCGGACCCCCCTTCTGTAAAGTGAGCGGTGGTTAAGTGTTCGGGAGCGATCCGGCATGAGGGGACGGCCGTTCGATTCCGGCCACCCCCTCTCGATCGCTCCCGGCGAATGAGAGAGCTTCCCCTGCCTGTAATGTAAACACAGGCAGTAGGAAGTGATGTCATCTCTCCTCGTGTCGGTCTTTTCGATCCGGCGCGAGGAGAGAAGACATCACATAGTAAGTGCACCAACAGCCCACTGACACCAGTACACGTAGGCACACAAAATCACCCCCCAGTCACCCCCAGTCACAGTGCACCGTTTGCAGTGATCATTTTTTTTTACTGATCACTGCAATCAGTGTCATTTGTGACTGTAAAAAGTTGCAGGGCAGTTAGGATTAGGCCCCTTTAGGTCCAAGGTAGCCCCCTAACCCCCCCTAATAAAGGTTTAACCCCTTGATCGAACCCCAGGTAACCCTTTCACCCCCTAACGCCAGCGTCACTAACCGATCGTTTTTCCGATCGCTTTTTTCTTGTCGCTGGTGTCCTAGATAGCCAGTTAATTATTTTTAGGTTCGCCGCAGGTTTTTATTAGCGTCAGGTACCCCCATATATTATTTTAACCCCCTGATTGCCCCTAGAGTTAACCCTTTCACCAGTGATCACCGTATAAGCGTCACTGGTGACACTGGTTACCCAGTGAGTTATTTTGTTATTTAGGTAACCCGTCAGGTTTTTATATAGCGTCGGGTACCCCCATATTTAACCTAATAAAGGTTTTAACCCCCTGATTGCCCCTAGTTAACCCTTTCACCAGTGATCACCATATAAAAAGGTTACAGGTGACGCTGGTTGGTTAGTTTGCTTTTTATAGCATCAGGGCACCCGCCGTATATAACCCAATAAAGGTTACACCCCCTGATCGCCCGGCGGGTGATATCAATTAGGTTTTAGCGCCAGAGAGGGTCTGCGTCGCCCCAGGCAGCTTTAGGTTAGTGCCAGTAACACTAACACCCACGCGCAAAGCATACACCTCCCTTAGTGGTATAGTATCAGATCTATACTAGCGTCCCCAGCGGTTTAGGGTTCCCAAAAACGCAGTGTTAGCGGGATCAGCCCAGATACCTGCTAGTACCTGCGTTTAGCCCCTCCGCCCAGCCCAGCCCAAGTGCAGTATCGATCGATCACTGTCACTTACCAAACACAACACACATAACTGCAGAGTTCGCAGAGACAGTCCTGATCCCTGTGATCGCTAACATTTTTTTTGGTAGCGTTTGATACATTTGGTGACAGTCAGGTGCTTTTTTTACCTGTGAATCTTACTAGTGTACCCCTAAATTTAGAGCCCAAAATGGCAAGTCGAAGGTACACTAGTAAAGAGGCCTACGAGATTCTGAGCATGACAGATAGTGAAGAGGAGGTCACGCATCTGTCAGATTCAGGCTCAGAATATCTTCCCGTAGAAGACAGTGACGTCAGCAGCCCCACGCCAGATAGCTCTGACGACAAAGTTAAGGTCCCTGCTAAGGTCAGGCGTACCCGATCCCGATCTTCTGAGGTTGTTGAGGAGCAAGAACCGCAGGGCTCTCGTATCATGGAGCAGAGTAGTATTAGCGCCGCTATTCCTTCTGGTGAATTGGCAAGCACCAGCGGCCTAGTACAGCCTGGGCGTACATCCAGCACTGCAGTATTACGTGGTGACGTGGCGAGTCCCATAAGTGCAGTTCAAGCTGGCGAGGTGGCAAGCACAAGTAGTGTCCCGCTGCCACCAAGAAGACAAAGGCAGGCCCGTCGTGCCCATAGTGCCCTTCCTGCAGAATTCGCCTATCCTGATTGGGTCCCCACCACTTCTGCAGAACCCGTACTTCCCCCATTCACTGCCCAACCCGGTATTCAGGTGGAAACAGCTGATTTTATGCCAATCGATTATTATTCGCTGTTTTTCACGGAAGATCTCTATAGATCTATTGTGGACCAGAGTAATTTGTATGCTGGTCAATTCATCGCCGCTAACCCCCAGTTGCCTAAAATTGCCAAAGATTGGAAACCAATTACGGTTTCCGAATTTAAAGACCTTTCTGGGCCTTTCCCTCAACATGGGCACACATAAATTCCCGTCATTGCGTGCTTATTGGTCCACGCACCCAATTGACCACATGCCCGTGTTCTCTGCCTCCATGCCCAGGAAACGATACGAGCAGATTTTGCGGTTCATGCACTTAAACGACAATGAACTTTGTCGTCCACGTGGGGACCCTGAGTACGACCGGCTCTATAAAATTCGGCCCCTCATAAACCACTTTTGCAGCCTTGTTTATTCCCGATCAAGCTGTCTGCGTTGACGAGTCCCTGATTAAATTTTCTGGCCGCTTGGCTTTCAAGCAGTACCTTCCCAGCAAGCGTGCCAGATACGGGGTCAAGCTCTATAAGTTCTGTGACAGGGCAACAGGCTATGTATGGAGCTTTATGGTTTATGAGGGAAAAGATAGTCAGGTTGAGCCGGTCAACTGCCCGGATTACATAGGGAGCGCTGGCAAGATAGTGTGGAAATTGGTGTCACCCTTATTCGGAAAGGGGTACCACTTGTATGTGGACAATTATTACACGAGCGTGCCACTGTTTAGTCACTTGTTTGATCATCAGATTGGAGCATGTGGCACCGTGCGACCTAATCGCCGGGGCTTTCCCCAACGGCTTGTAGATGCCCGTCTTAGGCTGGGGGAGAGAGCCTGCGTGAAGTGTAATAACTTGCTCGCTATGAAGTGGAGGGACAATAAGAATGTTTTCCTTCTTACCTCCCTTCATGCAGACACGACAGTCCAAATTTGTACGGCGACTGGTGTTGTGGAGAAACCCCTCTGTGTCCACGAATATAACAAAAATATGGGAGGGGTGGACCTCAACGACCAGTTGATGGCGCCGTATCTAATTGACCGTAAGGCGAGACGCTGGTACAAAAAAAAAAGTGTCTCTATCCTTTTTTCAATTGGCTTTGCTGAACGCTCATGTGCTATACAGAGCTTCAGGCGGGACTTTATCTCTTCTAAAATTCCAGAATGAGATAGTCACAGAACTCCTGTATCCAGGCGGTTCTGCACCTCACCATCCCCAACCAAATGCAGTAAGCCGGCTGCATGAGAGGCATTATACGCATCTCCTCCCGAGTACCCCTACCCAACGAACCCCCCCAAAAAAGATGTCGTGTCTGTAACAAGCGCGGATTTAGGCGTGACACCCGTTATTGTCCACTCTGTCCTGACAAACCTGGTCTTTGCCTTGGTGAATGTTTTGAACGCTACCACTCAAAAGTGAAGTTTTAGCGTAGGGTACAGCATTTCACAGACTAGGACACACTTACACAGGGTCTCCCAAGATGCCATTACATTTTGAGAGACCCGAACCATTACAGTTGTTAAAGTTACAAAAAAAAGTGTAAAAGAAAAACACAAAAAAAATATAAAATAAAAAAACCAAAAATAGTTGTCGTTTTATTGTGCTCTCTCTCTCGCTCTATTTTCTCTCTATTGTTCTGCTCTTTTTTACTGTATTCTATTCTGCAATGTTTTATCATGCTTGCTTTTCAGGTATGTAATTTTTTGTTTTCAGGTACGCCATTCAGTTGCAGCGCAGATCTATTTATCTTGACAGCAACAGCGTTTGCTCCCACGATACATAAAGCCGTGACTCCAACGCTGTAGGAGGTGATTTCACCACCACAGTTTAAAAAAAAGAGCATATATGCCGAAGCATGGGGGCAGCAGGGGCGGAGGAGCGATTTTGCTCCTAATGCCGCGTATATACGGTCGAAATTCCGACGAAGGCTTGCCCGTGGTAAAGTCCGACCGTGTGTACGCGGCATAACTTTTTTGCGGGAGGATGCCCCCATGCTTCGGCATATATGCCCATCATTAGAAGTGGGTGGATGAAGGGAGGTATTCTAATGGTGGGCATACCCACCGATCAATCTCTTTTTTTCGTTCAGCCAACAGGCTGCATGAAAAAAAAGATTACAATACATGTCCAACAAGGACCAGCAACGTACTGGTATGTTGCTGGACTTTGAATGGTTATACCAGATTGATGCCTGCGGGTATCTTTCTTTTCAGCCAGCGGCCGGCTTTCATGTAAAAGCAATCCTAGTGGCTAATTAGCCTCTGGACTGCTTTTACAAGCAGTGGGAGGGAATGCCCCCCCCCGGATATAAACAGCGCAATTGGGAAATTGGGAAAGCATTTTATCACACCGATCTTGGTGTGGTCAGATGCTTTGAGGGCAGAGGAAAGATCTAGGGTCTAACCCCCCCCATTTAAAAAAAAAAAAAAAAAAAAAAAAAGAAGGAGTACCTGTCACTACCTATTGCTATCTTAGGGGATATTTACATTCCCTGAGATAATAAAAATGATAAAAAAAATAATAATAATAATATGGAAGGAACAATTTAAAAATAAAATAAAAAAGCAAAATAAATAATAAAAGAAAAAGCACCGCTGTCCCCCCCTGCTCTTGCGCAAAGGCGAACGCAAGCGTCGGTCTAGCGTCATATGTAAATAGCAATTGCATCATGCATGTGAGGTATCACCGCGAAGGTCAGATCGAGGGCAGTAATTTTAGCAGTAGACCTCTGTAAATCTAACGTGGTAACCTGTAAAGGCTTTTAAATGCTTTTAAAAATGAATGTAGTTTCTCGCCGCTGCGCGTTTGTGCGCAATTTTAAAGCATGTCGTGTTTGGTATCCATGTACTCGGCCTAAGATCATCTTTTTTATTTCATCAAACATTTGGGCAATGTAGTGTTTTTTAGTGCATTAAAAATAAAAAATAAAGTGTGTTTTTCCCCCAAAAAATGCGTTTGAAAAATCGCTGCGCAAATACTGTGTGGAAAAAAAAATGCAACACCCACTATTTTAATCTGTAGGGCCTTTGCTTTAAAAATATATATAATGTTTGGGGGTTCAACATAATTTTCTTGCAAAAAAAAAAAATGTTTTCATGTAAACAAAAAGTGTCAGAAAGGGCTTTGTCTTCAAGTGGTTAGAAGAGTGGATGATGTGTGACATAAGCTTCCTAATGTTGTGCATAAAATGCCAGGACAGTTCAAAACCCCCCCAAATGACCCCCCATTGAATATTTTTTTTTTGTCCCAAGTGATTGAATAATGACAAAAATAAAAAAAAATTAAAAATAACAAAAAGTTTTCACTAAATTATATATTGCTCAAACATGCCATGGTTATATGTGGAATTGCACCCCAAAATACATTCTGTTGCTTCTCCTGAGTACGGGGATACCACATGTGAGACATTTTGGGAGCCTAGCCGCGTACAGGACCCCGAAAACCAAGCACCGCCTTCAGGATTTCTATGGGTGTAAATTTTTGATTTCACTCCTCACTGCCTATCACAGTTTCGGAGGCCATGGAATGCCCAGATGGCACAAACCCCCCCCAAATGACCCCATTTTGGAAAGTAGACACCCCAAGCTATTTGCTGAGAGGTATGTTGAGTATTTTGCAGATCTCGCTTTTTGTCACAAAGTTTTAAAAATTGAAAAAAAAAATAAAAAAAAGTCTTCATTTTCAAAAACAAATGAGAGCTGTAAAATACTCACCATGCCTCTCGGCAAATAGCTTGGGGTGTCTACTTTCCAAAATGGGGTCATTTGGGGGGATTTTGTGCTATTTTGGCATTTTATAGCCTTCGAAACTGTGATAGGTAGTGAGGAGTGAAATCAAAAATTTACGCCCTTCGAAAGCCTGAAGGCGGTGCTTGGTTTTTGGGGCCCCGTACCCGGATAGACTCCCAAAAAGTCCCACACATGTGGTATCCCCGTACTCAGGAGAAGCAGCAGAATGTATTTTGGGGTGCAATTCCACATATAACCATGGCATGTGTGAGCAATATATCATTTAGTGACAACTTTTTGTAATTTTTTTTTTTTTTGTCATTATTCAATCACTTGGGACAAAAAAAAAAATATTCAATGGGCTCAACATGCCTCTCAGCAATTTCCCTGGGGTGTCTACTTTCCAAAATGTGGTCATTTGGGGGGGGTTTTGTACTGCCCTGCCATTTTAGCACCTCAAGAAATGAGATAGGCAGTCATAAATTAAAAGCTGTGTAAATTCCAGAAAATGTACCCTAGTTTGTAGACGCTATAACTTTTGCGCAAACCAATAAATATACGCTTGACATTTTTTTTTACTGAAGACATGTGGCTGAATACATTTTGGCCTAAATGTATGACTACAATTGAGTTTATTCGATTTTTCTTATAACAAAAAGTAGAAAATATATTTTTTTTTCAAAATTTGCTGTCTTTTTCCGTTTATATCGCAAAAAATAAAAATGGCAGAGGCAATCAAATACCATTAAAAGAAAGCTCTATTTGTGGGAAGAAAAGGACGCAAATTTCGTTTCAGTACAACATTGCATATCCACACAATTTACAGTTAAAGCAGCGCAGTGCAAAATTCTGAATTCACCTCTGGTCCTTTAGCTAACAAATGGTCCGGGGCTTAAGTGGTTAAAGACCAGAGGTGATTTCAGAATTTTGCACTGCGCTGTTTAACTGGAAATTGTGCGGACATGCAATGTTGTACCCAAACTAAATTTGCGTCCTTTTCTTCCCACAAATAGAGCTTTCTTTTAATGGTATTTGATTGCCTCTGCGATTTTTTTTTGCGATATAAAAACCGGAAAAAGACTGAAAATTTAGAAAAAAAAAAAAAATGATATTTTCTACTTTTTGTTATAAGAAAAATCGAATAAGCTCAATTTTAGTCATACATTTAGGCCAAAATGTATTCAGCCACATGTCTTTAGTAAAAAAAAAAAAAAAAAAGTCAGTAAGCGTATATTTATTGGTTTGCACAAAAGTTATAGTGTCTACAAACTAGGGTACATTTTCTGGAATTTACACCGCTTTTAATTTAAGACTGCCTATCTCATTTCTTGAGGTGCTAAAATGGCAGGGCAGTACAAACCCCCCCCCCCCCCCCCAAATGACCCCATTTTGGAAAGTAGACACCCCAAGGAAATTGCTGAGAGGCATGTTGAGCCCATTGAATAATGACAAAAAAAAAAAATTGTCACTAAATTATATATTGCTCACACATGCCATGGGCAGATGTGGAATTGCACCCCAAAATACATTACTCTTTCGTCCATGGACCGACACAGCTTCTCTATTGACAAAGTGGGTATTATCCGTTAATTAGGAGTGACTAGGCAGAAAATCTTGTAAAAAGTGTTGCATCACACCTTCTACAGTACCGCCCTCTGGGTATAACCTCTCAGTCTGCATCTCGCAGATCAGTTTTTTTCTGTCTAGCAAGGAGTAGGACATGGCTCCCTTCGGGCCCATTGGTCCGGGGGCGTCCGTGTTGCAAACGTGACGCTGTAATACCCTCAGTTGAATGTCAGCCTGTGACGAAACCGGTCAGGGCTCAGATACCGCAGCGTCTCTGTAACCAGGAAGTGCAGAGTGAACTCCACGGCCAGCTGTCCCATACTAGGAAAAGATATTACAGCGTCACGTTTGCAACACGGACGCCCTCTTGGGTCGGATTAGCGGTGAATACACTCTTCATTTCTATGTGCTTTTAACAAGTGAATTTTATGTACGTGCATTTGATACAGGGATATTGTATTGGGGGATTTCCTTATTAAAAGCAATATTACACTATTTGGTGCTTTATGTCCTTATATGTGTTCCTGAGGATTTTAACCCTTACTACCCTGGTGGGGATGACTGAAGTTGGAGCGAGATTACCTACAGATTTGAAAGGCTTATCTTTTTCATCCTTGTGGCGAGTTTGAACCCCAGAGGGGGAGTGTGCCTCACTCGTGGTGAAGATTTTTGATTGGTGTAGGGTGCACTACAGACCATATACACAGAAGAAACTTCACTTTTAATTAAACTGTTGCAAAGTCATCACTCAAGTGTACTGTGTGCTTTTGGACACTTATCCATAACTAGCGCTGTTTATCATATGGACTATGAATTTTTAATATGATTTTTTGTATATATATATATATATATATATATATATATATATATATATATATATATATATATATATATATATATTTTTTTTTTTTTATTTTTTTTTCCCCCATTTGTTGTTTCCTGCGATCTTCGATCAACTGCCGACTGGGTGACAGGCTGGATCCTCGATCCTTGTAGTCTCCCCAGTTTCGGCCATCGAGCGTGTGCCGACCCTAGCTACGCTCTGGGTTTTCCATGACATGCCCGTCGCTCCACGGGTGGCCGGTGAGCCTACGCTCCAGGGCCTGCATCGGACCGCTCAGCTTCGGCTGACCTTACGGCCGAGTCGCAGCAGCCTGTCCGGTGAGCGTCATGCTCCAGGGCATACATATGATCGTCCCTTCTGGGTCCAATCACAGCATGCCTGGCCAACAGTCACCTTCCGTGCGCGGACGATGATCTGTTTGGAATGTCTTCCAGCATAATACATGCAGGATAGGTAAGTAAAACTCCCCTGCCTCGGCTGGGTGATTTAGCTGGACATTCCTGGAGAGATCAAGTAAGTGGTTGTGGCCCCTTTCTTCCCTCTCTCCCCCTGCCTTTCCCTCCTCCCTGGGCTTCTAGCTAAAGGTTGCTGGGTGCTGGGGGTCACCTAAGGGGTCCCACTGGAGCGGGGCTGGCTGTAACTAACATTTAAAAGAAATGTCATTTCTGCGTACCTGTGTGTGTGTCCTTCCTCCTCCATGCTGTCGGCGGCCATTTTGAGGTGGTCCATGCCAAGTTTGGCCTCTTGTGACTGCCCGGCGGCCATCTTCCTGTGGTTCGGCCACACCCACTGGCCCCTATCAGGTGATCGGCGGCCATGTTTGTCCACCCTGTATGCATAGATTGCCATTCGGCGGCCATCTTTTTGTGGGCTACGGCTGCTTGACCTCTATCTTCGGCTCCGCTGCCATTTTCTTGGAGACCACATTATCTTCCATACATACGTTTTTGGCAGCCATTTTGCGAGAGCCTCCGGCCTCTAGGGTGCATTACACTGGTGCGAAAATTCACATAGGAAGTGCTGATAAAAGAAGCAGACTGACACAGCAGCAAGGGGACAGCATCACAGGCGCAGCACACGGCAGCATAGCAGTACCTATCCAGGGTGGTGAGTCCTCTGGGTGACCCAGCCTCTCTGCAGCACAGGAGGGTGGCCTATTGATATCTTGCCTGGAGCCCTGTGAGTGTCAGCGTGTGGTCAGCATGGCATCTGAGCCAGATGTCTTCTCCCCTGAAACACCAGATTTAGCAGCTGGTGTCCCTGAGGTGTCTATGGACGCTATGTCGGCAATCCTAGAGGCGTTTGCTGCCAGGGTGGAAGCAGCACAAGGGAATACAGGGGTTAATAAACGCCCCCGTCCCCTGCAATCTTCTGGGGATATTTCTGATGCAGAACCAGGTCCAGCTACGGCTCATGGCCCAGATTCTGATGCATCAGAGACTGCAGACCGTGACCGATCGGACAGTGAGGAGGACTCCAAGTCCAGGTCAGTACGCGAGACGGCTTTGGTATCTGACCTTATTACTGCAGTGCGGGATACGCTAAAGTTGGAAATTACTGCAGAAGTAGCAGATACTCCAGTCCCCTTTGGGTTTCGTAAACCTGCCCGCACTGCTAAGGTGTTCCCTTGTGTGTCTTATTTTGACAAACTCTTATACAAGGAATGGGAGAACCCACTGAGGGTCTTTACAGCCCCAAAGAGGTTTGCGGGACGGTACCCCTTTGAGGAGAGTTTTCTGAAGATATGGACCTCTCCCCCTATAGTGGACCCTTCGGTGTCCAGACTTAATAGAGCCACCACTATTCCAGTAGAAGGGGCTCCTGTTTTCAAGGACCCTGTGGATAAGAAGGCTGAAGCACTCGCTCGCTACCTATACTCAGTGGTAGGCTCGGCAGTACGCCCGGCATTGGCGGGGGCCCTAGTGTCTCAGACACTTACTGAATGGGCAAAATTGCTACTCCAGGGGTTAAAGGAGCGAGATGCTCCTCCTAATGAGATAACTTTGGCCGACCAGTTGGTCCAGGGCCTTAAGTTTGTCTGCGAGTCAGACATGGATACTATTCCCCTGCTGTCAAGAGCTTCGGTTTATGCAGTAGCAATACGCCGCATGATCTGGCTAAAGGGCTGGTCTGCGGACCAGACTTCCAAGAAAGCCCTGTTGGATCTGCCTTTTAAGGGCGACAGACTTTTTGGGGCTTCTCTGGATGACATCATCAAGGATGCCACAGGAGGTAAAAGCACTTTGCTTCCCCAAACTAGCAAGGGTAAGGGACCACGCCAAGGGCAAGGGCCCTCCTTTACTGCACGAAAGCGTTTTTTTCGCCCCCTTAAGGCGACAGGGAAAAGACCCCAGGCCGATAAAGCGCCTACCCAAGGTCAAAAGCGGCCTTGGTCCCGCGGACCCAACAAGCCTGCGGACAAATCTGCGTCCACATGAAGGTCCGCCCCCACCCAGCTCTCGGGTGGGGGGACGTCTTCGCAAATTCGCGACTCAGTGGACTGCTCTAGTCTCCGACAGGTGGGTTTGCAAAGTAATCTCCTCAGGCTACAAGATAGAATTTCTCTCTTGTCCACTGGACAGATTCATCACCTCCAATCTCCAGCTACTACCGACCCGTCGGGAGGCCCTGTATGGGGCGGTCCAGGGTCTACTGGAACGCGGGGTAGTTATTCCAGTTCCAGAACAGGAACGGGGTCAGGGTTTTTACTCAAATCTGTTCATTGTGCCGAAGGAGGAGGGGGTTCGTCCAATCTTGGATCTCAGAGCCCTCAATTGCTTTGTGAAAGTACAAAGATTTCGGATGGAGTCGGTTCAATCACGGCTCTCCATCCGGGGGACTTTCTGGCCTCCTTGGACATCAAGGACGCATACCTGCATGTCCCCATATACTCCAGACACCAGAGGTTTCTGCGATTTGCTATCGGGAAGAACCACTACCAGTTTGTGGCCCTCCCGTTTGGCCTTGCCTCAGCACCCAGGACGTTCACCAAGGTGCTCGCTTCGATTCTGGCACTTCTAAGACAGCGGGGTATCGCTATCACAGGTTACTTGGACGACCTTCTGCTGAAGGCCCCTTCAAGCTCAGAATTAGAGGTAAGCGTGTCCATTACCTGTCAGACTCTTCGAGACTGTGGTTGGATACTAAACACGCAAAAGTCAGTATTGGTGCCCACTCAACGCCTAATGTACCTGGGGTTGATTCTGGATTCCTCTGAGGCAAAAAGGTATTCCTCCCTGTGGAGAAGTTGCAGACCCTCCGGGCTGCAGTACGGCAGCCGACTTCCAGGAATTGGTCGTCACTCCGTTTTTGCATGCGAGTGTTGGGCCTCATGGTAGCCTCCTTCGAGGCGGTCCCATATGCTCAATACCACACTCGAGTGTTACAGAAGGAAGTTCTGTCCAGAGGGAACAGATGCCCTTCATCTCTGGATTATCAAATCCGAGTGAACCACCTAGTCAGGAGATCCCTGACTTGGTGGCTGACAGCACCGGCTCTAATGGCCGGGAAGTCATTTCTTCCGGTTTACTGAATAGTGATCACGACGGACGCCGGCCTTACAGGTTGGGGGGGGGGGGGTCGCTGGACCCCAGAGGAAGCCCTCCTGCCGATCAATGTCCTGTAGATCCGGGCGATCAAGCTGTGCCTCTTCAAATGGTCTCAGAGACTGCAAGGGCGTCCAGTCAGGATCCAGTCAGACAACGCCACAGCGGTGGCATATGTCAATCATCAAGGAGGAACAAGAGGCTCAGCTGCAGCATCGGAGGTTGCTCGCATCCTGAAGTGGGCAGAGAAGAGCATACCGGCACTATCGGCCGTGTACATTCCGGGTGTGGAAAACTGGCAGGCGGACTACCTGAGCCGCCAGATGCTGGACCAGGGAGAATGGTCCTTACACCCGGAGGTGTTCCAACTCCTCTGCCAAAGATGGGGCACACCAGACGTAGATCTTCTGGCTTCCCGACTCAATCAGAAGGTATTGAGATTTGTGGCCCGGTCAAGAGACCCATGGGCAGACGCAACAGACGCGTTGGGAGCATCAGTATCGGCTAATCTATGCCTTCCCTCCCTTAAGGCTTCTTCCTCTTCTGCTCCGCAGAGTGGAGGCAGAGGGAATTCCAATGATCCTAAATCGCTCCAGATTGGCCTCAGTGTCCTTGGTACGCCGATCTAGTACGTCTGGTAGCAGACGTCCCCTGGCGCCTACCACTACGGAAGGACCTGCTATCGCAAGGTCCCATATTCCATCCTGCTTTACAGTCATTGGCTTTAACGGCATGGCTGTTGAGAACCAGGTACTGAGAGACCGGGGCCTGTCAGACTCAGTAATCTCTACTATGAGAAGTGCTCGAAAACCGTCCTCTAGTTAGGTTTATCACCGCACTTGGAGGGCCTACATCTCCATGTGTGAGGAAATGAAATGGCATCTGCGTACCCATTTGGTTTCCAGAATCCTGCTGTTTTTACAGCATGGGGTGGACCAAAGGCTTGCCCCAAGTACGATTGAGGGTCAGATATCTACCCTGGCTGTCTTTTTTCAGCGACCCCTGGCGACTCACTCTCTCATGAGTACATTTGTGCAGGGGGTTCGACATGTGGCCCCACCGGTCCGTCCCCCGTTACCTCCGTGGGACTTGAACCTGGTCCTCTCGGTGCTTCAGAAGGCACCGTTTGAGAAGATTAGAGATATTCCCCTATTGACACTTTCTCAGAAAGTGGTCTTTTTGGTGGCTGTTACGTTAGACGAGTCTCTGAGCTGGCAGCCTTGTCCTGCAGGGATCCCTATTTGATTTTCCACAAGGATAAAAAGGTGGTGCTGCGGCCGCAGCCTTCCTTTCTTCCGAAAGTAGTTTCGGCTTTTCATCTCAACGAAGACATTGTACTTCCATCCTTGTGTCCTCATCCGTCGAATCCTGCATTCCTTGGACGTTGTCCGAGCTTTGAGAGTATACCTATCTGCTACTTCCCTGTTCCGGAAGTCAGACTCACTGTTTGTTTTCGGTGGCTGGTCCCAAGAAGGGCCAAGCAGTCTCATCGGCCACCATCTCTAGGTGGATCCAACAGATAGTAATCCAGGCTTACGCCTTAAAGGGTCAGGCGCCCCCCTTTCCTGTCACGGCGCATTCGACCAGGGCAATAGGTGCCTCTTGGGCTTTCCGACATCAAGCGTCTGTTTCCCAACTATGTAAAGCGGCGACTTGGTCGTCCGCTCACACTTTCACAAGATTCTACAAAGTTGGTGTAGGTGCAGCTTCGGATGCCTCTTTCGGCCGCAAGGTTTTGCAAGCGGCTGTTTAGAGTTGCAACTCCTCCGTTGGAGGAGTGCTGTTTTGTGGTGAAGTTTGTTTTTATGCTGTTACCACCCCTCGTTTTTTCTCTGACACTGCTTTGGGACGTCCCACTTTGTCAATAGAGAAGCTGTGTCGGTGATGGACGAAAAAGAGTAAACAGGATTTTTTACTCACCGTAAAATCCTTTTCTCTGAGTCCATGGACCGACACAGCACCCACCCCTCCTTTTAAGTTTGTACTGCTTTTTGACGAACTGATCTGCGAGATGCAGACTGAGAGGTTATACCCAGAGGGTCCGCCCCGTGAGCGGTACTGTAGAAGGTGTGATGCAACACTTTTCACAAGTTTTTCTGCCTAGTCACTCCTAATTAACGATAATACCCACTTTGTCAATAGAGAAGCTGTGTCGGTCCATGGACTCAGAGAAAAGGATTTTACGGTGAGTAAAAAATCCTATTTTTGCTGCTTCTCCCGAGTACGGGGATACCACATGTGTGGGACTTTTAAAGAGCCTAGCCGCGTACGGGCCCCCGAAAACCAAGCACCGCCTTCAGGATTTCTAAGGGCGCAAATTTTTGATTTCACTCCTCACTACCCATCACAGTTTCGAAGGCCATAAAATGCCAAAATAGCACAAAACCCCCCCAAATTACCCCATTTTGGAAAGTAGACACCCCAAGCTATTTGCTGAGAGGCATAGTGAGTATTTTACAGCTATCATTTGTTTTTGAAAATTAAGAAAAAAAATTGTTTTTTTTTTCAATTTTCAAAACTTTGTGACAAAAAGCGAGATCTGCAAAATACTCACCAAACCTCTCAGCAAATAGCTTGGGGTGCCTACTTTCCAAAATGGGGTCATTTGGGGGGGGGGTGCCATCTGGGCATTACATGGCCCCCGAAACTGTGATAGGCAGTGAGGAGTGAAATCAAAAATTTACACCCTTAGAAATCCTGAAGGTGGCGTTTGGTTTTCAGGGGCCTGTACGCGGCTAGGCTCCCAAAATGTTTCACACATGTGGTATCCCCGTACTCAGGAGAAGCAACAGAATGTATTTTGGGGTGCAATTCCACATATAACCATGGCATGTTTGAGCAATATATCATTTAGTGACAACTTTTTGTAAAAAATTTTTTTTATTCAATCACTTGGGACAAAAAAAAAATATTCAATGGGCTCAACATGCCTCTCAGGAAATAGCTTGGGGTGTCTACTTTCCAAAATGGGGTCATTTGGGGGGGGGGGTTGAACTGTCCTGGCATTTTATACACAACATTAGGAAGCTTATGTCACACATCCACTCTTCTAACCACTTTAAGACAAAGCCTTTTCTGACACTTTGTTTACATAAAAACATTTATTTTTTTTGCAAGAAAATTACGTTGAACCCCCAAACATTATACAATTTTTTAAAGCAAATGCCCTACAGATTAAAATAGTGGGTGTTGCATTTTTTTTTTCCACAAAGTATTTGCGCAGCGATTTTTCAAACGCATTTTCTGAGGAAAACACACTTTTAATTTTAATGCACTAAAACACACTATATTGCCCAAATGTTTGATGAAATAAAAAGGAGGATCTTAGGCCGAGTACATAAATACCAAACACAACATGCTTTAAAATTGCGCACAAACGCGCAGCGGCGACAAACTACATACATTTTTAAAAGCCTTTACAGGTTACCACATTAGATTTACAGAGGTCTACTGCTAAAATTACTGCCCTCGATATGACCTTTGCGGTGATACCTCACATGCATGGTGCAATTGGCTGTTTACATATGACGCTAGACCGACGCTTGCGTTCGCCTTTGCGCAAGAGCAGGGGGGGACAGGGGTGCTTTTTTTTTTTTTTTTTAAACTGTTCCTTCCAAATTTTTTTTTTTTTTTTTTTTACCATTTTTATTGTTATCTCAGGGAATGTAAATATCCCCTATGATAGCAATAAGTAGTGACAGGTACTTTTTTTGAAAAAAATTGGGGGGGGGTTAGACCCCTAGATCTTTCCTCTGCCCTCAAAGCATCTGACCACACCAAGATCGGTGTGATAAAATGCTTTCCCAATGGCGCTGTTTATATCCGGGGGGGGGGGGGGGGGTGGGGGGAACGACGACATTCCCTCCCACTGCTTGTAAAAGCAGTCTAGAGCTAATTATCTGCTAGGATTGCTTTTACATGAAAGCCGGCCGCTGGCTGAAAAGAAAGATACCAAGATGATACCTAAACCCACAGGCATCATTCTGGTATAACCAAAGTCCAGCAACATACCAGTACGTTGCTGGTCCTTGTTGGACATGTATTGTAATCTTTTTTCATGCAGCCTGTTGGCTGAACGAAAAAAAAAGAGATTGATCGGTGGGTATGCCCACCATTAGAATACCTCCCTTCATCCACCCACTTCTGATGGGCATACATGCACCATTTATATATGCCGAAGCATGGGGGCATCCTCCCGCAAAAAAGTTATGCTGCGTACACACGGTCGGACATTTCCATGGGCAAGGCTCCGTTGGCATTTCGACCATATGTACGCGGCATAAAAAGGTTATGCTGCGTACGCACGGTCAGACTTTTCCACGGCAAGCCTCCGTCGGAATTTCGACCGTATGTACGCGGCATTAGGAGCAAAATCGCTCCTCCGCCCCTGCTGCCCCCATGCTTCCGCATATATGCTCTTTATTTTAACTGTGGTGGTGAAATCACCTCCTACAGCACTGGATTCACGGCTTTATGTATCGTGGGAGCAAACGCTGTTGCTGTCAACATAAATAATTCTGCGCTGCAGCTGAATGGCGCACCTGAAATCAAAAAATTACATACCTGAAAAGCAAGCATGATAAAACATTGCAGAATAGAATACAGTAAAAAAGAGCAGAACAAGAGAGAGAACAGAGAGAGAGAGAGAACAGAGAGAGAGAGAGAACAGAGAGAGAGAGAGAGAACGAACAGAGAGAGAGAGAGAGAACGAACAGAGAGAGAGAGAGAGAGAACGAACAGAGAGAGAGAGAGAGAACGAACAGAGAGAGAGAGAGAGAACGAACAGAGAGAGAGAGAGAGAACGAACAGAGAGAGAGAGAGAGAACGAACAGAGAGAGAGAGAGAGAACGAACAGAGAGAGAGAGAGAGAACGAACAGAGAGAGAGAGAGAGAACGAACAGAGAGAGAGAGAGAGAACGAACAGAGAGAGAGAGAGAGAACGAACAGAGAGAGAGAGAGAGAACGAACAGAGAGAGAGAGAGAGAACGAACAGAGAGAGAGAGAGAGAACG
>CM055128.1:98501744-98761744 GCA_029206835.1 Rana muscosa
GAACAGAGAGAGAGAGAACGAACAGAGAGAGAGAGAGAACGAACAGAGAGAGAGAAGAGAAAATAGAGAGAGAGAAGAGAGAAGAGAGAAGAGAGAGAGAGAGAGAGAAGAGAGAGAAGAGAAGAGAGAGAATAGAGAGCGAAAGAGCGAAAGAGCGAAAGAACGAAAAAGCGAAAAAGAGAAAAACGAATAAAACGACAACTATTTTTTTTTTTTTTGTAACTTTAACAACTGTAATGGTTCGGGTCTCTCAAAATGCGATGGCATCTTGGGAGACCCTGTGTAAGTGTGTCCTGTTCTGTGCAATGCTGTACCCTACGCTAAAACTTCACTTTTGAGTGGAAGCGTTCAAAACATTTACCAATGCAAAGACCAGGATTGTCAGGACAGCGTGGACAAAAATAACGGGCGTCACGCCTAAATCCACGCTTGCTACAGACACAACCTTTTTTGGGGGGCTCGTTGGGTAGGGGTACTCGAGGACATACAGATAATGCCTCTCATGCAGCCGCTTACTGCATTTGGTTGGGGATGGTGAGGTGCAGAACCGCCTGGATACAGGAGTTCTGTGACTATCTCATTTTGGAATTTTAGGAGAGATAACGTCCCGCATGAAGCTCTGTATAGCACATGAGCGTTAAGCAAAGCCAATTGGAATAAGGAGAGAGACACTTTTTTGTACCAGCGTCTCGCCTTACGGTCAATTAGATACAGCGCCAACAACTGGTCGTTGAGGTCCACCCCTCCCATATTTTGGTTATATTCGTGGACACAGACGGGTTTCTCCACAACACCAGTTGCCGTACGAATTTGGACTGTCGTGTCTGCATGAAGGGAGGTAAGAAGGAAAACATTCTTATTATCCCTCCACTTCACAGCGAGCAAATTATTACACTTTAAGCAGGCTCTCTCCCCAGCCTAAGTCGGGAATCTACAAGCCGCTGGGGAAAGCCCCGGCGATTAGGTTGCACGGTGCCACATGCTCCAATCTGATGATCAAACAAGTGACTAAACAGTGGCACGCTCGTGTAATAATTGTCCACATACAAGTTTTACCCCCTTTCCGAATAAGGGTGACACCAAGTTCCACACTATCTTGCCAGCGCTCCCTATGTAATCTGGGCAGTTGACCGACTCAACCTGACTATCTTTTCCCTCATAAACCATAAAGCTCCATACATAGCCTGTTGCCCTGTCACAGAACTTATAGAGCTTGACCCCGTATCTGGCACACTTGCTGGGAAGGTACTGCTTGAAAGACAAGCGGCCAGAAAATTTAATCAGGGACTCATCAACGCAGACAACTTGATCGGGAATAAACAAGGCTGCAAAACGTTCGTTGAAGTGGTTTATGAGGTGCCGAATTTTGTAGAGCCGGTCGTATTCAGGGTCTCCATGTGGACGACAAAGTTCATTGTCGTTGAAATGCATGAACCGCAAGATCTGCTCGTATCGTTTCCTGGGCATGGAGGCAGAGAACACAGGCATGTGGTCAATTGGGTGCGTGGACCAATAAGCACGCAATGACAGGAATTTATGTGTGCCCATGTTGAGGGAAAGGCCCAGAAAGGTTTTAAATTCGGAAACCGTAATTGGTTTCCAATCTTTGGCAATGGAAGGCAACTGGGGACTAGCGGCGATGAATTGACCAGCATATAAATTACTCTGGTCCACAATAGATCTATAGAGGTCCACCTGAATACCGGGTTGGGCAGTGAATGGGGGAAGTACGGGTTCTGCAGAAGTGGTGGGGACCCAATCAGGATAGGCGAATTCTGCAGGAAGGGCACTATGGGCACGACGGGCCTGCCTTTGTCTTCTTCTTGGTGGCAGCGGGACACTACTTGTGCTTGCCACCTCGCCAGCTTGAACTGCACTTATGGGACTCACTACATCACCACGTATACTGCAATGCTGGATGTACGCCCAGGCTGTACTAGGCCGCTGGTGCTTGCCAATTCACCAGAAGCAATAGCGGCGCTAGTACTACTCTGCTCCATGATACGAGAGCCCTGCGGTTCTTGCTCCTCAACAACCTCAGAAGATCGGGATTGGGTATGCCTGACCTTAGAAGGGACCTCATCTTCGTCGTCAGAGCTATCTGACATGGAGCCGCTGACTTCACTGTCTTCTACGGGAAGATATTCTGAGCCTGAATCTGACAGATGCGTGACCTCCTCTTCACTATCTGTCATGCTCAGAATCTCGTAGGCCTCTTTACTAGTGTACCTTCGATTTGCCATTTTGGGCTCTAAATTTAGGGGTACACTAGTAAGATTCACGGGTAAAAAAGGCACGTGTCAGCAAACGCTTAAAAAAAAAACTGTTAGCGATCGCAGGGATCAGGACTGTCTCTGCGAACGCTGCAGTTATGTGTGTTGTGTTTGGTAAGTGACAGTGATCGATCGATTCTGCACTTGGGTGGGAGGGGCTTAACGCAGGTGCTAGCAGGTATCTGGGCTGATCCGGCTAACACTGCGTTTTTGGGAACCCTAAACCGCTGGGGACGCTAGTATAGATCTGATCAGATATTGATCTGTTCAGATACTATACCACTAGGGGAGGTGTATGCTTTGCGCGTGGGCGTTAGCGTTACTGGCACTAACCTGACGCTGCCTGGGGCGACGCAGACCCCCTCTGGCGCTAAAACCTAATCGATATCAGCCGCCGGGCGATCAGGGGGTTAAACCTTTATTGGGTTATATACGGCGGGTGCCCTGATGCTATAAAAAGCAAACTAACCAACCAGCGTCACCCGTAAAACTTATATGGTGATCACTGGTGAAAGGGTTAACTAGGGGCAACCAGGGGGTTAAAACCTTTATTAGGTTATATATGGGGGTACCTGACGCTATATAAAAACCTGACGGGTAACCTAAATAACTATCTGGCTAACCAGTGTCACCAGTAAAAAAAACTTATACGGTGATCACTGGTGAAAGGGTTAACTCTAGGGGCAATCAGGGGGTTAAAATATATGGGGGTACCCGACGCTATAAAAACCTGCGGCGAACCTAAAAATAATTGGCTATCTAGGGCACCACCGGCACTAAATACAGCGATCGGAAATACGATCCCTTAGTGACGCTGGCGTTAGGGGGTGAAAGCGTTACCTGGGGGGCGATCAAGGGGTTAAACCTTTATTAGGGGGCTACCCTGGACCTAAAAAGGGGCCTAAACCTAACTGCCCTGACACTTTTTACAGTCACAAATGACACTAAATGCAGTGATCAGTAAATAAATGATCACTGCAATCATTGACACTGTGACTGGGGGTGCAGGGGATGATCTGGGGGTGATCTGGGGGGTGAAATGTGTGCCTATGTGTACCTACGTGTTAGTGTAGTGTTGGTGCACTAACCTGATGTCTTCTCTCCACGGCGCTCTGGACGAAAAGACCGCCGCATGGAGAGATGACATCACTTCCTCTGCCTGTGTTTACATTACACAGGCAGAGGAAGATTCTCATTCGCCGGGAGCGATCGCGAGGGGGTGGTCGGAAACGAATGGCCATCCCCTCATCACGGATCGCTCCCGCACCGAGAACCACCGCTCACTGTATAGAAAGGGGGTGCGATGGGACCCTCCCCCAACTATACGAAGGCAGGCACGTACAGGTACGCGATTGTGCCTGTCCGTGCCATTCTGCCGACGTATATATACAGTGAGCGGTCGTTAAGTGGTTAAAATCAGATTTTGATTTTAATAAATAGCTTTTGGAGTAAAAAAAAAAACACTATCTAAAAAGAGTCTATTTAAGATACATTAATCATTTTGTTTATTCAGCATGAAATGGAGCTTAGTTATGTAGCATGAGGCTGTATATTCTGCAATATTTACATTTTTGGTAAACTCATTCAATTAATCCAAGCTCTGCAAACTAAGATAACATGCACTGCATTGATGCATTCACACAATTTCACAGTAACCATGAGATAAACCAAAGTTCAGGAATATTGCTTTATCCCATGGTTTTGCAAATCTATGTACACTAAAAACTGTATGATTGAATTGGTTCTGATATCGCTGTTTTACTAACCTGACAGGTTATTATTCTAAATAGGAAACCTTCAATTTGTTTGCAAATATTAAATATTTTAACTACCAGGAAGAATAAGTCCTTACATTTAAAGAGCACCTGTCATTTCAGATCCATCATAGCAGCACCTGTTAGCGGACATCCACTTGCCTGCTGCCACCACGTCCCTCACCTTGTTGTGTCACTGCCGCATCACCAGCCATCCCATTAAAGTGAATGGGACTGTCGGTGAGTCAACAGCGGGTCAGAGGAGGAGCCGCTGCAGGACAGAAATTATAGTTGCTCTTTAAAAAATAATATAAAAAAACTGGAAGAAAAAAAACTAACACATAAAACTAATAAAATGGTCTTTTGATAAGTCACATTTTTGTAGATTCCTGCAATTATACATCTTTTTCACTTAGGTACATATTTACTTCACTTTTACTAATGTACGTTTATACTTTATTTACATATATTTTTTCACTGTTTCCATACACTGAAAAAAACAATTAAAGAATTAATAAAATAATTTATTATTTTCATACTTGATATTTTTTACACATGGTCTGGAATCATAGAGAAGGGAGCCGTCTCTTTCCGTCTCGCTTTTATATTTAATTCTTCTTTACACACACACACACACACACACGTTCTTTTATTTTATGCACCATTTTTCATGTACACACATTAGGCCATTTTTGAATTTTTAATTAGATTCATGTTTTGTATGGAACATTGCCCGCTTTTTAGTGGTTTTGCTACACATATATTCATACACACGTTTCACTGTAATTAGATGTGATTGTGTTACAATGATGTGCCACCCTTTTCTCTGATCATGCACGCATGCGATTGTCATTTCTAATCTAATGAGATGGAATTTACTATTCGCTGCCTTCTGATCATGTGACCATCATGCTTGAGTATATATTTTAAATGTATTTTTTTTAGAGTGTCAGCTATGAGTAAGCACTGTGTACCAGTGCGAAACGTCAGCTGTGTGTCCCGATTTTCTGTGGATTGTAGTGTATTCCATTTTTACCAATAAAGGACATTTAAGGAATTTTTTCCTGGAGTGCGGCTGTCCAAACATCCTTTTCGTTTTCTCTCTCAAAAATAAGGGAAGTCAGCACAACCAGAAGCATACAATTTGTCCTCATATTTCTCCTGCCTCTCAATACTTTAATAAAATAACTGTCTGGGGGGCAATGGTACATACATAGTTTTTAGAAATAAAACTACTGTTGTTTTTGTTGTCAGGGTCTTTAATTGTGTACACTTTTCTAGATTCAAATGTCTGCATTATACAAGTCTCCACTCTGCAAGATGCATAGCATTGACTTTAGGGAAAGTGGAAGCATATCAGCAGGTGCGATTTCTGCCTTCCTGTTGCATGGGGTCTATAGGCAGAGCCCGGCAGGTCAAGTCTTGCATACGCAAACAGTATTACGTCCCAGTCACAATTAGAGACTTCGTTCCTGTCCACCAGGGAGTTTTGGGTGTTCCAGTAACTCTTTTTGCCCTCTCAGTTATATAAAAAGAAAGATCAAACAAACAGAGAGAAGGAACTCTTCATAACAGTTATGGCAGATGTGTAGACCAATAACACCCCCAAGAGAATAATAGTCAGGTGGTATAACTTGACATCTACTAGAAACAAGGCATAAATCCTCCAAAAACCGATATTTAAAGCGGAGCTCCACCGAAAAAGGGGAAGTTCCACTTTAAGCACTCCTCCCCCTCCGCTGCCATATTTGCAATGTCATTTTTTGACAGGTACCCGCTCCCAAGTGCTGTTCTTCTCCCAGCCTGCAGTCTTCTGGGACACATCACAGGTCCCAGAAGATTGCCGAAACATTCAGCAGGCGCAGCGTGCACCCGTCTGTGAAGCCGCAAGCTGTCAAAGCCAGGTGCCCACAGTTGAAATGCTGGCGCGGAGGAGAAGAAACGACGGTTCGGGTGACCAAATCGCTGGATCCTGGGACAGGCGAGTGTGCGTTTATAAAAAGCCAGCAGCTCCCCTCCCACAAAGGCGTGCCCGTTATACCCGGTTTACAGGTGCGTAAGAACCGGAGGCACAGACAGATGAGGATTTCAGATGTGCGGACGCCTCGTGTAGACGGATCGCAGTTATCGTCAATCTTACAAATAAAAAGCCAGCAGCTACAATTTAATAAAAACAAAAAAAAAAAAAAACGACTGGCGCTCCTCTTTAAAGTGGGGACCAGCCCCCTACCCCCAAAAAAAAAAAGTCAGCAGCTACAAATACTGTAGCTGCTGACTTTTAATATTAGGGCACTTACCTTAGCTGATTGAGAAATCGGCTCAGGTATCAATTGAAAAAGGGAAACCCTGCAAAGCTTCTCTGCCGGTTTCCTACTGCGCATGTGCACAGGGTGCTGCGCTTTGTGAATAGACGGCGATCTGAGCCGAAGGGGGAGCGGGTACCTGTCAAAACCAGGTACCCGCTGTCCCCCCTCCCCCCCAAAAAAGTGTCAAATGTGGCAGCGGAACGTGGGAGGGGTCAGACAAGCGGAGCTTCCCCATTGGGGTGGAACTCCGCTTTAAGTCAAGGTCTCTGTCATTTTAGAAGATGAAAGACCTTTCCAGGTTATAGTCACATTTATCTCATAAGTATTACATGCATCTAAAAGCCACACTATTTATAAAGCAAAGAATAGACATAATATACTCACACGTTGCTTTCAATGATGTCAGAGCTTCCGTCGTCCTCCTCACTCTGTTGGGTGGTGTTGGACGCCGGTGTTCGAATAAGGAAAAAAAGGAACGTCCCAACTAAACTAATGACAGTGAGGGCAATAAACAGTGTCCTACGATCCCTATCTAAATAAGAAAGAAAAGGCTTTGTTTACAATCAAATCATTTTTTAATTTTACCTGGTACATTTTTGGTTATCTAAACAGAGTCTTTAGATATGGCTGTCAAGACTGGCTGGTGTAGTTGGCTTGATAGCAATGCATGGTACTTCAGATTTCTAAAAGTGATCCTGTATGTACAGCAGTACGTTTAGTGGGAATGCTTTGTCAGTTTTAGTTATGTTGTAAGTTACAAAAAAAAAAAACAATTTCAATAAAAATTACTTAAAAAAGGGAAGGAGGAGAAGTGGAGGAGTTGCCGGTCAAGCAAATGCTAACCAAAAAACATTTACAAAAAAAAAACTCGGACATAAAATCCCAAAAATAAACAAGGAAAAACACATGTGACAATATATTAGAATCCACCTGCCAAACCATAAACCAAATATATATAATTTTGTGGGCATCGCAATGGGAGTCCGGTCCCAAATAAAAGGGCAAAAAAAGAAAAAGAAAAAAGTTAATCTCTTTGTATGACACTTTATAGAAAAGATCTTGTATTAAAAAAATGCCCCATTTTTTGTGAGTCCTATATTTAGTGCAAGGCCAGGAGACACTTTAAAAGTCTTAAACTGTGACTGATTTCCACTCAAATGGATGGACACAAACAGAACTAGAATTTTTCTTATTTCACTGGTCCTGTACACAACCATGTGATCTGATGTGTATAGGGAACACAGCAACCACCGGGCTCACACACTCTAGGAGTCGCTGATTTCGGAGGGCGTACAAATCACCCGCATTGGCAAAGCTCCCATTGGTTTAGATGCACAATTTACACTCACCCACTGCTCAGGTGACACCTCTAATTTTGGCTGTCCCCACTTTGTCTTGGTGACAATAGTAACTAAAACAAATAGGATAAAAGGCCTCATACACAGCAGTGTTAAAAAAAAAAAAAATGAATTTTCTTATTGTTAATCTGAATGCAGGTGTAATACACTATTAAAATGACAAAATTTCAAACCAACACATTTTGTGAATTGTAAAACTGCAGGGGCAGTATATCTGCTCATATGTGACTGCGGTTCTTTCTATGTTGGGAAGACAAATCTTAAACTCTCTGGAGACGCACTGATAGAAATATCCAGAGTATGAAAGTGGGCAATTTGGACCTGCCAGTAGGCCACTGAATGTGAAAGTGCAGGCGCTAGATTGGGTCCACACCAGTTCGAGAGGTGACGACTAGAATAAACCCCTCCTGCAATGTAAACTTAAGTGCATCCATCGCTTTAATGCAACCATCCTTCCAGGTCTAAATAAGGTGGTTAGCTTCAAGCGTTTAAGAAGGCTTTGTTTTAGGAGACATAGAAAACTGAAATGGTCTTGATCGTGTAATAAATATTTTCCCTTCTCGCCATCATGTGGTCTCCTCTACCATTTCCCTTTGTTCATTTATAGTCCTTGTTGACATGTTGGGCATTTATAACCCTATAAACATTGTGTATTTTATGTTTGACGACTGCATATTGAAATGTTTAAATACAAAATAACTTGCATTTGTATGCCGGTTGTCTCTTACTGTTCCAATTGTTACAACTGTATGGACCAATACTATTATTACATTTCCCTATTCCTCCTTGTCCACCAGGGGCTAATGCTGGGATCGCACGGGTAGTGCATGTGTCGCCTGACATGCAAAGGCCCCTCCTGCTGACATGCCCGGATGGGTGCCTCGGGCTGGCTTAGCCAGCTCGTGCCCATCTGATGTTGGGTGGGGATGTTTTTCCCCCCCTTTCAGTGGCTGAAGGGGGGGGGGGGTGGAGTTGCAGGCGGCAGTGTCCCACCACTCACTCAGGCTGGGTGGAGAGGCTACTATTACGTGCCGGCAATCTTCCAGGATGTGATGCCATTGGTCCCCAAGGAGGAGCTGCGTGCCAGAAGTATCGGGGGGCAGGATCTGGTAGCATGCATTTGATTGGCTGTCTTTCAGACACTTTAAAAAAAATAAGAGAATGATGGTTGGTCTCATCCCTCACCCATGGACAATGGGGTATCTTGCCATTAATGCTATAATTGAACATGTACAAATATGCCAGACATTATGTACAGCAAGAAGTGCAAAAAATGTATATCAGTGCGCAACCTATTAAATGAGCCAACACAGAGCTATAAAAACATGAAACTAAAAATGTGTAAATAAACTCGTGAGAGAATGGACACTGAATCACTGTCCTATAGGTTTACCATATCCGTAAAATAAAGGTGAATGAAAAAATAAAGGTGAAAATGAAAATACACAAAAAAAATAAAAATGAAAGTAAATGAAAATAAGAATTCATTTTCACCTTCATTTTTTCATTCACCTTTATTTCACGGATATGGTAAACCTATAGGACAGCGATTCAGTGTCCATTCTCTCACGAGTTTATTTACACATATTTTTAGTTTCATGTTTATAGCACTGTGTTGGCTCATTTAATAGGTTGCGCACTGATACATTTTTTGCACATACGTTTATAGCTGCTATTCCAGCTATTTATAATTTTTGCAGCACCGGTCACATTTTATTCAGTTTACCGTGTTTTTTTAGTTTGTATCCATTTCATTTGGGCATCACCTTTGGTTTTGATAGGTTAGCGCGGACTAGCCACACTTTTAAAATTATGTACAGTAAACCTTTTTTACTGATTTTATATGGACTGTGAATAAAAGCGGATATAATAATTTAACTAAATGTGTATAGGACTTTGTACATTGCCTTTAAAATTCCCATGGGAAGTATATATGTCTATTTCATATTAGGTTAGGGGTGTTGGCAAGGTGACTGACCGAGTTTCCCACATTCTTTATGTTGAATACAGGGGTACTGTTTTAAATTTGGGACATGCACACAGGTGTGTAAACAAGCAGTGTTCAGATCCGTAACCAAAACAATTGTCTGGAGACATGCACTTACAAATGTAAAAACATGTGTAAATGCATGTACTGTATATGCCTATACATAAAAAACACTAAGGCCTCTTTCACACGGGACGGATCCGTGCAGATCCCGCTGAGCAAGCGGAGCTTCACGGGGCGGGATCGCTCCGTTGATCCCCGCTGAGCCGACGGATGACTGGGCGGTCCCCGCACACTGTGCAGGGACCGCCCTGTCAGAGCGCCGCTCTCCCCTATGGGGAATCGGATGACGACGGACCGTAGAGTCCGTTGTCATCCGATCCGCTCCGCCGACAGAAGGAAAAATAGGGTTTTCCTCCGTCACACTTTGGCGGAGCGGGTCGGATGTCAGCGGACATGTCTCCGCTGACATCCGTGCCTCCATAGGGGTACATGGAGGATCCGTTTCAGGTCCGCCTAAAAAACTGACAGGCGGACCTCCGTGTGAAAGGGGCCTATACAATTTTTTTTTAATCCTTTAGGTTCAGCCCACTAAAAAAAAAAGTGGAATTTTTAGTTAGAGGCGGCAGCGCCTGGCTCCCTCTGTCTTGTATACACCAACAGTGAGATCTCCCTGCCACTATTCCCGACTCCGCTCCTGTGTTCCAGCACCAAAAAAAATAAAAATAAAAAAGGTACAGTGGTCTTTAAAAAAAAAAAAAAAAAAACTCAAAACACTGGACACCTTCTAAATGGTTAGTGGATTAGCTGTGAAAGCAGCTTTCATTATAGCCTGTTAGTAAGACAAGGTAACCACTGTTGCAGGAACCCTTATTACCCAATTAGAATTGATTTTCATTATCCTCACTGTGCTATACTGATGAAAGACGAAATCAGATAGGTTGCTATGGTAGCTGCAGTTTGCAAATCATCACTGCTCTCTGCATTGGCTGTAAGTTACTTAATGACAATTTTTCTTCCTTAAAATCCTTGTTCTGCTTTGAAGATGGTTTGGAAAATATCAGTAAATCAAGAAAGGTACAAAACATCGGCTTTATCTTGTAGTGATCTTAAAACTGCAAGTCAGAGCACATTATCCCTTATAAACATAAGGACAGGAAATTGGAACAAATGCATGTAGAAAATAATCATGCATTAGGTTTAACTTTGCAACACTGACTAGAAAAGCGGCGACTGGAATCTAATCAGCTTCTGCAGGCATCTCCATTTTCCCTTCCTTCAATTTTTATATATATGTATATGTATATGTATATGTATATGTATATGTATATGTATATGTATATGTATGTATGTGTGTGTGTGTATGTGTGTATATATATATATATATATATATATATATATATATATATATATATATATATATATATATATAAATAAAATACACACACACACACACACACACACACACACACACACACACACATATATACATACAGTGTGTATTCATGAAGAGCCCATTTAGAATTATACATTTTACTGCCATGCCTGGGCAACAGTTAGATAAAAGGGAATGGCAAAATAGCTAAGTGACCAGTCAGGGGAGGTTCTATTCTGGACATTTAAAAAATGCCCTTGTTTACATTGTGCATGTGCGCCAGGCCTAAGTGACCAATCCATAGGCCCAAACACTTCTGTGGGGAAGGGAAGGTGGCCATTATGTCTGCGCAAGTTCCAACACTAAACAACTTGGAGCTTTTACAGGGTTTTTGGCTCAGGACTCTGACAGACAAATAGAACAGCAGAGGAGTGCAGAGAAGGGACGTATCGTAAGATGGCCTTTTCAAAAAGAATTATAAAAACCACCAGACTGATTCCACACCTGCTTCTGGTGGACATTCATCTCATTTGGCTCCTTGGAACGTTACTGCATACTATAGGCCTACTTGGAACACAAGACATGTATTAAGCCCTTGCGCAGCACCGTCTTGGAGTGTACTACAACAGTATGACTATAGGCTTTGGCCTCGTACACACGGCCGAGAATCTCGTTATGAAAAAACTTGTTTTTCTTGACGAGATTCTTGAACAAGAAATTTGTCCCGGCCGAGTGTACACACGATCCATTCAAAGAACCCGCGGTTCTTTCAATGGAGCGAACGCGTCAACGTCATTGACTACAACGAGCGTGCGCTCGTCACATTCAATGCCGTCGCCGCCATCTTGCTACACCCCACCTATGCCTAGGAAGCTACAGCGCATGCGTCAGTCATTTCGAGCATGCGCGGGTTTCCACGGCGACAGGCAAGTGTACACACACTTTTCTCGTCGAGAAACATGCTGACGAGAATCTCGATGAGAAAATAGAGAGCAGGATCTCTATTTTTCTCGTTGAGATTCTTGCCAGATTTCTTGACGAGAAAACTGAAAGCCGCGTACACACAACCGATTTACTCGGCAAGAAAGCTCTGCCAGCAAGTTTCTTGCCGAGAAACTCGGTCGTGTGTACGAGGCTTTTCAGTCTGCTTAAAGATTATATTTCCTACAACTTCTGAATCATTTCAGCAGGACTGCCTTTTTAGTCTATAATATTCTATCACATGTATTATTTATGAGGCATTGTGGCACTAGCCTGTTCATGAAATAACTCCTTGGCCAAAGATTTTTTTACTGGTTGGCGAGTTGAGCTGGGAATTTTCTTTAGTTTTGCATGCGTTGCCCTTCCATGTGCTCCTTGCTGTGAAGGCCAGTTATAGTTGGGGGCAGGGGCCATTTGTTAAAGAGTTTTTATATGGTTGTTTTAATGTATATGAAGAAATTAGATTTTGGTTACCTTATTTAACGTGTCATATATAAATTTGTTGAACCTTTAGGGGTAGGAGTCAAAGTCTGGTGGTTGTTATTGATGGTGCATAAATTCTAGCGTTGTATGGATGACTCCCCCTCTAGTACCACTGTTAGCATTATCAGTAGGGTTGTCCCGTTACCGATACTAGTATCGGTATCGATACCGAGCATTTGCGCGAGTACTTGTACTCGCGCAAATGCTCCCGATGCTTCACCCGATACTTTTTTTTTTTCCTAGTGTAGTGTGGCTGGAGAGGGCGGGAGGAGTCAGTGGCTGGGGAGGGGGCGGGCAGAGTCTATGGAAGGAAAGTGTGGGCGGAGTCTGGCTGGAGAGGGCGGGCACAGTGGATGGACGGATTTGGCAGGCAGAGAGAGAGTCCCTCACCTGCAGTTGAACCTGGTAAGCTGGCAGGGGTGTAGGGCACAGCCGCATCGGGATCGGTGCTGTCACATTCGGTCGCCGTCAGCGGCTGAGCGTCCCGACGCCCATCTTGGTACACCCTGCACTTGGCTGCAGTAAGCAGCAGCCGACATCTTGTTACACCCAGCCCGAGCTATATGGGCTCGGTGTCACAAGATGTCTGCTGCTGCTTACTGCAGCCGAGTGCAGGGTGTACCAAGACGGGCGTTGCAGCTTTTTGCATTTTTTTTTTTTTTTTTTTTATAAATCCTGTGTCATTGTGTCATTTTTTACAGCATTTCAGTGCCAGCCACCTATCGGTGCCATCTATCAGTGCCCATAAGTGCCACCTATCAGTGCAACCAGTGCCACCTGATAAATGGCACTGGTAGCACTCAGTGCAACCTATCAGTGCCCACAAGTGCCACCTACCAGTGCAATCAGTTCCACCTATCAGTGCCACCTATCAGTGCCCATCAGCACCAGTCAGTGCCCATAAGTGCCAGCCACCTGTCAGTCCCCATCTGTCAAACTGTCACATGACATTGGAAAAAAAAATAAAAAAATATCGGTATCGGCGAGTACTTGGAAAAATGTATCGGTACTTGTACTCGGTCCTAAAAAAGAAGAAGAAGTGGTATCGGGACAACCCTAATTATCAGTATCATCAAAATGTGTTTTTTGTTTAATGATATTGGATTAACTTACTCATGACCTGGTTGAGAAGAAAGACATTTTTTGTCTATCTTGTAAAGGTGTCAAATTCTTTTTAACTAGTCAGAATGTTGAAAAGCACGTATGCAAGTTTCTGATTAGAAAACACAACACACACTGCAAACCATGTATCATGAAGGTACCCTGTAATTATTACTTGTGGAAGATTTTAATCCAATAATTAAACATTAAATATACAATCTCAAACTGAATTCCTGTGCCTCTTTTTTTTTAAAGATAAAGGCCCCTTGTGCCAGAAAACCAGCATGTAGATCCAATTTGTGCAGTGACAGACAGGTTGGAACTTAATGTACCAGGCATGGGTCTGGCAGCAAAATTCTAGCCCCTGGAAATTCCCCTAATACCCAAGCAACTGAAATTCTGGTTGTGACCTGTTATATTGCTTTTGGCACCGTTCAAATTAGAGGTAAAAGCATATGCCTGTGTCCCAGAGCACGGGGTGCAGGCTTATCCCAATACCAATCCAGAGCGCTAGTATACTGTAGATAACCAAACCCCAGTGGGTGGGGCGAAATGCATCACGGTGTGTGGTTTGGTAGAAACATATATAGACTGAGGCCACTCATTATTGTTTATTTAACTGGGCTGGTCAGGAGTAGCAGTGATCCTTTCCTCTTTATATTTACTAGCGCTCTGTAATTCTGGTTGGCCAAGTCTCCACAATGGCCAACAGACAACCCCTCATTTTAGTAAATGCTGAAGTAGACCTGAGGATCTTCAGAAGGTGGTCTCAGAGCCACCTGGGTGTGGAAAGGGACTCTTTTTGGCCACCGATGAAGAGTGTGCTTTCCAAAGTGGAGCCCAAGGTTTTTTTTTAGGCTAGGGAAGATGGGTACTCTTGCAACCATTGACCAAGTTGGTAAGGGTATCCAGCAGTGGCGGCTGGAGCTTTTTTTTGGGGGGGGGGGCGCAAACAAAGCCCCAACCAACCCCCTCACCCCCCCCCCATCACTCGCCCCCGAATGGTACTACAGACAGATCGATAAATAGACACACAGATACAGACAGATACAGATAGATACAGATAGAAATAGATATGTGCCTTGAAGGGCATGCAAAGCCAAATTGTTTCCACAGTCCAATAATTCAGCCAAAAAATCCTCATGTTGACCAACAAGAGTCCCATCCGGGAGAAGAAATGGGAGACTTGACACCCATGTGTGTGGTGGTTCTGAGTTGAAATGCTCCAAAAGAGAACCATTGTTGTACTGTTCATGTCCCTTCTAATAGCCTTAGCCCAATGAGCTAGGGACTAGTGTTACGTAGAAGACATATTGCACTGTAGGGCCTGTCAGGTGTCCTTAAAGACAAGTGCATCCTCCACTGGGATGGTCAAAGCTTTGTTAACATGGGATATTGCCAGATCCACAAAGAGGGAAACCTACCTTCTTAAACAGTTAGAAGGCTGATAGACTTTTGGGGAGTGACAAAATAGCTTGTCAGGGTTGTCCTAGTCTCCAGAAAGGAAGACCGAGTATAGCAGGTGCACCAGAAATATCTTGGCAGGCCTGAAGGAGCCTAGGGAGGGGAAAGCACGCTGCATCAATGATGGGCAAAATGGTTTCAACTTTTTAAGTGATGATGGAAGACTGCAATTCCTCCAGTTAAGGCTCATGGTTGACTGCAGGCAGATCAGATAGAGATTCTGCAAAGGAAGGTGTAAAAGCACGCTTTTGGCCTTTGCAGTCAGAGTCAGCAATTAAAAGTGCTAATTGGACCATTAAATCCTGCATGACCGCAGTGGATTTCTCTCCCGACAGAACCGAGTAGGTGGCCATGCCGGATGAAACAAAGATACTCAGAGGGGAAAATTAAAATAAAAAAAATAAAAAAAAAAAAAATTGTTGTCAGGAGCCACAAAAGGCAACACTACAGGCAGCACTGGATCCATAAGTTACGTGGTGTGCTGGAGCCTCCAGGTACAGTGGGCTATCTCCTGCATTTCGAGAACCAGGTATGTCGCACAACAATGCCAAAATGCAATGTAGTTTAGACTAAAAGCCTAGTCTTAGAAACCCACCAAGCTGGTTTCTGGATAGCAGAAGTAGGGTCAGGTGGCTGAAGAGGACAGGGTGATCTGAGGAGAGTTCCATGTGTCGTGGGCAGCGGGAGGGTGCCTTATCAAAGCTAAATGGCAAAAAAGGACATTGTTGATAACATCTGTGCTTGATCGCTGTTTGTGTTAGCTACTTCCACATGAAAATAAAAATAAAAATGTAAAGCAGGGGTTTTAAAAACGGTGTCCAGCTGTCCTAGTAACATGGTAGCTCTTGGTGCTTAGCCCACACAACCTGCTCACAAAGAGAATCTTCAGAGACCAGGTCACACCTGGGGGCTGTGCCATGGCTCTGGACTTAGAGATTGCTCTGTAGTTAGGTTACCCAGAACACTCTGGAAAGTGCCACAACGCAGAGCCCAGTGCCTGAAGACAATGTTTCAGGCAAGCCCTGCAATCATCCAGTCAACTGGGGTGTGGGCGAGGTACTCCAAAACCAGGCTGAGGAGAGGCCGATCCGAATAGTTGCATTTTTTGATCAGCTCAGCAGTAATGTAGCAGGAGTCTTGATTGAAGAATAAATAGAAACTTTGAAAAAGGAGATATACTTCTCAACAAAACATAGAAATGGCATCAAACCTTCTAGGATACCAGAAAAAAAAAAAAAAAAAAAAAGTGTGTATTATACACACACACACACAGCCTTGCGAAAGTATTCGGCCCCCTTGAACTTTTCATCCTTTTGCCACATTTCAGGCTTCAAACAAAGATATAAAATTTAAATTTTTTGTGAAGAATCACCAACAATTGTGAAGTGGAACGAAATCTATTGGATTTTTGAAACTTTTTTAACTAAGAAAAAAATGAAAAGTGGGGCGTGCAAAATTATTCGGCCCCCTTGCGTTAATACTTTGTAGAGCCACCTTTTGCTGCGATTACAGCTGCAAGTCGCTTGGGGTACGTCTCTATCAGTTTTGCACATCGAGAGACTGAAATTCTTGCCCATTCTTCCTTGCAAAACAGCTCGAGCTCAGTGAGGTTGGATGGAGAGCGTTTGTGAACAGCAGTTTTCAGCTCTTTCCACAGATTCTCGATTGGATTCAGGTCTGGACTTTGACTTGGCCATTCTAACACCTGGATACGTTTATTTGTGAACCATTCCTTTGTAGATTTTGCTGTATGTTTGGGATCATTGTCTTGTTGGAAGATAAATCTCCGTCCCAGTCTCAGGTCTTTTGCAGACTCCAACAGGTTTTCATCCAGAATGGTCCTGTATTTGGCTGCATCCATCTTCCCCTCAATTTTAACCATCTTCCCTGTCCCTGCTGAAGAAAAGCAGGCCCAAACCATGATGCTGCCACCACCATGTTTGACAGTGGGGATAGTGTGTTGAGGGTGATGAGCTGTGTTGCTTTTACGCCAAACATATCGTTTTGCATTGTGGCCAAAAAGTTCGATTTTGGTTTCATCGGACTAGAGCACCTTCTTCCACATGTTTGGTGAGTCTCCCAGGTGGCTTGTGGCAAACTTTAGACAAGACTTTTTATGGATATCTTTGAGAAATGGCTTTCTTCTTGCCACTCTTCCATAAAGGGCAGATTTGTGCAGTGTACGACTGATTGTTGTCCTGTGGACAGACTCTCCCACCTCAGCTGTAGTTCTCTGCAGTTCATCCAGAGTGATCATGGGCCTCTTGGCTGCATCTCTGATCAGTCTTCTCCTTGTCTGAGCTGAAAGTTTAGAGGGACAGCCAGGTCTTGGTAGATTTGCAGTGGTCTGATACTCCTTCCATTTCAAAATGATCGCTTGCACAGTGCTCCTTGGGATGTTTAAAGCTTGGGAAATCTTTTTGTATCCAAATCCGGCTTTAAACTTCTCCACAACAGTATTACGGACCTGCCTGGTGTGTTCCTTGGTCTTCATGATGCTCTCTGCGCTTTCAACAGAACCCTGAGACTATCACAGAGCAGGTGCATTTATACAGAGAATTGATTACACACAGGTGGATTCTATTTATCACCATCAGTCATTTAGGACAACATTGGATCATTAAGAGATCCTCGCTGAACTTCTGGAGTGAGTTTGCTGCACTGAAAGTAAAGGGGCCGAATAATTTTGCACGCACCACTTTTCAGTTTTTTATTTGCTAAAAAAGTTTCAAATATCCAATAGATTTCGTTCCACTTCACAATTGTGTCCCACTTGTTGGTGATTCTTTACAAAAAATTTAAATTTTATATCTTTATGTTTGAAGTCTGAAATGTGGCAAAAGGATGAAAAGTTCAAGGGGGCCGAATACTTTCGCAAGGCACTGTGTGTGTGTGTGTGTGTGTGTGTGTGTGTGTGTGTATGTATGTATGTATGTATAATATATATATATATATACCCTGTTTGGATCAGATTTGATCTGGCCGATGGCGGGTTAATTTAATTTCATGTAGCGTGGTCATGTGATACACCTGTGAGGTTACACCCTGTGGTGTTAGTTAAAGGGTATGATTTTTTTTTTTGCAGAATGTTGCAAAGCACGATATCGTCAGGAAAGGTTCCACCCACTGGTAATACCAACTGATATTTGGCGTGCAATACTGATGTCCACTAGCAGGTGTCTGGCAGTTTGGAACTGCCAGGAGAGCCTTTCCCTGCTGGTGTTATGTGATCTTTGGGCCGCAGTACTGGCGTCCGCCAGCGGGTGGATCCTGGCAGTATGGAGCAGATATCTCCTCCTGCAGTCAATCACCTGAACCTGATAGCAGGTAATGGTATAAAAGCCTGGCAAGTTCACACTTGTGCCCTGACCTGTTAGCTCTGATCCTGACTGACTCTAAACCCAAACCCATTTTGTACCTGTTCCTGTCAGTTCTGGATCCCTGCCCTGCTGTCTGATCCCTTCCACCCTCTCCCTGTCTGTATTGCTACTTGTCCCTCATCTGCTGATCTCCCATTAGGACCCTGGCCTGGCTGAGACTATGATTCTGGTATTCCCTTTTATGCTGTATATACGCATCTGATTGTTATTTTTGAGTCTTGTCTAATATTGGAGGTGGTTGCGTTTATATATTATTCACGTTTAATAAATTACTTTATTCACCTACATATTTCTGGTTCACTTTGTGCACTACACACAGTTCTGATCACATCTGATACATGACAGGTAAGCTTGTAACTGTACAGTAGCATTGCATTTGTCTTGAAGAAAAAAAAGGAGTAAAAAGGAAATAATTTTTTTTTTTTGTATTTATCAGTCATGCTGGGAACAGGAGAGGTTATACTGAGCCTGCCCACAATTGTACTATTTGCCAGTGTCCAATCCTCCTGCAGATGGCAGTATGGCCTAAGTGAATTTATGCGCCCCTCATTAAATGAGAAAAAAAACAAAAAACGAAGGGTATGCCATTAGTATCCTTTTGTGACCATGGCTTACTTTTTCTACATTATCTTCTAGGAGATTACCAATACCCACATGGATATAGCAGCCATTCTTAAGGCTAGAGTAATGGTAGCTGTGGGGAAGTGATTCAGCAGTAATCAATTGCAATCAAAGAAGATCTGCATTATCCAAAATTTGTATCCTTTTAAAAATCTCAAACACTCATGTGATCTTTCTCTTCTCGGGTAGCTATGTACGTCATTTCCGGAAATGACGTAGCTACCCAGCGGGCGTTCCCAAAGAAAGTTAGTGCCGTTACTGCCAGAATCGACAGCGCAAAAGGGGGAACACGTGACAGGAAGTGACACCTGTAAACCCGCCGGTGGGGTCATTTCAATGGTAATGCCGACGGAGCCCGCTGATTAAAGGAGTAGCTTCTGCACACTCTGCAGAAGGCTGGGAGGGATGGGGTGGTGCTGGGCAGGACAGGGGCGGGTTTACAGAAAGCCAAGCTGAATTTAGCAAAAAATGCCAACAACGGTTTCAGGAACTGCATGACAGCTGAAGAGAGAAACCGTTGTCGGTAAAGAACAGGAAGCAAATGATTGGCTTAGAAAGTGTGATCTAAGCTAGACAATCAGCTAGCATAAAAATGCATAAGATTAAAGTTTTACATATTTGGCATAGTAATCTTTTTTTTTTTTTGATGAAATATAAATAAGGGCTTTTTTCACAGCGGTTTTAGTAAGGAGTATATTTTATTGAATATTAGGTTGTTGAGATAAGAGATTTTTGTTGCATACCTTTGCAAGCCGCCAAACTATGTGGCATAATACAGCAGTACAGAAATAGTTTGTGAATTATATATCAAATAATTGTGAACACATTGGGGGTATTCAATAAAACTGATGCAGCACTTTTCTGGCGTTAATCCCTCGTTCCACATTCCTGATGCATTTGCAACACTTTTACCAGCGAGTCGCACGCCAAATTCAGGTAGTTCTAAAATGCATCATTTAATAAATGCGCCAAATGTAAAAGTGGAGCTAATTAAGAGCAACTCTCTTTTGGCGTACAGAGAGAAGAAATGACTCAGACAGATTAGCAAGTGTCTTGCATGCATTCTAAAAGTGGTGCAGCCTGAGTCAACGTCAAGTACAAGCTCTAGAAGACACATGAATATGGTGCATTTCTTCATAACTTTTAGAATGCATTAGACACTTTTGTAAAGTCTTCCTGCACCAGTCTTTGTGGATTCCAGGGTTTAGGTTTTCCCATCCCAGTTCAACACACAAGAGGCTTCATTCAGTAACAAGCAACAATCATACCACAAATGGGGAAAAAAAAAAACAACACACAGCATACCTGATATGCTAGCTTCTCCTTTCCATGCAACGTAGATATAAAGGTTTCCGAAAAGCATACTGTAGAAAACAAAATGACAACTCGCTGGAATATATTCAATAGCATTAGAACAAAATTCTGCAATCTATAGGATCTGAAAACTATTTCCACGATTTATTGCAGACTAACAAAACTTGACTACTTGGTTGTTACACGTCTACTCATTAAAACAGACAGGAAAAAGCTGTAGATTACCTGAACTGCAGTAGAGCCCAGAAGATACCACTATTCCGCCCAATGTTTTTGTCATCGGAGTTCACAGTCAGACAGGTGCCTTGGGCAGTCCACAGCACTAGGAAAGAGAATGAAAATATATAAAAAATGGCCCATGCTGCGAACAAAAAGTTTCTAGTAGTCCATAAATACATGGAAAGTATTTATGGAGCAGTCAAAGCATTAACCATATTTCACTTACAAGTAAAATACTTACTGCAGCTTATTTCAATAATAATGTACATGGTTTTGTCATTTTTTGGCCCATGTACAAGCATGTGCTCAGAGAGTTATGTTCAGATACTCTTTCTAAAAACATGGAATTGCTCTTTAACCCTGCGATTTCATCACCGGGCACAATGACCTCTTCAGAGGATCAGAGCTGGGAGGAGAAATTAGAGAGGGTGCTCCATGCCATTTCCTGCTGATGCCAGATTGTTCTACAGCTCAGGCTATATGGACAGCACCATGCTGGCAATCCCAACCAATTGTAGTAACAAGTAGTAGGGCAAGTCCTGCAATGATTAGCATTTGAGGTTGAGAGGCATCAGTGGTTAAAATGCCATTGATGGGCTCAATCAGCCATGACACTACAAACTGCAGCTTCAAACCTTTTTTATAAAAAATTCCTTCTTGCCTTTTTACCTGTGGTTAATTTTCTGCTTTTTTTGTTTAATGCTTTTTTGTTTTCAGTGTTTGTCTCTTGGTTTTCTCTTTATTAATTTTTTTATTATATTTTTTCTTCCAACTTCCCCTTTTTTCAATAGCTGTATTATTAGTCTAACGCCACGCCGTACACACGGTCAGACTTTTTGCCAACAAACTACATTTTGAGCAAGTTTGCCAAAAAATCCGACAGTGTGTACGCTCCATCGGACAAACTTTTTTGGGTTTCATCGGACAAAAGTTCGGTCTGCAAACGGACAAACTTTTGGCCAACAAAAGTCCGATTGAGCAAAGTCCGACCGCGTGTACAGAAAACCATCGGACTTTGGTCCGATGGACAAAACAAATAATGTTAAAATCAACCAACAATAGCAGAAGTTGACCAAAGGGTGGCGGTAAAGAGCAGAAAAGCCAAGTGATGTTGGAAAAAGTTTTGGGAAAGTTTGCAGAAAAGTCCTGTGGTGTGTATGCTATGGGTGTTCCCGCCCAACTCCGTTCAGACAAAAATCCAGGGAAAAGTCAGATGGAAGTCCGACCGTGTGTACGAGGCTTAAGAGATGATGTATATTGTTATACCTTGTAGGCCATTATTTGGCAAGACACTTTAATCATTACATATGTTGTAGACTTGCTCTTACAAATGTACTGTATTCGCTGCATGATGTGATTTTGATGAGATACTGTTGACTTCCTTTATTATCTTGCCTATTGTAATCTAACCATTTAAACAAATTTTAGTTCCTTAATTATTGTTTACATATATTATATACTTTTGATCCATTTATTAATGCATTTGCTACATATTTATCCATCTGGCTCGTCACACATGCATTGAGATGTTCTTCCCCATGTAGGGGGTCATTGTTTCCTCTTGGCCCCTGCTTGTAGGGACGCCCAGGGCAGACAGTTTTTGGGTCAATGCACCCACATCTGATCTGCCCATCTTTTGGTTTGTTTTTCATGGGATGTTCCCCATAGGTCAATTCAGCCCCTTTTTTCATCTATTCCCAGCCCTGTTTGGCTTTTCCGGATATATGGGATTTCATTCCCACATTTTATGTCCGCTTCATCCTGTTTTTCCCATCTTCCCAGTGCTGACCATCCAAGTACTGGCACAGGGGGTTTTCAATATGGCTGCGGCCACTTACAAGGTTACCTTGTCACTGCGCGCCACTGTTTTCCTGAATGGCGCATGCGTGTGAACATCCCTTGTTGCGTCTGCGGCGCGGCAGTGACGTCAGACGCTGTCCGCACTGGACTAGGACTTAAACGGCGTAATTCGCCGCTACCCTCTGCCGTTCCCACCGAGGGTGTGATGGGGGATCATATATTTCTCCCCCTGTTCACCCCTGGAAATCATTGACTCTGTATATCAGGTAAGAACACCTTGAACTTCTCCTTTTGATCCCTTCTCTGGCTTTCTCTGTAACCAGAACAGGATCTGGATTCAATCCCATGCCGTACTCTGCTTATATTTAGATTTTTCCCTCCGCAGGGTTCCCAACTCTGGAATTCCCCTGCTGGGAATGGGATACCTTTTCTGTTTCCCTACTTTGGTTTATTGAATGAACCTTGGAGAATCTAAGATCTTTTTTCAAGTTGAGATTTTTCTCCGCTGCTTGTCATTGATTCTACATGCATATGCCAATGGACAGGTATACTATGTTTTGGCTTATTTAAGCAATCTCTGTATACCTCTTTCACTGATAACTTTATCGACATATTCGAACCTTGGTTCTGTTTAAATATATATATTATATATATATATATATATATATATATATATATATATATATATATATATATATATATATATACACACACACACACACACACACACATACACACACACACACACACACACACACACTTTTTTTTTATGTTTTTAGGTCAAACATACACACTTTTTGCCCTTCTCTACAAGCATCATGAGGTTCACTGACCGCTGTTTGGGACTGCGTTTCTCTGCATCTGTTAAATGGGCCCTTTTTATAAATCTTTGTTTAAATCTATTGAGTAAATATTGAGTATTTGGAAAGTGCCCCCCATCACATCATTATCACCAAATCTAAAAAATATGTTCCTATGTCCTGTTATATTTGATTGTTTATGCCAAATTTATAGCATTATATTAATTTTAATGTTAAACATGAGTATTCATTTCTTTTTTTGTTGCCTTTAGCATAATAGACGCATGATTTAATCTCCTGAAGAAGCTCTTCCGAGTGAAACATGTAGAGAAAATATTGGTATTGTCTGTTCATATGCGATCTCAAAATGAACAATTCATGCATGAAATGTCTGTCTCATGTTTTTAATGAATGTTTTGTAATAAAAAAAAAATTCTAACTTTCACCTGGTCGATCAGTAATTCTGGTCTGTTACCCACCTGACACCTTCAAAATCCAGAGGCATGTGACCTCTCATTCCCTCATTTGTATCTACAAACTGCAGTCACCACAGGGGAGTCGACCATTACAAGGTAAGGTACGACAACTGAAAGTGTAAAATCTAAGAACATCGGTTTGATGAAAGCATTCCCGCAAACATGGACATCATTAAAACGCTATGCAAACAGTAGCTATCTTTCCAGACTTCTCAGCTGAGGTCCAGCGCCGCCGTCAAAGATTCATGGAGGCCAAAGGCAGACTGCGCACTCACCACATCAAGTATGCCATGCTCTTCCCAGCCCGCCTCAGGGTGGAACAGGACGGCCATGCACTTTGAGGATCCAGAGGAGGCGATTACCTGACTGGAACGCCGAACAGCGCCCGAGAATGCAGACTGACACCTTTGTGAGTATCCTCTCTAACACACTTTTCATACACATGGCAGTGGGCTAGGCTCCTCATTTTTCCCTATGACCGATTGTTCAGAGCACCGACTTATACACCTGCCACCATTTGTTTGTCCATCAGCACCATGCACCCTGGCCCGCTGCGTCCTTCTCTTGGCACTGGTTTGGACGAAAGCCTGCGTTTCATTTAATTTCACTACGAGAGTCAAGTTAAAACTATGGCGTTTTTTTTCTCCCCCCCCCCTTTCTCTTTTTCTCTCCTGGGGTCTCATGCGACCCGGTATGTTGCTCCGACGGCCGGAGCCTCAGGATCGTGGTAGTCCTACCCAATAAGTGCAGCGAGACTTTTCCCCACTCGGCACTAGGGAATGTAATTGCCATGCTTGGAGCAGCTGCAGAACTATACTTTATGCCATACACGTGCTGTGGGGCCTGAACTACCACTTCTTTGCACTTCAGCAGCTTCAGTCATTTACCGTTTTATGCTTCAACCAAGCAATGTTTTTTGTTCTCATGTTTGAATTTTCTGACTTGTTTCGGGATGATGCCCGCACCAAGTGTTTGGGGTGTTGGGCGGGGAGGGGAAACTTATCTGTTGAGTAAATTGATGCATGATGTATTACAAATACGGGTTACGCAGCAAACTTTATTACTACAGGTTGTATGTACTGTGCTTAGCTTCTCCTTATTTAGGATGTTTATATCTTATGTGATACTCTGGGTCCTCACTGGCAGAGATGTGTTGCTCAGTATAGCTGAACCTAGCTATTCCTCACGACGAGACCTATGGCGTCTTTGAAATTCCTCACCTGGAATGTTAGGGGTCTCCGTGAGAAAAATCAAGCGTTCGGCGGCACTTGCATTCCTTAAGAAGCAACGCGCTGACATAGTGGTACTGGTTGAAACGCATGTGGAGGGGAGGTTGCAGATGGCGCTCCATCGTTCATAGGTGGGGTGGGCATTTCATTCAACCCACACAGCCCATGCACGTGGAGTCTCCATACTGATTGCTAAATTAGTGCATTTTGAACTGTGTGAAGCCACCACGGACCCACAGTGCCGTTATGTCTTTCTCTCTACCAAACTGTATGGGGAACCATTTCTTCTCTTGGCCTTTTATGTACACCCCCCCCCCCCATTTTCTATGTCCATAATACTAGAGGGGATTGCATTTATGGCACAACATCCCTCAGTCCAAGCAGTTTGGCTGGGGGATTTCAATACCACACTGAACCCCACTCTGGATAGGCTCCAGCTCTCACTGCAGGGGTAGCGACTGACTAAATTTTCTAAACTGATTTCCTCCTTTCGATTGACACCTGGAGACATAGATTCCCTCACAAACGTATTCCTGTTTCTCCACCTCACAACTCCATGTCCAGGATTGACTTTATCCTCATCTCACGGGGCCTCACACCTCGGTTGCTAGATTCTAAGTTCTGCCCCAGGCTACTCTCTGATCACAGCCCATACTGGATTACGCCAAGCGTACCGGTGGACAAACCAATGCGAGCATGGGGTTTGAACCCATTCTGGCTCTCATTGCTACCCGAGGATGACGAGCTTGTCACTGAGTGGAAGCTGTACTTCAGGGAGAATGACCGCTCCGTCCCTGGGGCGGCGGTGTGGGAGTCCTTTAAGCTCCATGCCCGCATGTCCCTGGTCTCCCGCATAAACAGGATTAAGGTGGACTCTGCTGATGCTTTTGATAAGGCGATGGCAGAGTTGTCCCTTGCAGAACAAGGATACGCGACAGACCCCACCCCGGAGAAGGCGAGTGCACTTAAAATTGCGGACAAGAGTAATAACCCAACTCCAATTTGAGAAAGCTAGACAAACAAATTTTTTGCTAAACAAAAAGATGTTCACGCATGGGGAGAAGGCTGGCAAGCTCTTGGCTTACCTGGTCCACAGCGAGGATAGACCTCCAGTGGTCATTTCCTTGCATGGCCCTCATGGCCAACAAATAACGGATCCATCTGTGGCGTCCAAGTTTAGGGATTTTTTTGATGAGCTATACATGTCTACGAGCTCGGTGGATGAAGGCCCGATGAATTCCTCTCGAGGGCATTACGCTTCCACATTTAAATGCCGACGAGATCGGCCTTCTCGAGGCACCCCTTACCACGGAGGAGATAGCAGATGCTATTGCCGGTTTTGCTAGGTCCAAATCCCCAGGCTCGGACGGTCTTTCCATTGACTTTTAGTCTCAGTACAGCGAAGTCCTGACCCCTAAGATGTTGGCCCTGTACAATCACCTGTTTGAAACGTTCACGCTCCCCCCATATATGAGAGAAGCAACCATAGTCCTGATTCCAAAACCAGGAAAGGACCCGGGGTACCCGGAGACCTAATTGCCCTATTTTCTCTTACAGGTGGATGTTAAAATTCTTGCCACAGTACTAACAAATAGGCTCAATCAAGTTATACTTTCTTTGATACATACAGATCAAGCAGGATTCATGTCAGACCGTAATACCTCCTTCAACCTGCGCAGGCTCTACATTAACTTACAGGCCACAAACAAAAATGTAGGATCCCAGGTGGTTGTGACATTGGACACGGCCAAGGCATTTGACTCCGTGGAATGGAGATATTTGTGGCGCTGCCTGGAGAGTTATGGCTTTGGTCCCCGGTTCCATAAATGGGTCAGACTACTCTATCAGGCTCCCACGGCCAAAGTGGTGGCGAATGGCTGACCATCTCCGGGGTTTACCCTCAGCAGGGGTACGAGACAAGGCTGTCCGCTCTCCCCACTTCTATATGCTCTTGCTACAGAACCCTTGGCCGTGTCCATTTGCAAAAACCCAGAGATTGTAGTATTACAGGTAGGTCCCGTAATAGAAAAAATTTGTATGTACGCGGATGATACACTGCTTTATCTCGCTGACTCGGGTCCCTCCCTCCAAGCTGCACTCTGGAACTTTTTCTGGGCTCAAGATAAACTGGGAAAAAAAAAAAAAAAAAAAAAAAAAAAAATCAGATTCTGACGATTGATAGCTTCCCACCGCCCGAGTCCCAGGCAGGAATACCACATCAACGGGTAAATACCATTAAGTACTTGGGGGTACACATTTCTAGGAGCCCGGCTGATTATATTGCTCTTAATATAGAACCCCTGTTTTTTTTCAATGGTCAGAACCCAAATCCGGGTCTGGGCCCGCATAAACGTGATAAAAATGGCCCTCCCCAAAATCTTGTATGTCCTATGGCACACCCCGATATACCTCCCCCTAAAACACTTTAAATCGCTCGAAGCTCTCCTTAAGCCATTTGTCTGGGGTACCGGTAGACATAAACTTCCTGGCAAGCACTTAAAAATCCAACAGATATGGGAGGTATGGCCTTGCCGGATTTCAACCTTTATTATATTGCATTACAATTGTCCCACGTTGATAAAACTGACAGTATGAGATTTTTACTGCTACTCTGCTCACAAAGTGCCCAGCTCACTGGGGATGCGTTGTATGCAATTTCGCCGGGATCCGGGAGTACTGAACAGACGGGGGATGCAAAATTCCTGTTATGCCACTACAAGCGTTTCTGGGATCTTGCATCTACTAAACTGGGGATACCTCAGTACAATGATTTTACGCCACTATGGCATAACAGAGGCTTAAAAGAATTTCTTCATGCTCAGGGCTCTGAGCTATGGGCCGCACAGGGTGTCTATTTACGTCACCTACTCGCAGATGGAAATCTCAAAACCTATCAAACACTTAAAGTGGTTGTAAACCCGGTAAAAAAAAAATGTTTTTCTTCATAACAACCTGTAAGAGAAAAGGCATAATGAGCTAATATGACTAGCATAATAGCTCATTATGCATCACTTACCTTAGGACGGGGCCCCCGAAGCCGTCCTCGTCTCCCTCTTCAGCCGCATCCATCGCTGCGGCAATAGCCGGAAGGTTACTTCCGGGTATCGCCGCACCAGCCAATCACAGCGCCGCTCCGGCGCTGTGATTGGCCGGAGCGGCGGAGACGTCACTCTGCGCATGAGAGATGTCACATTCGGCTACGCCCAGCGATTGCTGGGAAGTAGCCGATTTTGTGAATGGGATTAACCCCATGAATGCGCCGTTGTCTACGGCGCGCATGCGCCGTAGGCCGCGGCGCCCGTCATTTAACTAAATATCTCCTAAACCGTGTAGGTTTAGGAGATATTTCTTGCACCTACAGGTAAGCCTTAATCTAGGCTTACCTGTAGGTGCAAGTTGAAAAAGTGGGGTTACAACCACTTTAAAGAAGAAAACTCTATGCAAACAGTTCTAAAGAGTAACTTCACTTTTTTTGAGGGGGAAAAAAAAAAAAAAAAAAAAAAAAAAAAAAAAACACATTCCCCTCTGGGTGATCTACGCACGTACATTGCATGGACTTTAGCAAACGTTATTGCAGATTCATACACTAAGGCTGGGTTCAAACTAGTGCGACACGACATCCGTCCTACTTTGGATCCGACTTTGCCCTGCGACATGAAGCCGACATATGTCCGACTTTCAATGAACGGGGATCCGACTTGGATCCCCGCCAATATCCGGCACTGTGTTTGGTATGAATCTTGAGGGGGAACTCCAAGCCAAATTTTAAATAAAAAAACCGGCGTGGGTTCCCCTCCAGGGGCATACCAGGCCCTTGGGTCTGGTCTGGATTTGAAGGGGCGCCCCTACACCGAAAAAACGGCGTGGGGGTCCCCCCAAAATCCAAACCAGACCCTTATCCGAGCACACAACCTGGCAGGCCGCAGGGGAAGAGGGGGGGGGCGAGAGAGCGGCCCCCCTCCCTCCTGAACCGTACCAGGCCGCATGCCCTCAACATGGGGGGGTTTGGTACTCTGGGGCAGGGGGGCGACCTGCGGCCCCCCCACCCCAGAGCACCCTGCCCCCATGTTGATGAGGACAGGGCCTCTTCCCGACAACCCTGGCCGTTGGTTGTCGGGGTCTGCGGGCGGGGGCCTTATCGGAATCCGGGAGCCCCCTTCAATAAGGGGGCCCCCGGATCCCGGCCCCCCCACCCTATGTGAATGAGTATCGGGTACATCGTACCCCTACCCATTCACCTGGTGGACAAAAAATTGCAATAAAAAAAACCACACAGCTTTTTAAAGTATTTTATTGCACAGCTCCGGGGGTCTCCGGTGTCGTCGCCGCGCTCTCCGGTTTTCTTCCGCCGGGCCTCCGCTAACTTCTTTAGCTCTTTCGCTAGTGGAGGGGCCGGGCTTCCCGTCGCCGTCGGCTTCTTCTTCCCTCTTCTCCTCCTCGATGTTGACGCGTCGCTTCCTCCCGCTGTAATACTGGCTGTCCGCTCCGCTCCGCATTAATATAGGCTTCCCATGACGTCACAGTCACATGTTCCGGGGCACATGGCCCCGGAGCATGTGACTGACGTCATGGAAACATGTGACTGTGACGTCATGAGAAGCCTATATTAATGCGGAGCGGAGCGGAGAGCCAGTATTACAGCGGGAGGAAGCGACGCGTCAACATCGAGGAGGAGAAGAGGGAAGAAGACGGCGACGGGAAGCCCGGCCCCTTCACTAGCGAAAGAGCTAAAGAAGTTAGCGGAGGGGCCGGCAGAAGAAAGAACCGGAGAGCGGGAGAAGAAGAAGGCGACGGAGAAGACCGGGCCTCCGTTAGCAAGAGAGCTAAAAAGAAGTTAGCGGAGGCCCGGCGGAAGAAAGAACCGGAGACGACACCGGAGACCCCCGAAGTCGGAAAAGACTCCCGGAAGAAGGAGCGCCGGAGTCGGAAGAAGACCCCCGGAGCTGTGTAATAAATTACTTTAAAAACCTGTGTAGTGTTTTTTTATTGCAATTTTTTCCACCAGGTGAATGGGTAGGGGTACGATGTACCCCATACTCATTCACATAGGGTGGGGGGGCCGGGATCCGGGGGCTCCCTTATTGAAGGGGGCTCCCGGATTCCGATAAGCCCCCCGCCGGCAGACCCTGACAACCAACGGCCAGGGTTGTCGGGAAGAGGCCCTGTCCTCATCAACATGGGGGCAGGGTGCCCCCCTGCCCCAGAGCACCAAACCCCCCATGTTGAGGGCATGCGGCCTGGTACGGTTCAGGAGGGAGGGGGGGCCGCTCTCTCGTCCCCCCCTCTTCCCCTGCGACCTGCCATGTTGTGTGCTCGGATAAGGGTCTGGTTTGGATCTTGGGGGGACCCCCCACGGCGTAGGGGTGTCCGTTCAAATCCAGACCCAAGGGCCTGGTATGCTCCCGGAGGGGGAACCCACGCCAGTTTTTTATTTAAAATTTGGCCTGGAGTTCCCCCTCAATAGCAGCACAGCACAAGTCGCATGCCAAAGTCGGACCATGCAAGACTGCGGTCCGACTTTGATCCGACTTCAATGATAGTCAATGGGCTGAAGTCGGATCAAAGTCGGACCAAAGTAGTACAGGGAGCATTCTCAAAGTCGGACCGACATGTGTCGGACCAGTTAAGATGGCTCCCATAGGGAAACATTGATTTTCACACGTCATGCGACATGAGCTCCCAATGTCGGAGCGTTTGTCGCCCCAGTGTGAACCAGGCCTGAGTGTGATATTTTCATTAGTGATCAGCTGCTGCACCTGCAGGGTTCTAATGAGGAAAGTGGCAAGGTCTGAATCCCTTTAGACGTGATTAACCCTTTAGGAGCATCTTCCCAAATCTGAAATGTTGTTGCAGGGGATGCCCAAAATCTGATTTGTATCTTAGTGCAGATTTCTGGGAAAATTGGTAAGCTAATAAAGCCAATCACACAAGCAGGAAACTATATATCTAGGGACATTCCATAGAATGCCTCCAGGTTGATATTTTGCATTGCATCCCTGATGGCTCCCCACCCTGCTCCATAGGAGGGGAGATTCTTTTACATAGTCTAGTTGAAAGATAAGTCCTATTCAGTTGAAATCTTTTGGAGGCTTGCCATCTGGGCCCTGCACACAGGCCAAGACTCACAGCATTATGCCCTCCATTCCTGCAGGCTATAGTATTCACTGGCCCTCTGCTGCCGATTTCAGACCCTGTCGGCAAACAAAACCAAGAATAGAATGGTGCTGAAGGATAGATGCCCATGCTTCAAAAAAAAGGGGCCTGGCGGAAGTGCACATCCCATGTACCAAAGTGCGTCATCATCTGGTGCCAGAACAAGCACGAGATGACACATCTTGGTCTGCCTTGGCCTAGCAAACAGGGGAGCTACCCAGATGTGTATAATGCTGGAAAAAAAATGCAGGAGATAAAACACCCCCCAGGAGGACCGATGACCACCCACACCATTACTTCATTAGAAAGAATAGGCAATAAAAAGGCATCCGACTGCCGGTGTTGCCTGCAACAGTCAAGCGGGAAGGTCTAGCACATGTCTTAAGGGAGGAAAAAAATAAAAACACACACCTCAGGTAAGCAATTGGACCAGGAACACAGGACCTAGTCACTCCCCCCCCCCCCCCCACTTTCAATAAAGGTTTTTTCATTTACTTGCAATGTGCCTATGAACTTGCTAAAAGTTTAAACTATTCCAGGAAGAGTCAATTCCTAGAGCAGTCCCCTCCCGCCATGCATGTCTTAGCCCTCTGCCCTCCTGGAACTTCACAATTGTGAAATTGTATTAGCCCATCTCCTCTGCCCTTCCCTAAACATCCCTATATAACCTTGCTCTGAGTAAACTGGGTCCCCGACTTCACATTCAAAATGTTAGCATCCAGCAGTCTCTACACAAAACTTTCACATATGTACAATGCCTGGTCCTGCTCTGCTCTCAGCAGTTTAATTATGTGGCCCTTGCATCACTACAGGACACAGTAGTGATATACAAGCGGACAGGGGAAACTAGAGTGCAGCAAGTGACCAGACATTGGATACACCTAGAAGTGTGAGGGATGCAGGAAATTTTCACCCAGCGTCAAGGTAGAAAAACCTTGGCAGCATGGGTGACAGGAAAAAAGTCTTTACCCTTTTCTTTAAACAAGCATTTTTACAAATTTCTTCCAACAGACACTTTAAACAGCAGCAAATCAGTATAACACTCAGGAAACTAGCACTTTCAAAAGCCATGGTGACCCTTGCATTACTCTTCTGACCAAAGCTCAAGCAAATTTTGTCTGGTTCCAAATAAACAGCCAAAATTTGATCAGCTTGTTTCCCTGTCAGCACCATTGCACACAATATAATTCAGGGAACCCCCCAAAAAAAAACAAAAAAAAAAACAAACAACAACAACATCCGAACAACGCCTGCATCCAATCCACCACAGTGGGAGATTTGTCCAACACTGTGTAGCATAGATAGAGAAACGTGTTAAGATTTTTCTTCATTCAGCCTAAAAAAGAATGAATGGTCACTTTAAGGTTGGAGAATAAGCACATTTATTTAAAAAAAAAAAAAAAAAAAGTCTCACCAGCAGCAGCAATCCCGATTAAAACAGATAACGTGTAAAATGACCAGGTGTATGGCTGGATGAACATTGCAATATAGGCACTAAAAGAAAAACAGAAGACGTCAGTGTGATTAAACAATTCCTGTTGTCATGTTTGTTTGGCTTCCATCATATGCAGGTGTTCCAACGTTGTATGCTTTCCTATAACCATTTCAGAATTAAATACATGAGATAAAACCATGGAAAAAGACACACACACACACACACACACACACTATCAAGGGGGTGGGTGGAAGACAGGCACACAAAACCGTTGAGCACATGCTGCCATGTGTGAATATTCAAAAGTGTATTTTGGTATAGCTTCAGGAGTGGTAGTGATATTTGGGCAGGTTAGATAACTCCAGTGCAGGCTGATTTACAGAGAGAACAAAGCTTTCCAATGCATCCAATCATCTCCCACCACTCAGATTGGTTGGTTAGGGTTGTCTGTTGCTGCCCATTTAGTCATTTTGGTTTGAATCGCAGAGTGTGGCTTTAACCCACAGGGACGTTTATACAGTTATATAACAGTAGGATCAGGCAGAAGCACATTTTGAAATAGATTACTTGCCTTGGCTGCTGAAAGTTACCACACTTGGGGTGCGTTTGTCAAACTTTCTCTAGAGTACAGCACAATATTAAGACCCCCCTCATTAGCAATATATTCAGAAAGAGAAGATAAGACATACATGCCTGAGAAGGTGGCAGCCCAGTTCAGTATGCACCAGCCTGAGCGCTCCTGGGATTTTAATAGAAAGAAACGACTGCCAGGACAGTCACCGGCTCTCTGCTCGGTGAAGACGGAGAACCAAGCAATCAGCAGGTCTTTAATCACTCAGTTCTCAGTCTTACCAGCAGCGGGGGACAGATGCAGCATCCAACTAGGCAAGTATATATATTTTTTTTAACTTCGGTTTTAAGTTTCATGGTCGATTTCACTACAGAGCATTATAATCAGATTGAATACAGTTGTAATATTTAAAGAGCAGATACTCACCTGTAAAATAAACCACTCGCGAACATTGAAAGTTGACAGCCAATCAAGGCAACTACAGAAGGAGCTATAAGATTGGAAGCTGAGAACACTCCATATATGATGGCCATGCTGTGAAAAAAAAATTAACAAAAATTTTTTTTTATATTATATATATATATATATATATATAATATATATATATATATATATCTCGTGTATGCAGTAGCATTCTAAACACAGACTAGTCGTCTTAGATTACAATTATTTTTATTTTTTTAGCATTAACCACTTAAGCCCCGGACCATTTGGTAGCTAGAGGACCAGAGGTGAATTCAGAATTTTGCACTGCGCTGCTTTAACTGTAAATTGTGCGGACATGCAATGTTGTACCCAAACGAAATTTGCGTCCTTTTCTTCCCACAAATAGAGCTTTCTTTTAATGGTATTTGATTGCCTCTGCGATTTTTATTTTTTGCGATATAAACGGAAAAAGACCGAAAATTTTGAAAAAAAATATTTTCTACTTTTTGTTATAAGAAAAAGCGAATAAACTCAATTGTATTCATACATTTAGGCCAAAATGTATTCAGCCACATGTTTTTAGTAAAAAAAAAATGTCAATAAGCGTATATTTATTGGTTTGCGCAAAAGTTATAGAGTTTACAAACTAGGGTACATTTTCTGAAATTTACACAGCTTTAAATTTATGACTGCCTATCTCATTTCTTGAGGTGCTAAAATGACAGGGCAGTACAAAACCCCCCCAAATGACCCCATTTTGGAAAGTAGACACCCCAAGGAAATTGCTGAGAGGCATGTTGAGCCCATTGAATTTTTGATTTTTTTGTCCCAAGTGATTGAATAATGACTAAAAAAAAAAAAAAATTACAAAAAGTTGTCACTAAATGATATGTTGCTCACACATGCCATGGTTAGATGTGGATTTTCACCCCAAAATACATTTTGCTGCTTCTCCTGAGTACGGGGATACCACATGTGTGGGACTTTTTGGGAGCCTAGCCGCGTACGGGACCCCGGAAACCAAGCACCGCCTTCAGGATTTCTAAGGGCGCAAATTTTTGATTTCACTCCTCACTACCTATCACAGTTTCGAAGGCCATAAAATGCCAAAATCGCACAAAACCCCCCCAAATGACCCCATTTTGGAATATAGACACCCCAAGCTATTTGCTGAGAGGAATGGCGAGTATTTTACAGCTCTCATTTGTTTTTGAAAATGAAGAAAGAAAATTATATATATATATATATATATATATATATATATATATATATATATTTATTTTATTTTTTTTTTCAATTTTCAAAACTTTGTGACAAAAAGCGAGATCTGCAAAATACTCACAATACCTCTCAGCAAATAGCTTGGGGTGTCTACTTTCCAAAATGGGTTCATTTGGGGGGGGTTTTGTGCTATCTGGGCATTCCATGGCCTCCGAAACTGTGATAGGCAGTGAGAAGTGAAATCAAAAATTTACACCCTTAGAAAGCCTGAAGGTGGTGCTTGGTTTTTGGGGTCCCGTACGTGGCTAGGCTCCCAAAAAGTCTCACACATGTGGTATCCCCGTACTCAGGAGAAGCAACAGAATGTATTTTGGGGTGTAATTCCACATATGCCCATGGCATGTTTGAGCAATATATCATTTAGTGACAACTTTGTGCAAAAAAATAAAATAAAATTGTCGTTTTTCCGCAACTTGTGTCAACATATAAAATATTCCATGGACTCGACATGCCTCTCAGTATATAGCTTGGGGTGTCTACTTTCCAAAATGGGGTCATTTGGGGGGGGTTTTGAACTGTTCTGGCATTTTATACACAACATTAGGAAGCTTACATCCACTCTAACCACTTGAAGACAAAGCCCTTTTTGACACTTTTTGTTTACATGAAAACATTTTTTTTTTTTGCAAGAAAATTATGTTGAACCCCCAAACATTATATATATTTTTAAAGCAAAGGCCCTACAGATTAAAATGGTGGGTGTTGCATTTTTTTTTTCTACACAGTATTTGCGCAGCGATTTTTCAAACGCATTTTTTGGGTTGAAAAATACACTTTTTTTAATTTTAATGCACTAAAACACACTATATTGCCCAAATGTTTGATGAAATAAAAAAGATGATCTTAGGCCGAGTACATAAATACCAAACACGACATGCTTTAAAATTTCGCACAAACGCGCATTGGCGACAAACTACATACATTTTTAAAAGCCTTTAAAAGCCTTTACAGGTTACCCCAGTAGATTTACAGAGGAGGTCTACTGCTAAAATGATTGCCCTCGATCTGACCTTCACGGTGATACCTCACATGCATGGTGCAATTGCTGTTTACATATGACGCCAGACCGACGCTTGCGTTCGCCATTGGGCAAGAGCAGGGCAGGACAGGGGTGCTTTTTTTTTTTTTTCTTTTTTTTTTTATTATTAATTTTGCTTTTTTATTTTATTTTTAAATTGTTCCTTCCAAGTATTTTTTATCATTTTTATTGTTATCTCAGGGAATGTAAATATCCCCTATGATAGCAATAGGTAGTGACAGGTACTCTTTTTTTGAAAAAACTGGGGTCTTCTAGACCCTAGATTTTTCCTCTGCCCTCAAAGCATCTGACCACACCAAGATCGGTGTGATAAAATGCTTTCCCAATGGCGCTTTTTATAGCCGGGGGGGGGGGGCGCATTCCCTCCCACTGCTTGTAAAAGCAGTCCAGAGGCCAATTAGCCGCTAGGATTGCTTTTACATGAAAGCCGGCCGCAGGCTGAAAAGAATGATACCAAGATGATACCTAAACCCGCAGGCATCATTCTGGTATAAACATTCAAAGTCCAGCAACATACCAGTACGTTGCTGGTCCTTTTTGGACATGTATTGTAATCTTTTTATTTCATGCAGCCAATTGGCTGAACGAAAAAAGAGATTGATCGGTGGGTATGCCCACCATTAGAATACCGCCCTTCATCCACCCACTTCCAATGATGGGCATACACGCACCATTTATATATGCCGAAGCATGGGGGCATCCTCCCGCAAAAAAGTTATGCCGCACACACATGGTCGGACTTTTCCACGGGCAAGCCTCCGTCGGAATTTCGACCGTATGTACGCGGCATTAGGAGCAAAATCGCTCCTCCGCCCCTGCTGCCCCAATGCTTCGGCATATTTGCTTTTTTTTTTTTAACTGTGGTGGTGAAATCACCTCCTACAGCACTGGAGTCGCAGGGATCAGGCCTGTCTCTGCGAACGCTGCAGTTATGTGTGTTTTTGTTTTGTAAGTGACAGTGATCGATCGATACTGCACTTGGGTGGCCTGGGCTGGACGGAGGGGCAAACCGCAGGTGCCAGCAGGTATCTGGGCTGATCCCGCTAACACTGCGTTTTTGGGAACCCTAAACTGCTGGGGACGCTAGTATAGATCTGATCAGATCAGATATTGATCTGTTCAGATACTATACCACTAAGGGGGGTGTATGCTTCACGCGTGGGTGTTAGCGTTACTGGCACTAACCTGACGCTGCCTGGGGTGTGACTCAGACCCTCTCTGACGCTAAAACCTAATTGATATCACACGCCGGGCGATCAGGGGGTTAAACCTTTATTGGGTTATATACGGCGGGTGCCCTGACACTATAAAAAGCAAACTAACCAGCGTCACCCGTAACACTTATATGGTGATCACTGGTGAAAGGGTTAACTAGGGGCAATCAGGGGGTTAAAACCTTTATTAGATAATATATGGGGGTACCTGACGCTATAAAAACCTGCGGCGAACCTAAAAAAAATTACCAGCTACCAATCTGCATCACAGACACTAAGACAGCGTTTAGAAAAACGATTGCTTAGCGACAGTGGTGATGGGGGTGAAAGGGTTACCTGGGGGGGCGATCAAGGGGGTTAAACCTTTATTAGATAATATATTGGGGTACCCGCCGCTATAAAAACCTGCGGCGAACCTAAAAAAAATTACTGGCTGCCGATCGGCATCACTGACGCCAAGACAGCGATCAGAAAAATGATGGCTAAGCGACAGTGGTGATAGGGGGTGAAAGGGTTATCTGGGGGGTGATCAGGGGGTTAAACCTTTATTAGGGGGGGTTAGGGGGCTACACTGGACCTAAGACTAATCTTTGGTGACACTTTTACAGTCACAAATGTCACTGATTGCAGTGATCACTAAATAAATGGTCACTGCAATCAGTGACACTGTGACTGGGGGCTGAGGGGGTGATCTGGGGGGTGATCTGGGGTGTCTGGGGGGGCGATTTATGTCCCTATGTGTCCTGGTGTCAGTGTAGTGTTGTGTGCACTGACCTGATGTCTTCTCTTGTACGGCGCTCGGTATATGTGAGCGCCGCACCAGAGATGACATCACTTCCTCCTGCTCCCTCTGTCTGACACAGACAGAGGGGGCATTTCCATTCGCCGGGAGCGATCGCGAGGGGGTGGCCAGAAACGAATGGCTGCCCCCTCATCCCGGAACGCTCCCGGACACTTAGCCACCGCTCACTGTACAGAAGGGGGGTCCGATTGGACCCCCCAACTATACAAAGGCAATCACGTACACTCTACGTGATTGTGCCTGTCGGTGCCATTCTGCCGACGTATATATACAGTGAGCGGTCGTTAAATAAAAAAAATAAGGAGAAATCTACTTCCTCCCCAGTGTACCACATACATTTTAGCATTCATCACAATGTAAAAACCTGTTCCCCAGAAGCTTCTCTATGTGGTCATGTGACTGCAAAGTTATTGCTCTTCTGTGTTCATGAGCAGCTGGTGATGGTAAAGGAAGGGGGGTTAACAAGAGTTACACTGAAGAGCCAGAACTTTGCAGTCATGTGACTGCATAAAAAAAAAAAAGAGAAGGATGGGAAAATTAGGTATTTACATTGTGATATATGCTAAAAATGTACACAAGGCAATGGGGGGGGGGGGGGGGGGGGGAGAAGCATTTTAAAAGTAGGTTTATTTGATTTCTGTACTGTTAGCCTAGGTTCACATGGACAGGATTGAAATCGTGTTAAGTTCAGCTGCACTCGCGCAATTTCATAACCGCATGTCCGACTTCGGGGGCGATTTCAGAGACATCTGTGCGGGTTGCTGCACAGATGTATATACAAATCGCACCCCAAAGTCACCAAAAGTAGTGCAGAAACTACTTTTGGGAATCAGGGGGGGCGCCGCAAAGTCGGCGTCGCACCAATTCGGACAGTGCAATTGCTGGCAATAGCTGCCGATTAGGCATGCAATTTGACCCTAGGCTAAAACTTGCATTTGAGATCAGCTAAAAAGCTACAAAAACCCATTTGAAATTCATTGAGAAGTGCATTTAAACTGCACCCAAACACCTGACCTGCAAGTTGCTTTTGTATTCCCACAGATTTGGGGGGGGGGGGGGGGGAGAAGCAGTTCTGATACCAACAAGGTAAGGTATCATTAAATTAACCTCCTGACTTTAGTACAGTTGCAAGGTTTGCTGGAAATCATTAAACAGTTTCCTTGCCAACTTCACTTGCCAAATGGGTCTACTCAAACATTTTTTTTGCTCACACCAACAGGGTAATATAAGATTTTAATATCATTGCTAGAAAAAAAGTCATCTTTTTAATGGCTTGAATGATCACGTTCTTTACTATAAAATTTCAGATGGGGTCCTTTTTAGATGACATTTCACATACCTTGTGTAACCACTGCCACGGAATTCTGTGTTATTTAAACTGGAGATAACAGTTTGCTGTGAGGAAGAAAAACAAATATATTATACACAGGTTAAAATACGAACAGAACATGTTCATTCTGCACCAGTCTCATATCACTAAGCTGTCGGGAGCCCCTTAATTTGAATTATAAAGGCTTGGTCTATTGCAGTGGTATGAAATTAGCGGAATTCCAGCTGTTGCAAAACTACAAGTCCCATCATGCCTCTGCCTCTGGGTGTAATGCTTGTGGCTGTAAAAGTCTTGCTATGCCTCATGGGACTTGCAGTTCTGCAACATCTGGAGGTCCGCTAATTGCATATCCCTGGTCTATTGTTTCTTGTTTCCTTAAAAATAGATTTGAACTGAACTGATTGTTACCAATCATATTCAAAGGTTTTCAAAACCAATTCAATTCCTACTAATAAATCTATGCAACAACCATGCACAGAATGACCTCAGCCTTGGAGTCAAAGTGACTGAAGATCAGCCTAACCAACTTCATTCCTGATGAACCCATCGGCCATCTCCCGCCATTGATCCCTCAATTGGGAAAAACAAAACTTGCACACAAGCCAATTAGGAACCTTGTCGGCCTTATAGCTGCTGCATCCAAAATAAGACGGACCAGCTGTTTGGGTATTTTGACAGCCAGTGGGGCTGACTGTCAGAATACAATAGCTGCAGCCGGAAACGTGTATGGGAGATATTGTTAGTTCCTGCAGGCTGAACGAGGAAAAAAAAAAATATATATGTGTATGGCCAGCTTTAGCTCAGTCTATTGATAAAAGGCATTACATTATCTTATGATTAGAGATTTAAATAAAATACTATTTTTTTTCTTATTAGTATCCGAGATCCCATACCCCGCCCTACAACATGCGTTCAGCAATCTTCAGATCACATTTCAACTATAACCCGATTTCCAATCCTCCAAGAAGGTTATAGCAAAAAAAATGGCCACTTAGTGACTTGTGATTTCACCAACAGATGTGAAGACCAACCTCTAAATTAGAATGCCAGCAGGGTGCAGGTTTTAGAAGACTGTGAAAGTCAACATGACAAAGTTCGAGCTGTCACAGGGGTTTACTAAATAGATTGAAGATGCTATTCCAGCACTTGTGTTAAACTGGTGAATCTTCTTGCTTGCTGATTTGAGGTATCCAGGAGGACAATTACCTCCCCCCCATCCCCATCTGTTCTTCAAAAAAGTATTAAGAAATGAAAAATCTAGTTCCTATTAAACTCTATACTAATGGAGAACAGCAGAGTTCCATCATGAAGGCCTTACACCAAAAGGGCAACAATACTAGTTATGCATAAGACTTCTGGAGAAACAATCTTTTCTGCCTTGGTTATGTTATATTTTTCATTTCAATTAAACTAACTGGAAAATTGCATGATGAAAAACAAAAAAAAAAAAAAAAAACTGGGTGATTTTTTTTTTTTTTTTTTTTTTTTTACACAATACTGACAAGGTAAGACTTAAAGATTTTTTTTTTGTGTGTGTGTTAACAAAAAGGAAAAGAAAAAAATATAGATATCCTGATCCCTTAAAGCAGATTAAACAGCACAGTGCTGTGTAACCTGCCCACCTCTAAAACTGTTAAAAAAAAAAAAAAAAAAAAAAAAAACCAACCTCCCTGAACCTGCCACTTCCTGCATGCCTTCTCTGTACAGACCACGACTACTGAGCCCTGACCACGGTGGCCAGAGTGCGTCCCTTCGCCATACGCAGCCCTGCTCTGCTCTCATCTCTCCCCCTCCCTCCCTGTCAGCTCCTTGCTGTGTGTCTGTCCCGCACACCGTTATTAGTACATATCAAAAAAAAAATAATTGTCACTGGCAGTCCCTCCAATATATTAAGACACTGTAAATATCCTTTCCATAAACGAGCGTTGTAAATGGCTATTTAGAGCCGTCTTCAGGCCGGTCATGTGAGACTCACGGCCACTGTACAGCTCCGAGACAAGGCATCTGCAGGAGAGGCTGAGTGGCCATGTGATCTCCCTGGCTGACATCAGAGGAAGATCATGGCCCCTCCTGCAGAAGCCATCCATCGGAGCTGAAAACAGTGTTACCTACTTTTTCCAGGACGGCTTACAGAGAGATAGGCTCCTCCCACCTAGCAAAAGGAAACACATGATCCACATCATAAAAGCATCACACATGCATTAGCCCCCAAGTATTAACAAATAACCCAAGGCTTCAGAATAAGCAATCATTAAACCTTCATTAGCGTAGCTTTCTCTTTACTCTATGCTTTACATTGCTAATCACCAAAGAAGGAAGGGAACTGAAGCCGTCCTGGAAAAAAGTAGTTAACAGGTAATAACACTGTTTTTCCAAGTCATCTTCCAGGACGGCTTACAGAGAGGACAAAATAGGTCTACCTGATCAGGGCGGGAACACAGCCTGCAGCACTTTTCTGCCGAAAGACTGGTCTTGGCTGGCAAGCAGATCCAGTCTGTAATGCTTTATGAAAGTCTGGAACCTGGACCAGGTTGCGGCCTTGCAAATCTGGAGGGGAGACGCTCCTGCCCTTTCAGCCCAAGAAGTAGAAACCACTCTTTTGGAATGAGAATTTATACCCAACGGAGGTGTGCGGAATGGTATTCCGATCTTTTCCGACCTATGCAAGTTAGACGGTACTTTGGGGAGAAATGCCGGGTCCAGCGAGAGGATAATTTGGCAAAAATGATGCAGAAGGGCTCAATCACTATCTCGCCAACCCTCCTGGCGGAGACTAGGTCCACAAAAACCACTGTTTAAAGGTTAAGAGCTTTATGGGCAGTTTATCTATTGGCTCAAACGGTGTCTTACAAAGACTTTGCAACACAGTGGATAAGTCCCAGGGAGGGAACCTCCTTGATTTGGGGACCCGCTTACGGCTGATGGATGCAAGAAACCTCTTGACCAGTGGCTCTTCTGAGTCTTTGATTTAAAAAGTTGGACAGAGCTGCTACCTGTACCTTAAGAGTAGACTGCAAGATTTAGATCTGCTCCGGCTTGGATGAAATCTAGGACCACGGCTATTGAGCATGCGTAAGGCAGTCTCCAAGGCTCCGTGATGCTGAGTCTTAGTAGTCCTGAGAACAAAGACCTCCTTGGCCAAAATTGTGCAATCAGGATAACTTTGGTATTGGACACTTTTAGCTTCCGGATAATCTTTGGAATGAGGGCAAAAAAGGTGAAAAACGCATACACTAGATCTGCCTCCCAGGACTGGGATAGGGCATCTAGGCCCAGATTGAGAGGATCTCTCTGTAGGGACCAAAGCTGTACCACCTGCCTTGTAGCAAAAGGGTCTATTTGTGGGATTCCCCACTTTTGCACTGTTCTGTTCGAACACTGTTCGATTCAAGCACCATTCTGTCTGAGACAGAATCTCCCTGCTTAGGACATCTGCCAGAGTATTTAAATTCCCCTTTCAAGTGAATTGAAGACAGGGATAAAAGATTTTCTTCTGCCCATTGAAGGATCTTTTCTGCTATCCTCATAAGACCTAGAGCCTTTAGAACTGCTTTCAGCTCCCTTGTATTTGAGGAGAGGCTGGCTTCCTGCCGGTTCCAGATCCCTTGGGCCATCCATGTGCCTGAATGGGCTCTCCACCCCTGCCCGCTGGCGCGTCCGTGGTGACCACCAGAGGGCTGTGTTGGGACCAGGGTCAACCTGCAGAGAGATTTGCAGGGAGCAACCACCACTCTATTGAGAGTTTTACTTCCTGCGGGATCTCTGTGTCTCTGAAGAGATTCCTTTTTTCCCCCATCCCAGAGAGAAAGCACGAGCGCCTGAAGTGCTCGAGTATGGAATTGTGCCCACTGGACTCCTGGGATGGCTGCTGTCATCAAACCAAGGACCCTCATTATACTTTGAATTGAGGTCTCTGCCATAATTGTTGCCACTTTTTCTTTAGTCAGAAAATTTTTGGATGTAGGCGAATCTATTAAGTATCCTAGGAATACTATACTTTGGAGTAGGTACCAATTGTGACTTCTCCCGATTTACCAGCCACCCTACCTGCTGAAGTTGTCTGATAGTTCTGCTCAGGTTCCGTTTTCCCTCGTCTGCTGAATCTGCAAAGATCAGCAGGTCGTCCAGATAGGGAATTATATGAATTTCCTCCGATCTCAGGGTCCACAGAGCTTCTGCCAGAATCAACGTGAAGATGCATGGTGCTGATGCCAATCCAAAGGGCAGAGCATTAAACTGAAAATAGAGGGTCTTGAACCCATTCTTCGCTGCAAACCTGAGAAACTGCTTGGACTCATTTCGAATGGGGACATGAAGATAGGCGTCTTAGGTCCAATGAGACCATGAAAATCCCAGGGGTTAACAAATCTCTGGTGGTGTAAATTGACTCCATCTTGAAGCGTTTGTACCTTACGTACATGTTCAATTGCTTCAGGTTCAAAATTAGTCAATTTTCCTGATGGCCTTTTTTTAAATCAGAAAAACGTGAGAATAAAACCCCCCTTTTCTTAGAGTTGGGGGGGGGGTGAAGCTAATCACCTTCTCCTCCAGCATACTCTGTAGGAGGGAAGATATAGCTGTTGCTTTCTCCATGTCTTTCGGGAGAATTGTGTGACATTTTTGAGGGGGGCAGCCCAAGAGCTCTATCCTGTACCCCGATTTGATCAGATCCAGGATAAAGCTGCTGCTGGAGATGGTCTGCCACTGTGGGAGGAATGACCCCAACCTTCCCCCTACATGGCCGACTGAGTCACTGGGAAGGGTCTTTAGGCTGGGGGGGGGGGGGTTAAAAAGGAAACCGCCTCTGCCCCTTTCCCCTCCTGTATTTCCACCCTCTACTTTGAAGGGAAACCTTTTCAAATTTTTAGGGAAGAAGACTCTTTTCCAGTTTCCTCCATTGCTGAAGTACTGTCTTTTAGGGACGCATGCACCGGAAAGGTTCTGCTCTGCTTAGGCTGAAGGCCTGCATATAAAAAATAAAAATAAAAAGTCATGAACAGACAACTCCTGGTTTTCTGGTTCCTCCAGCTCCAGGGTGTCGTATATAGCTTTTAATAGCTCCTCTGTTTCCTCTGAAGGAAAAAGGGATCTTTGAACCTTGCTGGGTTTTTCCTCATTACGGTCCCCCTCAGACTATGAGGCTGACTCTGAGCTCCCTGCTGGTGGGCTGCCCGTGCCTGGGTCAGGACTCCTGGCCAAACAGTAGTACTGGTGCCTGAAGTACCGGGGATAGGTTCAGCAAGAGCTTCTTGCTCTCTGGGTTTCAAAAGGACTGTAAAGTCGGTTTCATTCCCTTCTTCATGGAGTCCATAAACCCCTTGATGACAGGGCCTGTTTCTCCCTTGATAAGCTTGTCTATACAGTCCTGACATGCGCTTTTCTTCCACCCATAATGCATCTTCTTGGTGCATATTGGGCACCTTTTTCTAGGTGTCTGTTTTGCTGTCTTTGGGCTCATTGTCATTTGTTTCATTGCAGGACAAAGCTTAACGCCAGCATATTACTTCCACTGAAGTAAATACCCATCAACAAAAACACCCCGTGGATAACAAAATTCTAAACTAAGAATTTTTAAAAGTACCCACCACCGGAGCCTATGCTAGTATGTGTGACACCTGTCCACCATAAGCATAAACCAAAACAGGCTCTGGAAAAAACAAACGCCCCCTGTGCCGCCACCACAGGAGGAAAAGGAAAGGAGCAGACTGCCCCCTATTTTCTTACCTTAGGGCCCAATTCAACCGATGGCACCTCCAGACCTGCTTCCATGGATCCTGGTAACTCCATGCTGCTCCTGGAAGCCTTCGGCGCCATCTTCTTATCCAGGGCCCCCCCATTTAAAAAGGTGTGGAGAATCCGGGGCGGCGCTGTGGATCCGACGCCGCCCTCCAGCACAGCACGCCTGTTATTCACTACTAGGCTTCATTCCCGGCGTCTGGGTGTACCAAGCTGGACTTCCTGCCATGTCACTTTCTGCCTACAGCACCGGAAGTGACATCACTCTGCGTCCCAGCACTCCACATGCTGGGGATAGAGACTCCCTGTAACATGGGGATCTCTGTAAAAAACGGTAAAGAAAAGCACCCGGACCATGCGGCGGCCTGCTCCTCCACCAGGAGAACACCCCGCTGTGCCATTCCGGATGGACCCACTGGATCAACTCCTCCACTTCTCACAGGTACCTCACTGAGGCTACAACCATTATCAGGAGAGGGGGTCCCTTACCTTCACCACTGACCGCTTTTTCAGGTCTCTGGGTGGCCCAAACTGACTCAAACCCCAGGAGTATTACTCTTGTTTGCACTGGGTATGGACGTCGGGAGGCCCCTGCCACCTAGCACAAAGGCCGGGAAAACAACAAATGTCCGTTTGGAGTTCCTGACTGGCCGGAGGAAACACAAATACTGAGGGGCTAATGCATGCGTGATGCTTTTATGTGAATCATGCGTTTCCTGTGCTAGGTGGGAGGAGCCCATCTCTGTAAGCCGTCCTGGAAGATGACTTGGAAAAAGCGGCCACGGATCATGTGACCGGCCCGAAGACAGCTCTAAATAGCCATTTACAACGCTCATTTTTGGAAATGATTTATACAGTGTGCTCTGTTTTAATATATTGGAGGGGCTGCAAGTAACTAGTAAGTGTGCATTAACAAACACTTTAAATCTGCATTCTATCAAAGGGAAGGAAAACGCACTTTTGGCGAGGAATGGTTCCCATCGATTCCTGTTTGATGAATCGACAGCAAGCAAAATTTCTATAAGTTACATAGTTAGTCAGGTTGAAAAAAGACACAAGTCCATCCACTAAGGCAACAATAAAATCACTGGTGTCCCATTAAAAAGGAGATTTTAAAGTTTTTATTATTATTATTATTATTATTATTATTAAAACAAAAACGTCATACTGGGCTACCTCCAGGCTCATCTGCCCTCTATCTATCCATTAGAATGCAGGAGTTTCCACTGTGGAGGCTCTCATAAATGTACAAGCGTTGGGACTCCAGAAATATTGGGGTGCCTTGGAGCGGTTCTGCTGCTTATGCATGCATTTGCAAAATGTGTGCCAACTAAACCCCTGCTTTTAATGCAAACTGTTAGACAGGATAATTTGGTTGATAGATTGGCTGGCAAGTTGAGCTGAGAATTTTCTTTGGTTTTGTTGAATATGTCATACTTACCCGTTTTGTACAGAGCAGCCCCACGATCCTTCTCAGGTCCCCCACCTAGTGGTCCCATAGCAAGCCACTTGCTCTGGGGACACTTATGCATGTTTGTTACCGTCCATGGACTGACACGGCCTCTTCATACTGCACACGTGGGACGTCCCAAAGCAGTATAAAGAAGAGGGTGGGAGCAGTAGTAAAGGAAAAACCAAACTTCACTCCAAACAAGCAGAGCTTCTCAACTTCAAACAGCGGCCTGCAACACCATGCTGCCGAAGGAAGCATCCGAAGATGCAGTCACATCAACCTTGTAAAACGTAGAAAAGGTATGTGTGGACGACCAGGTCGCCGCCTTGCACACGTGTGCAACCGACGCTTGATGTCGGAAAGCCCAGGAAGCACCAATTGGCCTGGTGGAATGCGCCGTAACCAGAAAGGGTATGACGGTCTGCCTGATCCATCTATTAATGGTGGCAGGCGATACAGCTTGGCCCTGTTGTGGACCAGACACAAACAGCGAGTCAGACTTCCGAATGGGAGCAGTAACATACAGGTACACCCACAAGGCACGTGCCACATCTAGCGTGTGACGCGCAAACTCTGGGATGCGATGGATGAGGACACAAGGACGGAAGAACAATGTCCTCATTAAAGGTGAAAGGCCGAGACCACCTTCGGGAGAAAAGAAGGTCGCGGACGCAACACAGCCTTATCCTTATGGATGATCAAGTAAGGCAGCTTGCAAGACAATGCCGCCAACTCAGACACCCATCTGACAGAAGTGATGGCTACCAGGAAAGCCACCTCCTGAGACAAGGTCAAGAGAGGGATATCTCTGATGTTTTCAAAAGGAGGTTCTTGAAGAACCGAGAGCACCAAATTCAGATCCCAAGGAGGGAGGAGGAGGTTTGACGGGGGGGGGGGGGGGGGGAATAACATCGCAAACCCCCTGCACAAAAGAATCAAGGAATTGACCGCTAGCGGTCGTTGAAAGAAGACAGCCAGGGCCGAAATCTGACCCTTGATGGTACTTAAAGCCAGCTTTTGGGTCACACCACGCTATAAACAGAATCCTGGGAATGGAATACGTCTGTGGACACCAATCTAGCTCCTCGCACATGGCAATGCAAGCCTTCCAGGTACGATGATAGATCTTCCTGGAGGAAGATTTCCGTGCCCTCAACATGGTCGAGATGACTGAATCTGAGAGACCTCGGTCCCTCAGCACCTGGCTTTCAATAGCCATGGCGTTAAAGCCAAAGGACTGTAAAGTAGGATGAAGTATGGGACCTTGAGACAGAAGGTCCTCCCGCAAAGGTAGTTGCCAGGGAACGTCCGCGACTAGCCGAACAAGATCAGCGTACCAATGGCGCCGCAGCCAAGCCGGAGGAATGAGGATCACCGGAATGCCCTTGGCCTCTACCCTGCGAAGCAGACGGGGAAGCAACTGCAGCGGAGGGTAGGCATACATCAGGCGATACTGACCCCAAGGGGCAACTAACGCGTCTGCCCAGGGGGACCTGGCCACAAACCTCGACACCTTGCGATTGAGTCGAGAGGCCAAGAGGTCCACATCCAGCATGCCCCACCGCCGGCAAAGGAGTTGGAACACCTCCGGATGCAAGGACCATTCCCCCTGGTCCAACGTCTGACGGCTCAGATAGTCAGCCTGCCAGTTGTCCATTCCTGGAATATAAACGGCCGACAGAGCCGGCACGCTTCTTTCCGCCCACCGTAGGATGTAGGCGACCTCGGACGCTGCAGCTGGGCTCCGAGTTGCCCCCTGATGGTCGACATAAGCCACTGCTGTGGCGTTGTACGATTTGATCCTGACCGAGCGGCCCTGTAACGAGAAGAGGCACAAAAAAAAAAAAATTTCAGGAGACTGGCTCCTAAGAGAGCCACGTCTTCTCCTCTGCTAGGCAGAAAAAAACTGAGGGCTGCTGGCTGCAGGTAGGAGGGCTATGTCTGGAGGGACCGCCACCTGGGCGGGGCTGTTAAGCTCTGGTTTTTAGAATGCAAGTTGTAACATCTAACATTCTGCCTAGGCTTCTCCTGTGAGCAGGGACATAAACCCACGTGTTCAGTATGAAGAGGCTGTGTCAGTCCATGGACGGTAAGGGAAAAACCTTCTGCCTGTACAATTTAATTAAATTTCCTGGGGACATAACAGGAAGGGGGAGGAAATATCTACATAGGGGGAGAATCTTACCTTTGTCAACTGTTACCATAACAAGTGTCTCCACTAAAAGATTTCCCCTTTATCCCGGTTCTGGTGACAGCTGTAATATTGTAGCGTTTCTCATTTTCCTACCAGGTGACAAGGGTGACCGGAACAAACAGTATTTGATTCTTCCAAGCAGGTGCACAATCAGCAATTAAAAAAAAAAAAAAAAACAAAAAAAAAAAAAGGGGGACTTACACACGGTCGGAATTTGACAGAAAAAGTCCGATGGAAGATTTGTCGGAAATTCCAACCGTGTGTATGCTCCATCTGACTTTTTCTGTCGGTAATTCCGACAGCAATAGATTGAGAGCAGGTTCTCAATTTTTCCGTCGGAATTTCCGATTGATGTTTTCCCGTTGGAAATTCAAACCGTGTGTACGGGGAGGGGCGGTTTACCATTTCCCTTCTTTTTGGGATAAAAGTAGATTTCTATATATTTTATGTTAAAAAACAAATAGAACATACCTAAAGCCAAAAGATCAGTTAACCCAAGATAAAAAAAAAACAAAAAAAAAAACATACAAGTGATATAAAAAAAAAAAAAAAAAAAAAAACAGTTCTCAATGTTCTTTTAATTCTTACAGGTTGTATTTTCAGAGAAGTATTCTTCTTAAAGACATACCGCAACATTGCCACAAGTCTGAAAGGCAGTGAACATGAACATAAAGGCAAAGCCCAAGATGAAGATGTTCATCAGTTTCTTCTGTTCTGGAGTCATGGTTTCTCTCTTAGGATGGATTGATTAAAAAAAGAAAAAAATAGGACACAAGCCTGTACAAAGGGTGAAACAGAAAAATCGCCATTAGCAATAGATATATATCTTTACCATTTCATTTTTTTTAGGCAACATATCATGTTTTTCCACAGATTGTATTTCTCCCCCCCCCCTCCCACAACATAATAAAAACATTGTGACTTGCAAGCTCTTAATTGTATTCATATTTAGTCTGCTCATATTTTTCATTACCGGGTACTTTACTTCGCTCATTAGCAAGTTGATGGGGTGGGAGCCATCAACTTGCGAATATTTTATTTTTTTGTTAAGCGATTTTAAACCTTAACCACTTGCTTACTGGGCACATAAACCCCCTTCCTGCCCAGGCGAAGTTTCAGCTTTCGGCACTGTCACGCTTTGAATGACAATTGTGCGGTCGTGCGACGTGGCTCCCAAACAAAATTTACGTAATTTTTTTTCCACAAATAGAGCTTTCTTTTGGTGGTATTTGATCACCTCTGCGGTTTTGTATTTTTTGCACTATAAACAAAAATATTGCGACAATTTAGGGGAAAAAAAAATAAAAAAAATTAAAAAAAACCACACAATATTTTTTGATTTTTGCTATAATAAATATCCCAATAAAAAAAAAACAAAAAAAAAAAAAACTATTTTTTCTCAGTTTAGGCCGATACGTATTCTTCTACATATTTTTGGTTAAAAAAACTCCCAATAAGCGTATAGTGATTGGTTTGCGCAAAAGTTATAGCGTCTACAAAAGAGAATAGAATTGAAATTTTTTTAATTATTTTTTTTATTTTTTTAAAGTAATGGCGGTTATCTGTGATTTTTATCGTGACTGCGATATTATGGCGGACACTTGACACATTTTTGGGACCATTCACATTTATACAGCGAACAGTGCTATAAATATACACCGATTACTGTATAAATGTGACTGGCAGGGAAGGAGTTAACACTAGGGGGCGAAGAAGGGGTTAAATGTATGCCCTATGAGCGATTCTTACTGTAGGGGAAGGGGACTGACTGGGGGGGAGGTGACCGATCTGTGTCCCTATGTACAAGGGACACAGCATCGGTCTCCTCTACCTGACAGGACGTGGATCTCTGTGTTTGCACACAGAGATCCACGCACGTCCTTGGCTGTGTACCAGCCGATCGCGGGTACCTGGCGGACATCGCGGCCGCCAGGCACACGCATCGGCATCTCAGTGATGCGCCGGGCACGCGCTCGCGCACCCCCCCCAGTGGCCAGAGGAGCGGAGGCCGTATAATGACGGCCTCCCAGCCTTTTAGAACCACTTTGCGGCCGTCATTTGTCGTACGGCGGGCGCAAAGATGTTAAAGTGTTTTTGCTTTCAAATAAACAAACATGTTATACTTACTTGCTCCTTGCTTTTGCATAGAGAAGCCCTGATCCAACTCTTCTCAGGTCCCCCCGCCGGCACTCCTGGCTTGTGTGCGTGTTCGCTCCCAAGCTCCGCTCTGTTTGATCTATAAGACACACAGAGCAGCTTGGCCCAGCAAACACTCCTCATTGGACGTGACTGACAGCAGCAGCCCACAGCTCCCGCTACTGGATCTGTGCCAATGAGAAGGTAGAGAGCAAAAAGACGCTGCTCTCATGCACATCGCTGGATCGAGATGGGGTACAGGTAAGTATAAGAGTGGGCTGAGGGGGATCCTGCAGCACAGATGGATTTTTACCTGAATGCAGAACATGCATATATAAAAAAAAAAAAAAAAAAAAAAAAAAAAAAGGATAAGTTAACCTTTTTAGAAAAAATAAAATGCACATTTGTTTGCAGGGGGAAAACAAAAATAATGCTTTTTTTTTTTTTTTTTTTTTTGCAGGAGCCTGTAAAAGCACTGCACCAGTAAACGCTGGTGCCATGCAGATCTCCTGCAGACCTGTCATTGTATCTGCTTCCTCGTACAAGGAAGCCGATACGTGCCATCAGGAAGAATGAATGAGCTGTGAGCGCCCTGGTAGTTCACTATTAACTACAAGCCGACAGCTGCAAAGGTTGCCAGACCTTGTCGTTTTCACATTCACAGAGCGCTCTGAATGATTTTCGCAGCTGGGTGGGTGGAATCTCACACAACCACATTTTTTTTTCTTTCTTAAATTTGTTGACAGCTAGCTATAGCCGCTGGCAGTAACCCTACGCAGAACAATTCAACATGCTGGTTTTGATTGAGCGATCAACTTGGGTACAATCAGCCTGCCCATACATGGTTCATCCCTGTCGGTTCACCGTGTTTGTGAGACTCCCTGGAAGCCACTCATCGCTGATCTTCTGATACAGTACAGCAAGTTAACTTGTTGTCACCCTATGACTTTTAGTGTATTACTGGTAGAATCAGCAGGTTAAAATAAAAAAACAAATGATGAAATGAAAAAAAAAATTCAGCCACATTTAAGAAATGGCAAGTCACTATAAATTATTTTGGGGTTTACATACATTTTGAAGCATATAACCATACAAAACATTAAATATCCTTTCAAGTGTATGTAGCATGGAATTGCACGTAGGTAGCCGGTGTTGGTTAGGCCAACCATACACGGAGGGTTGATATAAATAAAATAAAAAATAAGCGATTTTTTTTTTTTTTTTTTTTTATTATTTAAAAGCATTCAAAATGTATTTTAATAAATTTTTTATTACTTCAAAAGCATTTTATCTAAAAGATTAGGTTTTTCTAAAGATACATTAATAATGCATTTTATTCAGCATGAAATGGAGCTTAAGGGAACGGATGGATAAAGATAGATCTAGGTCGGACTGAAGGAAGCCGAGTATATCCTGGATTCCATGGTCTTTACATGACCTGCCAGCAGAGGAAGAGAATTCAAACGAACTTAGTCCATATTCTCCCATAGACCTCATTTGTTCCTGGTTTTGTTAAGCTCATAAGGATGGAAATTACACCTGAGGCGCACGCGACAGATTTTAGCCTCTCCCTCTCAAGAACCAGACCATCAGTCTCAGTACTGGACAAGGGTACAGAACTGCCCCTTGAGAAAGAAGGTCCGGCCTGAGTGGAAGAGGCACTGGATTCCGGAAGCTCAGCTGGGTCAGGAGGGGAAACCATGGCATGTTCGGCCAGTAAGGCGCCATCGTCACCACCTCAACCGCTTCCGCCTGGAGCCTCTGCAAGAATTTGAGGATGATCGGAAGCGGAGGAAAGGCATATGCCCTGTTGAAATTCCATTGATCTGTCAAGGCATCCACTCCGACGGCTTGGCTGCAGCGGCCCCAAATGTAATACTTTCTGATTTTGAAGTTGCAGAGGGGTTGCAAACAGATCCACTTCGGGATCGACTCCCAGAGACAGGAGCCAGTCGAACGTCTGCGCATGAAGAGACCACTCGTTGTCCAACTGCTTGCGGGACATGAAGTCTGCTTGGAAGTTCTGAGTCCCCGGAATAAAAACTGCTGAAACATTGATCAGATTCTTTTGGGCCCAAGACATAATGGGCTCGATTTCTTGGAGTACGATGGGGCACCGGGTGCCCCCTTGCAGTTTCACATAGGAGACTGCTGTGGAGTTGTCCATCTTCACACCATGCTGCCCGAAATTCCAGTACGTTCGAGCCCGGGTTGTGGAGACGGGCATCCCACTTGCCTTGCTCAAGTTCCGACCCGCAGTGGACCCCCCCCCCCCCAACCAGTACCGCTGATGTGACTGTCACCCAATGAATGGGGGCAATAGAATGGCATGTGAGAATTTTTTTGCGCTGAAGCCACCAGAAGAGGCTGTTCCTCATTGGACGGTGATACATGAACAATTTGATTGAGGTCTCCTGACTTCCATTGTTGAAGGAGTCCAATTTGAAAGGGACGTAACCTCCACATCGCCCATCTGACCATGGGGGTTGTAGCAACCATCGTGCTGATGATTTTTAGGCACTGCAAGGCCTTCAGATGTGAGGAGCCTAAAGCCCGGGAGATCCTCTCCCGAATGATCGGGATCTTCTCCTCTGGAAGGGAGATGGCATTCTTTACAGTATCAAACTGGGCCCCCAGGTATACTAGGCGCTGTACCGGCTCTAGAGGACTTTTCTCCAGGTTTAGGAGCCACCCGAATTCGGTTAGAGTAGAGGCAACTTGCTCCTTGTGAGCTAGCAGCTGCTCCCTGTCCTGGGATAATAACAGAAGACAGTCGAGGTAATGGTACAGGCGTACCCCTTGAGTCCTGATAAGGGCCACTACGGCCAGAAAGGTCTTTGAGAAGACTCGGGGTGAGGTTGTCAACCCGAACAAGAGGCAGGTGAACTGTAGGTGTTCTTGCCCGACCTGGAACCGAAGGCATTTGCGGAATCCCTCTGCCACTGGTATATGGAAGTAAGCATCTTTTAAATTGATGGAGATTAACCAATTGCCTGGTTGTACGATTCTCTGAATGGTGGAAAGGGTCTCCATTTTGAATTTTTCGTATTTTATGAACTTGTTTAAGAAGGTTAGATCTATCACCGGGCGCCAAGAGCCGTTTTTCTTCTGGACTAGGAAGAGAGGGGAGTACACGCCCTGGAATTCTTCGGAACAAGCACCACCGCACCTTGCGCTTTTAGCAAGTCTACATAGGATAGTAGCACTTGTTTCTTTACTTCTGACCTTGGCAAAAGGGTCGGGATTGATCTTCAGGGAGGAATACTGGTGAAGATCCATGAGTGGCCTATGAAGACCGTCTTGATGGTCCAGTAGTCCGAGATTGAGGCCACCCAGCCGTGCCGGAAGAGAAGCAGATGAGCTACCACCCAACCGCCTGGGTGGGCCCAATCTCAAAAAGACTTGGCTGGTTCGTTACCACTGGGCGCTGGTCTCTTGGCAGATTTCTGGAAGGGTGCCTGTCCTCTGCTCCAATTCTTGCTGAAATCCCGTCCGGGCCTATAAGAGCGCGCTTCTCTTGAGTGCTCAGTGCTGGAACTTCCGCTGACCGAACAAACACCTATCCTGGGGAAGGAACCCCGACTTCCCACCCGTGGCGCAGGAAATAGCACTAATCTAAAAACTGTTGCCAAATGATGGTCCCTCAAAAAAGGGAATTTTACACCAGGCTTGCTTAGAAGCTGGGTCGGCAAGCCAAGGGTGCAAACATAAGGCCCGTTTAGCCATGACTGAGGACAGCATAGACCGGGCCAGCAGGCGGATCAGGTCGATAGAGGCCTCCCCCAGAAAGGTGACTGCCAGTTTTAGTTCTTGAACTGCCGAGCCCTGTGCCAGCTCCACCGAAACTCCTCTAAGTGCGGAGTCCACGTTTTCCGTCCATGACTGCAAGGGCCAAGGCCGGCTTGCAAGCCATCCCAGCTAGTCCATAGATCCTCTTGAGGTATTGGTCTATTCTTCTCTCAAGGCCATCTTTGAAGGATACTGTATCTTCTAGAGAAAGAGTAACATGTTTAGCTAGTCGCATCAGAGCTGCATTGACAAGGGGGAGCATTCTCCAGATGTTTTACTTCCTCAGCCTTGAAGGGGTATAAACTGGTGGCTTTATTTGACATAGAAACTTTGTCTCCTTTGCTCCATTCTTCATCGAAAATTGGAACGCTCCTTCGCCAGTTGCTTAAAGAACTTTCTCTGCTTTTCTGGGGGAGCAGAAGTATCCTCCAATTTAAGCATCTCCTTGAATGCTTTAATTAATGGGGAAACTAAGGAATAGTCAAAGCCCCCAGTCTATCTCGCTGTGCGAGGAATCAGGGGAGGCATCATAGGGCTGGGATTGGCCGGGATCCTCCTGGGCCTCGTCAGCCAACGAGCCAGATAAGGTGGTGGACTGGCTTTGTGTGTGGGACGTACCCAACTTCTTTAGGGACTGTTGTACCACACATTTCACAAGAGACTCCATATGCTGATTTTCCGTCTTTTTCACCTACCGCGCGGGCATAGCAGGGATCATAAGGATTTGCCTTCCGGGACTCGGGTCCCACATCCCCAGCAGGCCCTACGATCAGAGCGGCTGTCATGGCAGTGGTAGGGGTGGCTAGAGGAGGAATGTGAACATCTCCCCTGATGGTGGGTCCCAGACGGAGAGTCGCGTCTGGACCTAGATGAAGAATGTTGTTGCGGCCTGGCAAGGTCCCTATCGACTAGAGCCAATAATTGATGATCTGATCTGGCAGGGCTGCAAAGGAAAAAACGATAGAAAAGGGGAGGGGCCAAAACCAGCAGTTAGTGCTTTCTACCGATTATGAAACCATACGAATTCCATCCCCCTCCCCTCATCCGCACATACCTTGTGCGAGAGGGCAGGCCACACGAAGGCGGAGACTTGTCCATGATGCTCGGATAACCGATCAAAAGACACACAGCAGTAAGAAATTCAGACACCACTTGGGCTAGGAACCCAAGCACCAGAGAACCTGTTTAGTATATATACACTTAGACTTTTATTACTTTCCCTTTAAAGAGGGAGAAGACTAGTCACCAATCATAAGAACAAACAAAGTGATTACCTTGGTGTTTTCGGCACATTGCCGAAAGAAAAAAATAAATGCTGATGATGGAGCCAAAAAATAGGGCAGGGCCTGGGCCCTGCCCCTGGTGCCGCCTATTACAGGGGTGGCATTCTGGAGCGCCCCAGTCCTCTTTCCCTCTGCGAACTCGGTGTGTCATGGAGCGGAACTGCACAGAACGCAGTAACAATGTCCTGCCTCCTGTGACAGACTGCATATGATGGACACTGGGGAGGCTGCATTGATCTCCAGTACCATGTCTGCAGTCTCTGACCATATCTGCTAGAGGTGCATCGTATGGAAATTTTGCTAATACTAATAGCAATGTGTTATTTTAAATAAAATGTATACATTTTTATATATGTGTAGCGCTATGTGGAAATTTAAGGGCAGTCTGAGCCAGTAGTTGGGCTCAGACCAATTGTGTTTCAATTGTTGTTCTGCTCTGGGTGTGATACTGCCCGGCAGTTTTGTTCTCCTTTGCCTGCAGGTGGTACTGTCACCGCCGGCACGTGCTGGACTACGGGGGTATCACAGCACCTTGGGTGTCCTCTCTCGGCAGCTGTGCAGTGGGCATGGTCGACTCGCTGTGCATGCTGGGAGAGGGTACAAAAGGGGCAGACGCCATTGGGCTTCAGGCGATTCCAGGGGGACCCCAAGGCATGAGGGGGGACCTCTGGTCCAGTGTGTGTGTCTCGTGGCCCGCATGGCACGAGGTGTGCCAGTGTGCTTAGGCCTTGGGCTGACAAGGGCCTATGCTTCAGAGAAGGATCCCAGGCTGCCCGCTTGTAAGGGGCCCATCTTTAGGAAAGGAGTTCCAGGGGAAGAACAGTCCCAGCGGAGACTAGCGACGGTACTGCTGTCTCAGGGAGAAGCCTAGAGGGGGATTCATCATCTCTGACATCCGTGCTCCATCCCGGCTGCTAGGACCGCTCTCATAGGGACTATCCGGGTGAGCAATACCCACTCAGGCTTGAGTGGTGATGAGTGTAGATACTGGATTTAAGTGTTGCGTGCCTGAACCTTCGCCTACGTCTTTCAACTTCTCTGCTCTTGCTTTCTTCAAATTAACTCAAAGTCGAAAAAATGTGTGAACATTGGCCTTATTCCTGGAAGATATTGGTGTACCTAGACAACGGAGCTGAAGGATCCACTCGTGGGAGGCAACTGCTGCAGACCCAAAAGTAACAAAATCAGTAGATTCCCATTTTAAATAACAAAATGTGAATCCTGAGTAGCTAGCTATGGGTGTAGGTAGCAACATATACAAAAATATATATTTTTTAAAACAGTCATTTTCGGTATCGTTTTCGCACTAGTGTATTCTTCATTTTCAGTATCGGCACCAAAATTTCCATTCGGTGCAGCCCTAATTTTTGGTAAACTCATTCAATTAATCCAAGCTCTGCAAGCAGAGATAACATGCACTGCATTGATGCATTCACAAAATTTCACAGTATCCATGAGATAAAACAAAGTTTAGAAATATTCCTTTAGCCCAGGTTCACACTGGGCTGCGTGAGTGAAGCCGTGCTAGTTCAGCTGAACTCGCACGATTCCACTCTCGCTGGCAGTCCCGATTTCAGCCGCGATTACAGGGACATCTGTGCAGGTTTCTGCACAGATGTCAATGTAAATCGCGGCCGAAATTGCAAAAAGTAGTACAGAAACTGAAATCGGTGCAGCGCCGCAGATGTGGCGTCGCACCGATTAGGACGGTGCCATTGCCGGCAATTTGCGGCAAATATCGCCGATTTGACATGCCAAATCGCACCAGTGTGAACCAGGGCTTATCTTGTTTTGCAAATATATGTACATTACAAACTGTATGATTGAATCTGTTCTGATATCACCGTTTTACTAACCTGACAGATTATTATTCTACATAGGAAACCTTAATTTGGTTTGCAAATATTAACCGCTTGCGGACCTGCCGCCATCGTTATACATCGGTATCGTTATGGCAGCAGCTAGCTACCATAACCCCTGTATCCTCTTCTTCAGCGGGCGGTCCAGTCTGCTTTCAGATAAAGTGGTCTCTGTGGCAGATTTGTCGCGAGGCCCCCCTCCCGTCCGCTCTCTGGTGCCCTCCGCTGCTTACTGGAGCCGCCGGCAATGACGGAGGCGATCGGGTCCGCTCGCCTCTGTGGTATGGAGATGAGTGAGGGGGAAGATGGCCCACCCATCTCCATACCATTGCAGGGCGGAAGCACTGTCAAAAAGTCACTTCCGCCCATATCTCTTAAAAAGGAGACTTTTTTTTTAAACTTGTAAACACCAAATCAAAGAAAGAGGCTTGGGGCTGAAGTGGTTAAAGATTCTAACTACCATCAAGAATAAGTCCTTACATTTAAAGAGCACCTGTCATTTCCGATCCATCATGGCAGCGCCTGTTAGCGGACGTCCACTCACCCTATTGTGTCACATGTTGCATCACCAGCCGTCCCATTAAAGTGAATGGGACTGTCGGTGAGTCAATAGCGGGTCAGAGGAGTAGCCACTGCGGGGCAGAGATAACAGTTGCCATTTAAAAATTATGACTGAAAATCGACTTTATTTGAATCAAATCCACCCTGCATACATGGTTCAAATATACCAAGTTTAAATCGATCAACTGAGAATCCAGCAGGCTGGTTGTACCTTTCCATTATCGCTAGCAGCTGCTACAGCCTCTGACAATCACTGTCTTCTCCCGTGGGGATGGCTTCTCCCACTCGCAGCAGACAATGTCCCGGCAGGAGGGATTCCCGCATCCACACTGTCTGTGGTTGCAGGAAAAAAATTTGCTCCGTGTATGGCCGGCCTTAAAAGGGAGACACAGAGGTTATATGCAGGGGCGGGCGCATGGCCTCAAGCACAGACAGTGAGCATCCGAGGCCATGCACCCATCCTTGCATGCCTGTCAAACTCAGATGTCTGGACAACCACTGTGCCTCCATTGATTAACACAAGCAGTACCACACTGCGCCAGACACAAACACCAACATTTCTTTATGCTGTGTGGGCCTCAGCACCTGTGAGAATAAGCCTTAATGCCTGCACCCCTGCCCATCCCATCATTTCTGGTTCAAAAATTCCCTGATGAGAAGCATCTGTACACATTTCCCAAACCTTCCTGCCAATAAACGAAGAATTCCATCAGTCCAACAAGAGGGACAATAATCTGTACCACATGTCAGGAAATTTACATCCAGTTTTGTGTCCTTTTTTCATGAAATACAGTATAAGTTTGGCTTATACAGCTAAACTGCAGTAAACCAAGTGAGTACACCGTGCTACAAACTGCACCGCACCAGCAGTTCTATTTATATTTTCTTTTAAAACAAAAAGTATTTTTTAATGTACTTGGTAAAATTGTATCTGGATTTGAACATATGATGTAGTATATTGTTTTTGTCTGGTACCTTAAGGCCCCATGCACACAAGACGCCGGTGCAAACTCTGCTGAACACACATTTTTAAAGGCTGAAACCGGTGTCTAAAAACGCCCGTTTTGCCGTGATTTTAGCGGCGTTTTACCGCGTTTGCGTCTATAAGTGTTTAGTTAAGAAACATCACAAGACCCTCCCTAAGCTCAAAAAACAGTTAACCATTTCAGCCATTTTGTGAGACCAGAGTGAGTAGCAGCAGCTGAGAGAGCAGCAGTGTACTTTTATTTAGCGTGTCACTTGCCACATCACCTGCCACAAGTTGTGAATTGTCCACTTGCCACGTCACCTGGCCACAAGTTGTGGATTGTCACCTGGCCACGTCACCTGCCACAAGTTGTGGATTGTCCACTGGCCACGTCACCTGGCCAGGTGACCTGCCACGTCACTTGCCACAAGTTGTGGATTGTCACCTGGCCACAAGTTGTGGATTGTCACCTGGCCACGTCACCTGCCATGTCACCTGGCCACAAGTTGTGGATTGTCCACGTCACCTGCCACAAGTTGTGGATTGTCCACAATGCAATGCAAGCAATTCGTGTTTTTTTTTTAATGGTTTTTCATCATTTGCCATCATTTTTGAGTGTTCTAATGTAAACAAAATAGGTCACCTTTAAAAACGCTTAAACAAAATTGCGGCAAAAACGCCGGTACCACGTTTAGCCGCGTTTTGCGTCTTAACCCATTTTTTTGCTTCTGGAAAAACTAGGTTAAACGCAACTGCTTAAAAACAGCAAAAAAACGAGACTGTGTGCATGGACACATAGGATAACATTAAATGAGTTCAGGGGCAGTTGAAAAAAGCGTCCAACTGCCTCTGAACGCGCGTTTACTAGCGTCTCGTGTGCATGGGGCCTAAAAGTACCCAATCCATATTCCATGTGTATCATCTTTTTACATATTTTCGTTTGTTTAGCAAACAACCCAGTGGTGATTAAATATTACCAAAAGAAAGCTCGGTGTTAAAAAAAAAAAAAAGAAAAGAAGAAGAAGAAGAAGAAGAAGAAGAAGAAGAAGAAGAAGGAGGAAGGTCATATGGGTACAGTGCTGCATGACTGCAAAATTGTCAAAGTGCAACAGCACTGAAAGCTGAAAAATGGCTTGAGAATAAGGAGATGAGCCAATTATATGCATTTATAATAATTCACACTTTGCAATCACCAGACGACTTCATCTATGACAAAAACGTGTAGGGTGGGGTCTACAATGATGACGTCACTATGCTGATCTGAGCTGTGCTGTTTGACCATCTGTAATACAGGGATCAGCATTATCCTGTGAGCAGCTGCAATACACTTTCTGGTCGGGGATAACTGCACATTATCTGTTTTTTACTAGCCATTTAAAAGCCATTACTAGCCATACCGATTTATGGTGGAATTGATATAAAATACTGCACTATACACAAACAAATAGCAGCCAGCACTACAATCTTAACAAAAATTTCATGAATGAGTAGAGTGAAAACAGTGCAGCGCTGAAAATCAAATGTTGAGTATTAACATGCCGTGGTATACAAAATAAAATGTGATTAACATACAAAACTCTAACACCATCATTTAATTGATAGTATCTCTAAATAAAGTGTGGTGCAATTCCTCCTCCTCAACTGAGCCACTTCAGACAACCTCAATGCACCATGTGGGAATATGGACATTACCACACTGATCCATATTCCCACATGGTGGGTTGAGGTTGTCTGAAGTGGCTCAGATGAGGAGGAGGAGGAATTGCACCACTCGCTAGCCAGAGCTTTGACATCACATACCTGATTGATGCTCCCTTCTGGTAAGCGTATTTAATCTTCTCCCCTGGGTGGTGGATGCACACACGGCGGTGACTCCTTTAGTCCTACACTCCTGGATTAAAAGATGGTGTTAGAGTTTTTGTATACCACGGCATGTTAATACTCAATATTTTGTTTTCAGCGCTGCACTGCTTTCACTCTACTCATTTCTGTTTATGGTGGACCTTTTGAATTCATTATTATTTATTTTGCAAAAGCGATAGACACAGTTCCCCACATATGGCTCATGTGTAAGGTAAAGTCTACAGGTTTGGAAATATCAGTTTGTAAATGGATAGAAAACTGGCAAAAAAAATACAGAATTCAGAGAGTAGCGGTTAATGATTCTTACTCTGAATGTTCTAAGGTTATAAGTGGTGTACCCCAAGGTTCAGTGCTGGGACCCTTACTTTTTAATATCTTTATAAAGGATATTGGGTCTGGGATCAAAAGTAACATTTCTGTCTTTGCAGATGACACCAAACTATGCAGTGGAATAACGTCCTTGCAGGATGTCTACAATTGGGCGACTATGTGGCAGATGATGTTTAATTGACTGATCTCTTATAGGGATCAGACTTTGTTAAGCAGCAGTCAAATCAGAGGTGGTGGATCTTTCTTCTATCTGGATAACAGCACTTTTTTTCTGCCGTTTTGATGTTTGAAATGAGGATTGATATTCACACTAGCAGTCTTCAATGTTAACTTCCTTGTTCCAGACAATACGTATGAACTGGTTTTGGAACTATACACATACGGTCTAATTTCATCTCTTAAGAGTTTGGTGTATTAAGAGACTGTTTTTATTACAATACTATATTCAACAGTTTGGGTCGGCACCGGAAAGGATTCTTCACAGTAAGAGCTGTGAAAATGTGGAATAGACTCCCTCCAGAGGTGGTTCTGGCCAGCTCAGTAGATTGCTTTAAAAAAGGTCTGGATTCTTTCCTAATTGTACATAATATAACTGGGTACTAACATTTATAGGTAAAGTTGATCCGAGAGGCAATCAGATTTTCCCCAGGAGATCAGGAAATAATTTTTTCCCCTGCTGTAGCAAATTGGATCATGCTCTGCTGGTTTTTTTTTGCCTTCCTCTTGATCAACTGTGGGTATAGAATTGGGTATATGGGATTGTACGAGATATAGAGATTATAAGATGGATAGTTAAATCTTTTTTTTTTTTTTTTATGGTTGAACTAGATGGACTTTTTTCAACCTGACTATGTAACTATATGTAAAATTTATTTTTTGGACTAAAACTATAATTATTATATATATATATATATATATATATATATATATATATATATATATATATATATATATATATCACTTGTTATCACCAATGTCTTATATAAGTTTATATAGCTGTCTTTATTCACTGAGTTTGTAGCGCTGCACTTTTTTCTGTATAATCACCTGGAATTAACCTGCATTCAATTTAGCTAAAAAGAAAAAATGAAATTCTGTGCATCCAGAAGCGGATTAGATACTCTGAATGCAAAACAAAAAAAAAAAAAAAAAATGGAAACGTGTAAAGGCATCGAAATGCAGGAGAGCTTGATTTGAGAAGCATGAGGCTGGGTTCACACTGATACTACATGACAGTCACCCGACTTTCATCCTACTTTGCTCTTCGACATCAGTCCTACATTCATCCGACTTGATGAACAGGATACTACTTTGATCCGACTTTGTGATAGTCTGACTTGTCCTTTGACCAATCAAAACAATCCCAGTGTGAGATAAATTCCTTTTACTGCTGCTGTAATCACCATGTCGGATGTCAAAAGTCGGATGCTAAGGACAAGGATCCTACTTTGATCCGACTTCAACGATATTCAATGGGCTGAAGTCGGACCAAAAGTAGTACAGGGAAGCATTTCCAAAGTCGGACCGACATGTGTCGGACCAGTTAAGATAGCTCCCATAGGGAAACATTGGTTTTCACACGTCATGCGACATGAGCTCCCAATGTCGGAGCGTTTGTCGGACAAGTGTGAACCCAGCCTCAGGGCTCTTTCATGCAAGCATCGAAAACCCCACCTACAGAGGCGTATGCCCTACAGTTCTGTTCATACCAGTATAGAAGGCTATGGGCAATATGTGCCTATCAGCTTAAAGAAAATAAACACTAACACAGGCCATATTTTACACAGTACACATGTAAACGATGTTGCTAATGTTTACTAGTACACACAGACCCTATTGGCCACCACCATTGCTCAGGGCTAGACACAAACAAACTTCCATAAAGCCAGTGGCACAAATTATACACTTTGAAGTTTAAATGTTGGCCCTCAAGTTCTTGATTAATCTGCAGTATTATCTTGGCCTTCAGAATCATCTGAGGTCATTATGCACACATGCTGCCCTTATCAATGTCTCATTCAGGGCCGACACGTAAACATCAATAGCGTGTAATCAGCAGTAATAGTGTGTAATCACCAGCGGTGGTTCTGCTGGCAGCACAACGTTGATATTTACATGTCGGACTTGAGCAGCAGCCAATAGGATCCATGTACATTGTACGCATGTAAACATTAGCGCAGACATTATCCGTGTAGTCAAGTTTTTATGCAGGATCTTGCTGCCAGCATACGTAAATCAATACAATTGGGTGAATGAGGCCTACGGGTTTTTATTTATTAAATACTTTCCAGATAACTTCTCCTGCACTTAACCACTTGTCTACAGGGCACTTTTCCCCCCTTCCAGCACAATTTTCAGCGCTGCCGCACTTTTAATGACAATTGCACGGTCATGCAACACTGTACTAAAACATTTTTATAATTTTCTTCTCACAAATAGAGCTTTCTTTTGGTGGTATTTGATCACCACTGGGGTTTTTATTTTTTGCTAAACAAACTAAAAAAAAGACTGAAATGTAAAAAAATAAAAAAAAAAAAATAAAAAAAAAAAATGTTTTTGTTATAAAATGTTGTTTTCTCCTTCACCGACAGGCACTGATAAAGTGGCACTAATATGTAGAATTGATGGGCACTGACAGTCATTACTGATGGGCACTGACTGGCAGATGTGGTGGGCACCTCTGATGGGGGCTGAGCTAATAATGTGCTGATTATCAGCGCAGACCCCCCCCCCCCCCCCCAACAGGAGAGCCGCTGATCGGCTCTCCTGTCAGTGCAAACCGAGGAAAGCCGTTTCACTTTGCAGTCCGACTTTGATGTGACTTTTTACATTCTGTGGCATTGAAGTGGTATCAAAGTCAGACCAAAGTAGTGCAGGAATCTTTTCTACAGTTGGACAGACCTGTGTATTATCAGTTAACACATCTCTCATAGGGAAACATTGAATTTGACATGTCATGTTGGGCTCACAAGTTGGATCCTATGTTGCACCAGTGTGAACTGGGCCTCAAAAGACTTTTATTCATTTATCACTCCTTGCCCATTTTTTATTTATTTGCTTTGTCAGCTGCACCGGGCCCCCTCTCTCCTCCTTCCCTTCATCGGATGCCCCCACAGAGAGCCGCTTTCAATGGGGGCACCCATGCGGGTGAGCTCCCGAGTCGCGCTGCTGCATTGATACAGACAGTGGGACTTGGCCTAGTCCCCTGTGTCTCTGGACTTGATTCTAGAATGGAAAAGGAGAAAGACAAAAACACTACTGCGCACAAGTACCTCCCCATACCAGATATGAGTAGGAGGTAGCTCTGCATAATATTAGTTGGTTGACCCCTGAGGGGTTCAGTCATTTCTCTCCCCCTTCCCCGTTTTGGGCTTTCTGCATTGCCATTCTAGGGGTATCTTTAGGTTTAAGGGGGAGCCTCATGTATCGTTTCCCTTCACTCATTGGTTTTAAAGGAGTGTTAGAAGTGAGTGCGTTATTCCTCTATGGGATGGCTTCGATAAAATGGCGGCGGCTGAGTGCTATTGGTGACATCAGCCGAATGTGACGGTGGACGCACCAGAAATTATGTCTGGCCCGCACTTCCGGCTGTTTGGATCGCAAGCAACACGGTGCGCGTTCCAGACGCAGGATAGGCAGCAATGAAGGACCCTCTATGGCTACACGAGGCGGAACCCCTCCCCCCCGTGTCTGTGACATCTGTAGCATCATACGTTGGATGCTTCTGATCAAACCTATGCAGCAGCAGCTTCATCCACAGGGTGAGCCCCAATCCTAGATGCTGTCCCTATATGCCACCCCCTCTTAGCCTATAGATGCCTGTACCACTTTGCCCCAACAGCAACACCATTATTATTATCATCATTGTTATGGTGAATACAAATGCCTATTGATGTGTTTTTGTATTTATGCAAATGTCGTTTTGGGTGGTGCTCCTGTGTTTACATACACACACACACACACACACCAAGCCGAGGGAGTCACTGCTGGGCTCTGAAGGTGTTCCTTTGAAACGTGTCAACCAGCAGTGGCCCCTGTTAACTCTTCTGGTACCATCTGGAGTTGTTCATCTTCAGAACAATTGCTGTCATTTGGAGATCTCTTGTATCGCGAATGTCGCAAGTAGAAACTTAATTTTATTTTTTTTATTTTCTTTAATAAAACATACCTAAGGATAATGCACAAGGTCGGTGCGCCCTTTTTCTTTATTTTTTCTTAGGATGGAAAAGGACCTGGGGGTCCTAGTAGAGGATAGGCTCAGTAATGGCATGCAATGCCAAGCTGCTGCTAACAAAGCAAACAGAATATTGGCATGCATTTAACCACTTAAGCCCCGGACCATTTTGTAGCTAAAGGACCAGAGGTGATTTCAGAATTTTGCACTGCGCTGCTTTAACTGTAAATTGTGCGGACATGCAATGCTGTACCAAAACGAAATTTGTGTCCTTTTCTTCCCACAAATAGAGCTTTCTTTTAATGGTATTTGATTGCCTCTGCGATTTTTATTTTTTGCGATATAAACGGAAATAGAGCGAAAATTTTGAAAAAAATATTATATTTTCTACTTTGTTATAAGAAAAAAAAAAATCGAATAAACTAAATTTTAGTCATACATTTAGGCCAAAATGTATTCAGCCACATGTCTTTAGTAAAAAAAATGTCAATAAGCGTATATTTATTGGTTTGCGCAAAAGTTATAGCGTCTACAAACTAGGGTACATTTTCTGGAATTTACACAGCTTTTAGTTTATGACTGCCTATCTCATTTCTTGAGGTGCTAAAATGGCAGGGCAGTACAAAACCCCCCCAAATGACCCCATTTTGGAAAGGAGACATCCCAAGGAAATTGCTGAGAGGCATGTTGAGCCCATTGAATATTTTTTTTTTGTCTCAAGTGATTGAATAATGACAAAAAAAAAATACAAAAAGTTGTCACTAAATGATATATTGCTCACACATGCCATGGTTATATGTGGAATTGCACCCCAAAATACATTTTGCTGCTTCTCCTGAGTACGGGAATACCACATGTGTGGGACTTTTTGGGAGCCTAGCCGCGTACGGGACCCCGAAAACCAAGCACCGCCTTCAGGATTTCTAGGCACAAATTTTTGATTTCACTCCTCACTACCTATCACAGTTTCGAAGGCCATAAAATGCCAAAATAGCACAAAACCCCCCCAAATGATCCCATTTTGGAAAGTAGACACCCCAAGCTATTTGCTGAGAGGCATGGTGAGTATTTTACAGCTTTGTTTTTGAAAATGAAGAAAATATTTTTATTTTTATTCAATTTTCAAAACTTTGTGACAAAAAGCGAGATCTGCAAAATACTCACAATACCTCTCAGCAAATAGCTTGGGGTGTCTACTTTCCAAAATGGGGTCATTTGGGGGGCTTTTGTGCCATCTGGGCATTCCACGGCCTCCGAAACTGTGATAGGCAGTGAGAAGTGAAATCAAAAATTTACACCCTTAGAAAGCCTGAAGGCGGTGCTTGGTTTTTGGGGTCCCGTACACGGCTAGGCTCCCAAAAAGTCTCACACATGTGGTATCCCCATACTCAGGAGAAGCAGCAGAATGTATTTTGGGGTGTAATTCCACATATGCCCATGGCATGTTTGAGCAATATATCATTTAGTGACAACTTTGTGCAAAAAATAAATAGTCTTTTTTCCGCAACTTGTGTCAACATATAAAATATTCCATGGACTCGACATGCCTCTCAGTATATAGCTTCGGGTGTCTACTTTCCAAAATGGGGTCATTTGGGGGGGTTTTGAACTGTTCTGGCATTTTATACACAACATTAGGAAGCTTACATCCACTCTTCTAACCACTTGAAGACAAAGCCCTTTTTGACACTTTTTGTTTACATGAAAACATTTTTTTTTTGCAAGAAAATGTTGAACCCCCAAACATTATATATATTTTTAAAGCAAAGGCCCTACAGATTAAAATGGTGGGTGTTGCATTTTTTTTCTACACAGTATTTGCGCAGCGATTTTTCAAACGCATTTTTTGGGGAAAAAACACACTTTTTTTAATTTTAATGCACTAAAACACACTATATTGCCCAAATGTTTGATGAAATAAAAAAGATGATCTTAGGCCGAGTACATAGATACCAAACACGACATGCTTTAAATTTTGCACAAACGCGCATTGGCGACAAACTACATACATTTTTAAAAGCCTTTACAGGTTACCCCGTTAGATTTACAGAGGAGGTCTACTGCTAAAATTACTGCCCTCGATCTGACCTTCACGGTGATACCTCACATGCATGGTGCAATTGCTGTTTACATATGACGCCAGACCGACGCTTGCGTTCGCCATTGGGCAAGAGCAGAGCAGGACAGGGGTGCTTTTTTTTTTTTTTTTTTTATTATTAATTTTGCTTTATTTTATTTTATTTTTAAATTGTTCCTTCCATATTTTTTATTTTATTTTTATTTTTTATCATTTTTATTGTTATCGCAAGGAATGTAAATATCCCCTATGATAGCAATAGGTAGTGACAGGTACTCTTGAAAAAACTGGGGTCTTCTAAACACTAGATCTTTCCTCTGCCCTCAAAGCATCTGACCACACCAAGATCGGTGTGATAAAATGCTTTCCCAATGGCGCTTTTTATATCCAGGGGGGGGGGGACATTCCCTCCCACTGCTTGTAAAAGCAGTCCAGAGGCTAATTAGCCACTAGGATTGCTTTTACATGAAAGCCGGCCGCTGGCTGAAAAGAATGATACCAAGATGATACCTAAACCCGCAGGCATCAATCTGGTATAACCATTCAAAGTCCAGCAACATACCAGTACGTTGCTGGTCCTTGTTGGACATGTATTGTAATCTTTTTTTTTTATGCAGCCTGCTCGCTGAACGAAAAAAAGAGATTGATCGGTGGGTATGCCCACCATTAGAATACCTCCCTTCATCCACCCACTTCTAATGATGGGCATACATGCACCATTTATATATGCCGAAGCATGGGGGCATCCTCCCGCAAAAAAGTTATGCCGCACACACATGGTCTGACTTTTCCACGGGCAAGCCTCTGTCGGAATTTCGACCGTATGCACACAGCATTAGGAGCAAAATTGCTCCTCCGCCCCTGCTGCCCCAATGCTTCGGCATATATGCTTTTTTTTTTTTTAACTGTGGTGGTGAAATCACCTCCTACAGCACTGGAGTCGCAGGGATCAGGCCTGTCTCTGCGAATGCTGCAGTTATGTGTGTTGTGTTTTGCAAGTGACAGTGATTGATCGATACTGCACTTGGGTGGCCTGGGCTGAACGGAAGGGCGAAACGCAGGTGCTAGCAGGTATCTGGGCTGATCCCGCTAACACTGCGTTTTTGGGAACCCTAAACTGCTGGGGACGCTAGTATAGATCTGATCAGATACTATACCACTAAGGGGGGTGTATGCTTCACGCGTGGGTGTTAGCGTTACTTGCACTAACCTGACGCTGCCTGGGGTGTGACGCAGACCCTCTCTGACGCTAAAACCTAATTGATATCACCCGCCGGGCGATCAGGGGGTTAAACCTTTATTGGGTTATATACGGCGGGTGCCCTGACACTATAAAAAGCAAACTAACCAGCGTCACCCGCAACACTTATATGGTGATCACTGGTGAAAGGGTTAACTAGGGGCAATTAGGGGGTTAAAACCTTTATTAGATAATATATGGGGGTACCTGACGCTATAAAAACCTTAGGCGAACCTAAAAAAAATAACTGGCTACCGATCTGCATCACCGACGCTAAGACAGCGATCAGAAAAATGAACGCTTAGCGACAGTGGTGATAGGGGGTAAAAGGGTTATCTGGGGGGTGATCAGGGGGTTAAACCTTTATTAGGGGGGGTTAGGGGGGCTACACTGGACCTAAAACCAACTTTAGTGACACTTTTACAGTCACAAAAGTCACTGATTGCAGTGATCAGTAAATAAATGGTCACTGCAATCAGTGACACTGACTGGGGGCTGGGGGGTGATCTGGGGGGCGATTTGTGTGCCTACGTGTCCTGGTGTCAGTGTAGTGTTAGTGCACTGACCTGTGCGTCTCCTCTTGTACGGCGCTCGGTATATGTGAGCGCCGCATGAGAGATGACATCACTTCCTCCTGCTTCCTCTGCCTGTGTAAACATTACACAGCAGAGGGAGCATTTCCATTCGCCGGGAGCGATCGCAGGTGGCCGGAATCGAATGGCCGCCCCCTCATGTCGGATCGCTCCCCAACGAATACCGACCGCTCACTGTATAGGAGGGGGGTCCGATCGGACCCCCCAACTGTACAAAGGCAATCACGTACACTGTACGTGATTGTGCCTGTTGGTGCCATTCTGCCGACGTACATATACAGTGAGCGGTCGTTAAGTGGTTAAAGGGGATCAACTTCAAAAATAAAATTATTATCCCGCTTTACACAAACTCTGGTCTGGCCACACCTGGAGTATGTTGTCCAGTTCTGGGCACCCGTCCTCAGGAAGGATGTGCTGGAAATGGAGCGAGTACAAAGAAGGGCAACAAAATTAATAACGGGTCTGGAGGATAATAGTTATGAGGAAATGTTACGAGCACTGAACTTATTCCCCCTGGAGAAGAGACGCTTGAGAGGGGATATGATTTCAATTTACAAATACCATACTGGTGACCCCACAATAGTGATAAAACTTTTCAGCAGAAGGGAGTGTAATAAGACACGTGGCCACTCATTAAAATTAGAGGAAAAAAGAAGTTTAACCTTAAACTACATAGAGGGTTCTTTACTGTAAGAGCGGCAAGGATGTGGAATTCACTTCCACAGGCGGTGGTCTCGGTGGGGGGGGGGGGGGCAATCAATAGTTTCATAACGCTATTAGATAAGCACCTGAACGACCCCAACATACAGGGATATTTTTTCAACCTCACCTACTATGTAACTATGATTGACAGCAGGGGGAGCCAATGGCTCCTGCTGCTTTCAATCTGTCCAATCAGATGAGAGCCAGCAGCTGGAGCCATGGTGCTCGCGCACAGCACTGGATCGATTGGCTCAGGTAAGGAAAAGGGTGTGGGTGGGGGGGGGGGTGATGGGGCGATTCAGCAAAGAAGGTTTTTCACCTTAATGCAAGAAAGTGAAAAAAGAAAAAAAAAAAAAAAAAAAAAAAAAAAAAAAAAAAACTTTGAGACTTCACAATCCCTTCACTTTACTTGTCAGACGTGATGAAGTCACGGGTCTTGGGTAGATGTCCCGGGACGTAGACTGTGTCTGTATACACCTAGCACATACCGGTGTACACCCATTCATGTCTATGGAGGGGCTCCAAGGAACACTGGAAGAAGAAGGAGGAGTGTGCCATCTATAGTAGCCCTCAGGACACAACTAATGACACTTTGTTGGACTCCATTCATTTTCTGCAATTATAGCAAACAATAGAAAGAAAAGCCAGACTAGGAAAAGGCACAGAAGCCCCCCATTCAGCGTACACATCATGCTGGGGGTCCCCTCACTCACTCCCACACAGAGTCCCTCCCTCCCCCTTACCTTGGTGTCTGGACCCCCCAGCAGCTCTCCTCCTGAGCACACCACAATTTTCTCAGTCTGAAGAGCCCAGAAGTCACCAGTCAGCTGACCTGGGGAAGCCGAAGCAAAGCTGCAGCTGATGAAGGCGGAGCGGCGCTGAGCCTGTCGGGAAATGGAGTGCAGAGGTGACGGTGCAGATTTGGTGTGAGGGGATTGGTCTGCGGGGAGCGACACACACAAGGACACCGCTCCAGAGAGAACGCTGAGAGCAGCGCCCCCTGCCGGAGGAAGAACACACCCAATAACTACATTACCCAGAGTCCTCCGCGGCACAGCCCAGCGTGGTGATAGGATAGGTCATGTGACAGGAGGGGTCCAAGGGGTAATGTGACCCAATTTATAATCTCATCCCTTCTTCTATATACTGAGTGACAGTATACACCAATACATGTGTGGTGACCTTTGTGACTGCACCATTCTGAATATACATACATGCTCTATAACTTCAGTCTGTTCTCAAAATTAAAGAGGAACTGCAGTCTGCTCACATAATTTATAATGAAAACATCTTTGCCATTCTAAAACTTCCCTCCAACCACTTTGCATATTATTCTATATATACTGTGATTCTGTACTTGCCAAATATACAGCAGAAATCTCCTTCTACTGAGTCTGGCTGCAGCCATTTTAACTGTGGGCAGCTGTAGCTGCTGCCTGTTCACTTCCTGGATTTACACAGAGGCAAGGCCGGGGGTACCACTAGGCAATTAGGCAGCCACCTAGGGTGCCTGGCCACTGGTGTTCCTACTCTCTTCTCTGTGCAGCAAGCAACTAAGTCTCAGCATCAGCAGGCAGCTGCCGCGCCGATTGCATAGTTTTAGAGGCGCAGCGGCAGTAGACTGTGTCTGTGTCCCAACTCCTGAATGAATGAAAGCAAGGAACCATTCATTGATGGGTGCTGGTGAGGCTGCATTGATGTACACTGGTAGGCTGCATTTGATAGGTGCTGGTGAGGCTGCATTGATGTGCACTGGTAGGCTGCATTGATGGGTGCTGGTGAGGCTGCATTGATGTGCACTGGTAGGCTGCATTGATGGGTGCTGGTAAGGCTGCATTGATGTGCACTGGTAGGCTGCATTGATGGGCGCTGGTGAGGCTGCATTTGATGGGTGCTGGTGGGCTGCATTTGATGGGCACTTCATTAAAAAGGTGGGTTTTACATAGGCAGGGATAAGAGGTTGGAGCCAGAGGTGGAGCCGGGGGGGGGGGGCAAAATGAGGTTTTGCCTAGGGCAGGAGTGCCCAACCAGTGATGTGGCCCGCGACCTCCTGCTCTGGGATGGAATAGAATAGAATACTGCTATTAAAGGTCAGTTTATTACTAAAATCACAGTGTATATCTGGGCATGTCTGTTCTGCAGTGGTTACTGGGCTGCTTTCAAACTGATCCACATGTGCACAGCAGTTTACCTGCACTGAGCCATAGACTTCTGTTATTACCTGCACCAAACCTGCAGAATATAATAGAAGTCTATTGCAAAGTGCAGGAAAACCAAAGGTACACTGCGTTGCACCCATGGTGCGGGTAAACCGCAGCGCATCAGTGTGAAAGCAGCCTTGGGCCCCTTTCACATGGTCAGTTTGACAGTCCGACCAATTGGACCCTCCATTTACCTCTAAGTAGTGGCAGTCATAAACCGACTTGTGTTCTACCTCCAATACGATCCGCTAAAAAGTATCTTGGGCTGTGTCCATGTTTGCTATGCATATGCAGAGCAGACATGGACATGCCATCCACCCGCTCTGCTCATTGTGGCCCGCGACCGGTTACCAAGTTGCTTAAGTGGCCCTCGCTCTTCAAAAGGTTGGGCACCCCTGGCCTAGGGTGTCAAAAATCCTTGCACCAGCCCTGCACAGAGACACACCTCCAGCTCTGCAGCTCTCATTGGCCCTCTTATAACTCCCCCCTCGCTTCCTGGCAAACGAGAGAGAGAGCTGTGCATGATGTCATAAGTCTAGGCTTTTTACCAGACAAGAAATGGGAAGTGGGCTGTATAGGGTATTTACTGGCAGAAAAAAAAATGTTTTACTATCCAAAGTTAAAACAACAAGGGCAGAAGATTTAATAGATGGAAAGTTGAAAAAATGACTGAAGGTCTGCTTTAAGAAGAAAACCTTTAAAGTAGAACTATGGGCTATGTGTTTTTTTTTCTTTGTCATTTTGGATAGAGTAAGGGGCGGTTATAACACCGATCAGGTTTATTTTTCCCATCTGTGTCCCCTAGGGGAGATTTCCCTTCACTTCCTGCTCTGGGGACAGCCCAAACTTGGGGGTTTCTTTTACTTTTACTTTTGATGATAATGGTAAACAGGGAAAACAGCAATAAAAGCCTATGCAATTATATTTAAAAAGAGTGTGGTGCTATATACAACATTTCATACCATGTGAAAAAAAAAATGAAACCTTCTTCCTCATAGTAAACATGAACAGTTTTCATCACTTATGAACCGTCCGCCTGCAGTGTACTGCGAATGGGTGGCCCATGCAGGTGTTTTGTCAGAATCGGCAACCAGTCAGATTAGGTAACGGAAGTGGCATTCCGTCAGCTGCGCATGTTTCCACTGTTCTATCTGTTAGTGCCCGCTATCATGAAGTGCCCGAGCCGCAATGCACGTGCGCCGTACGGAACTGCACAACAGCTGATTTCCCAATCAGCTGTTGAGACGGCGACTGCGCAGACAATAGCCGACGGGACCATTATTGTCATATTGTGCCTCAAGCTTGCAAGGCATGTTCATTTCGGTGAAGGGCGGGTTTGGGCGTCTTCATTGTGGTGAGGGGCGGATTTTTAACTGATGAAACCCGCCCACCAACACTGAAAAATAGCAGAGAAACATTTCCTTTGCAGCACTGCCCATCATCAGTTAAAAATCCGCCCCTCACCACAATGAAGACACCCGAACCCGCCCTTCACCGAAATGAACACGCGTCGCAGGCTTGAGGCACAATCTGACAATAACATTGTCCCGTCGGCTATTGTCTGCGCAGGCGCCGTCTCGCCGTCACAACAGCTGATTGTGAAGTCAGCTGTTGCGCAGTTGCGTACGGCACATGCGCCGCGCGGCTCGGGCACTTCTCGATAGCGGGCATAATAAGTTATAAATAAGCACTGTTGAAAGTGTGAAACGCGTCCTCCTATATTCCGTTGTTTGCTGTGGCTTGTATTTTTGGATTATCATGTCTTTTTTTTAAATAAAGGCGTTGATTTTGAGTGTGGCTGTCCAGAACCCTTTTTCCTTAACTAATCGTTATATGCCGAGCCTCCACCTGCTGTTCCTATCCTGAGGAGAGCTTCATTTCCAGACACCCACCTGAAACGGTAATTCCTCTTACCTGCAGAGGCATGTAATAACACAGGTATTGCAGAGGAGGGGGACATGGTGATTGGGGGGGGCATTGGCAGATAACAGAGTAATTTTAAGGGAGTGGGCGGGTTTGAGAATATGTACTAGGGGGTGCTTTGTTTTGGGTTAGAAATTACTTGTACTAGAAGTAGAAGGATGGGGGGCAGATTTGAAGTTTAACCCCCCCAGCACAATTCCTCCCCCTCCCAAAGCACCCCTAGCACATATCCTCTAACCCCCCCAATCAAAGATCCCATCCCAGCTCCATTCACCCCCCCATCCCATCCTGGCTCCATCCACCCCCCCTGATCCCATTCCGGCTCCATCCACCTCCCCTCAATCCAATCCCTGCTCCATCCACCTTTCCCCCAATTCAATCCTGTCTCCATCAACCACCCTGATCCGATCCTCGCTCCATCCACTACCCCGATCCAATCCCAGCTCCATCCACCACCCCAATCCCATCCCGGGTCCATCCATTCCCCCGATCCCATCCCAGCTCTATCCATCCCCCCGATCCATCCCGGCTCCATCCATTCCCCGATCCCATCCCCCAGGTCTATACTAGGCCCTCGGGCCCCCCCACCCCCCCAGCATGCCCCGGGCGGTGAAGTCACAAAGGGGTGTGGTCTCTTGATGAATTCATCCGATGGCCACGCCCCATAGTTATCTAAGAAATGCTTGACAGATCAGCAGGATGCAGCATCGGAGGAGGGTCGTGGCGGAGGAAGAACACCGGACAAAGAAGACCAGAGAAAGAAAAACTGCCTTTTGTCACACTACACTAGGGAAGAGCTTCGAGTTCGAGTCGAACCCATGTTTGACTCGCACGTCGAAAGTAAAAGGATAATACTGCGCTGGAAATAATGTGAAACGAAGCTGCCAACACTGCTGGTACAAAAAGCTAGTGATAATCGAAAATTAAAAGTGTAGCGCTAACTATATAAATATGTATAAATGTGAAAATATACACAAAAAACTGAATATGATAATATAGTGATAAACACGTGTATCACCCAAAATAACGTGCTGGGTGACTCCAGTGATAAAGTCCTCAAATTATATTAACACAATTATGCAAATATATGCAAATTAATGTCCATAATAGGCAAATGAATGTCCATTAGAAATGGAATCCATAAAACGAAGGTGATGAAGATCAGTCCAGAGAGAACGTGATGAATCAAAACGTGAAATTGTAATCAACAGTCTTCTGTGTGTGAGAGAAAGTAGCCACCACCAAAGTGAATAGAGGAAGGCTTACCAGAAGTTATGGATTTGGCGGGGCATAAGCCACCCAAATCAAATAAACTTGAAGAGTGTGAACACTCAAACATTAATAAAATAGAGATGTGATGTGAGATCCGCCACCAAGTATATGTTGAGGAGGCTTACCAGAGGTCTCGGATTTGGAGAGGCATACGCCGCCCAAATCTGAGATTGCTTAGGGGGTTAATGGACGCCACTGGAGATGGTCTTGAGTGGAGGGGTAGTCTGGAGTCAAAGGGGTTTAGCACTTCAATCAGACGGGACATCCAATAACACAAAACACCAATTCATGTGGGGACTCGGTATCCAATGCCTATTCACTGTGTACCGGTGTCTTGAATTCTTGAATATCCGACCGGTCAGAGAGACTTCCACAGATCCTGAGTCCAGCTCGAGCCAAGAAGGTCCAACAGAACCAAACAGAACCAGAACTTGGGTGTAAAACACTCTGGATGAAGGATCTCTCCTCGTGATCTTTCCTCACTATCTTGTCTCTGCACCTTTGGGACTCTGCTTTAGTCTTCTTCATATGAGGATGCCATTAGACGTGCTAGAGGACTGACATAGTGCGAGGACCCCTGCAGTTGGTCCAGTACCATATATAAAGAAGGTGAAGAAGGTCTGAGAAAAGAAGACTAAAGCAGAGTCCCAAAGGTGCAGAGACAAGATAGTGAGGAAAGATCTGTGGAAGTCTCTCTGACCGGTCGGATATTCAAGAATTCAAGACACCGATACACAGTGAATAGGCATTGGATACCGAGTCCCCACATGAATTGGTGTTTTGTGTTATTGGATGTCCCGTCTGATTGAAGTGCTAAACCCCTTTGACTCCAGACTACCCCTCCACTCAAGACCATCTCCAGTGGCGTCCATTAACCCCCTAAGCAATCTCAGATTTGGGCGGCGTATGCCTCTCCAAATCCGAGACCTCTGGTAAGCCTCCTCAACATATACTTGGTGGCGGATCTCACATCACATCTCTATTTTATTAATGTTTGAGTGTTCACACTCTTCAAGTTTATTTGATTTGGGTGGCTTATGCCCCGCCAAATCCATAACTTCTGGTAAGCCTTCCTCTATTCACTTTGGTGGTGGCTACTTTCTCTCACACACAGAAGACTGTTGATTACAATTTCACGTTTTGATTCATCACGTTCTCTCTGGACTGATCTTCATCACCTTCGTTTTATGGATTCCATTTCTAATGGACATTCATTTGCCTATTATGGACATTAATTTGCATATATTTGCATAATTGTGTTAATATAATTTGAGGACTTTATCACTGGAGTCACCCAGCACGTTATTTTGGGTGATACACGTGTTTATCACTATATTATCATATTCAGTTTTTTGTGTATATTTTCACATTTATACATATTTATTTAGTTAGCGCTACACTTTTAATTTTTGACTCGCACATCGCCTGTTCTGCCATTCGCCGAATTTCGAACATTATGGGGCGTTCGCGCCAAATTCGAGTGGCGCGTCACGGCCCATAATTCACTGCGGCATCGCATTGCATTGCTGGCTGATGATTGGCCAAGCATGCACTATGACCCGCATGCTTTGGCCAATCACAGCGCGGAAAAAACGGAGAGCCATAATTTGCCAAAGCCAGGGTGGCTTTGGCCAATTATGTCTCAGGGGGTTTAGTACACGCCCCACACTATATAAGGCCACCTGCGTGGCGGCCTTGTGTAGTGTGTTGCGGCGGTGGTTAAAGACAGAGAGAGAGAGAGAGACAGTGTCATTTAATTTGAGTAAGAGCAGGCAGGCGAGTCAGTTAGCTTCAGTTACAGTGTGTAAAGGATATATATGCAGCCTAGGTGTTGTATATATATTTATACACTGTATTCAGTTTAGCTAGATCTGTCACTGTTATTCTCTTTATAATATACTGACAGGCAGGCAGGTGATTGTACTAGCTGCAGTATTTTCACTTAGTGTACTGTCCTTTGCACAGTGTGCACCTAAAGCTTACCTGAATACAATTGCTGGTGTTCTCATACAAATACAGGCAGGGAGCTGCAGTATTTTGTTTTAGTGTCCTTTGCACAGTGTGCACCTAAAGCTTACCTCAATACAATTGCTGGTGTTCTCATACAAATACAGGCAGGGAACTGCAGTATTTTCAGTTAGTGTACTGTCCTCTGCACAGTCTGCAACTAAAGCTAACTGAAGACAATTGCTGGTGTTCTCATACTAATAATACTACAGACAGGCAGTTGATTCTGCTAGCTGCAGTATAATCAGAGTATATATATATACATCCCAGCTTTGTGCAGCTACATCTCCCTGCAGGCCATTAGTATGTCTGGAAGGACAACAAGGAGAGGCAGACAGTCACGAGCCAATAAAAGAGGGCAAGCAGGCTCTGTGTCTAGAGGCAACAGTGCTGGTCGTGGACACGGTGCATACTCATCAGCACATGGCCATGGGACACGCTTGTGCTTTTTTCGGCAACTGGCCGTGTTGAGCCGCAACATGCCGAAGACTTGGTAGAGTGGATGACCAAGCTGTCCTCATCCTCCTCATCCTCTCTCACCCAGGCTCAGGGTACTTTGTCTGGCAAAGCAGCTGCCAAAGCGGCCTCTTCCCTCGGCTCAATGGCATCAGTCACTCCTTCCCTAGCCCCACCATGTGCTCCTGAGGAGTCCCCCGAACTGTTTGACCACAGTGTTGGGTACATGCTCCAGGAGGATACCCAGCGTTTTGAAGGCTCCGATGATGGTACCCAGCTAGAGGAAGGCAGTAACGTGAGCCCAGAGAGAGGGGGTGCCCAAGAAGGACAGCAATCTGGCAGTCATGTTCCCCCAGCTGCAGCATACTGCCAGGTTTGCTACAGTGATGAGGAGGGAGGGGATGATGAGGTCAGGGACTCTACGTGGGTGCCTGATGGGAGAGAGGAGGAGGATGAGGAGGAGGCACATCTCCAATGAGACAGGATGCCCTCCAGGGGCCATCTTAAGGGCAGCACACCGACAGCATCGCACCGCAGAGCTCCACATGTGCAGGGCGCTGCTGTCTCTGCGCGTTATTCCAAAAGTTCTTTGGTGTGGGCCTTTTTTGAGACAAGTGCATCAGATCGCAGCTATTTGCAACATATGTCTCAGGCATATCTCGTGTGGCCAAAACATCACCCGCTTGGGCACCACATGCTTGATCAGACATATGTCGACCTGCCATGCAGTTCATTGACAAGCAGACCTAAAAGACCTACACCAAAGAACAAAGCGGACCTCTCCTTGCTCCTCATCAGCTGGGATCTCCAACCCCACTATACCTTCAGTCCTCTCTGAAACCTGCACTGAGAGGAATGAAGGTGTAGAATTAGGTGTGTCACAGCCAAGTACTTGCGGGCAATCTTCTATCGGTACACCAACGTCAGATTGTACCAGGCAAATTTCCCTGCCCCAGCTGCTGCACCGCCAAAAGAAGTTCGCTCCCAGACATCCACATGCCCAGCGGTTGAATGCTAGCTTGGCTAAATTGCTAGCACTTCAACTGCTGCCTTTTCAGTTGGTAGACTCTGCCCCCTTCAGTGAGTTTGTGGAATGTGCAGTTCCTCTGTGGTAGGTTCCCAAACGCCACCTTTTCTCAAGGAAGGCGATTCCGGCTCTCTACCGGCATGTGGAAGGCAATGTCTTGGCCTCGCTGGACAGGGCGGTCAGCGGTAAGGTGCATATTACCGCTGACTCATGGTCCAGCAGGCATGGACAGGGACGTTACCTATCTTTCACGGCGCATTGGGTGACTCTGCTGGCAGCTGGGAAGGATGCAGGACAAGATACAGTAGTGCTGGTGGTTGTTCCGCCACCACGCCTCCAAAATGCTACTACTGGTGATTCTGACAGACCTCTCTCCTCCACCCCCTCCTCTTCTTCCTCCATGGCCTCTTCCTGTGCTTTGTCCTCAGAACCAGCGGTGCTCCGTAGGCGTTCAAGGGGCTATGCAAGTACGCAGGCAAAGAGATGCCATGCGGTGTTTGAGCTGGTGTGCTTGGGAGACAGGAGCCACACTGGGGCAGAGATTCTGTCAGCTCTGCAGGGGCAGGCTCAGAGGTGGTTGACGCCACCCCAGCTTAAGCCAGGAATGGTGGTTTCCGACAATGGCACCAACCTCCTCTCCGCCATCCGACAGGGACACCTGACCCATGTGCCCTGTTTGGCTCACGTCCTTAACTTGGTGGTGCAGCGGTTCTTGGGCACGTACCCAGGCTTACAGGATGTCCTGAGGCAGGCCAGGAAAGTCTGTGTGCATTTCCGCCGGTCATATAATGCCAGTGCTCGGCTGGCTGACCTGCAAAAGGAATTTAACCTGCCTAGTCTGTGACATGCCCACCAGGTGGAACTCAACGTTGGCCATGCTGCAGCGGCTGCACATGCAGCAGAGGGCCATCAATGAGTATCTGTGCCAATATGGCACCAGGACAGAGTCAGGGGAGCTTGTTTTTTTTTGCCACGCCAGTGGGTCATGATCATGGATGCATGCACTGTCCTGTAGGGGTGCGGAATTTAATCGTTGCATCGGTGCATCGCGATTCGGGCGTCCCCGATGCGGCACCGATGCAGGGAAACCTATTAATCGATTATCCCCGATGTCTAGCCCCGCCCCTTCATTCCCGGGAGGGCCGTTTCCTCATTTGTTATTTTTTTCCTATGACGCGCTCATGTGACTGCCCGGCCCGCCTCTCTGCTTTCACGTCTCACGTACGCCAGGAGAGACGTGAAAGCAGAGAGGAGAGAGGGCAGTCACATGAGCGTGTCATATACACTCACTGTTCCCCCGCCGGATTCTGTTCCCCTGGCTCTCGGCTACTATCGGAACTCCGCCCCCCCCCCCAGCCCTGTACATTGCCGCTCCCTCCTCCTACGAATGCTAATGCTCCTAATACCGCCCCGCCCCGCCTCTCCAGCCCTCGGCTACTGTTTAACGAATGCTAATGAGCAGAGGGCTGGAGAGGCGGGGCGGGGCGGTATTAGGAGCATTAGCATTCGTAGGAGGAGGGATCGGCAATGTACAGGGCTGGGAGTGGGGGGGCGGAGTTCCGATAGGACCCGAGAGCCAGGGGAACAGAATCCGGTGGGGGGAACCATTCTCGGCACAACAGGAAAGTTCTTCTCACTACTGCAGAAAAGGTTAGTTTGGAATTAGGAATTAGGTTAGGGATTAGAATAGGGTAAAGAAGTGTGAAAAAAGTTCATTAAAGTGCCAGTATTATTTTTTATTTTTTTATTGTTTTTTTAAAACGGATATTATACTTACCTACTGATCTTCTGTAGCATGTCCGCAGTCACCAACCATCTCCTGTAGCATGTCCGCAGTCACCGACCATCTCCTGTAGCATGTCCGCAGTCACTGACCATCTCCTGTAGCATGTCCGCAGTCACTGACCATCTCCTGTAGCATGTCCGCAGTCACTGACCATCTCCTGTAGCATGTCCGCAGTCACTGACCATCTCCTGTAGCATGTCCGCAGTCACTGACCATCTCCTGTAGCATGTCCGCACTCACTGACCATCTCCTGTAGCATGTCCGCAGTCACTGACCATCTCCTGTAGCATGTCCGCAGTCACTGACCATCTCCTGTAGCATGTCTGCAGTCTCTCTGACCATCTCCTGTAGCATGTCCGCAGTCTCTCTGACCATCTCTTGTAGCATGTCCGCAGTCTCTCTGACCATCTCCTGTAGCATGTCCGCAGTCTCTCTGACCATCTCCTGTAGCATGTCCGCAGTCACTGACCATCTCCTGTAGCATGTCCGCAGTCACCGACCATCTCCTGTAGCATGTCCGCAGTCACCGACCATCTCCTGTACTATGTACAAGTTGTTGTCTGCTTTGTTTAGACTTTGCTACATGCAGGGAGTGTTGTCTTTTTTTAAAAAGAACAGATATAATAAAAAAAATGGAGATCTCCTGACTGCTTGAATTTTTTTGATGAAAACCATGCGCACTTGCGCTGTAATCGTGATGCATCGCGGAATCAAATCGAATCGAATCGTTGACCTGATAATCGTAATCGAATCGAATCGTGAGGCCAGTGAAGATGCGCACCTCTACTGTCCTGGCACCATTTGTGGAGGCCATGAGGATGGTGAGCAGTGACAGTGCATGCATCAGTGACACTGTCCCTCTGTTGGAGCACACGCTGCGTGGAATAATGGACAGGGCACTTGAGACAGAAAAGAGGGAGGAAGAGGAGGACTTCCTTACCTCTCAAGGCCCCTTTATCCAGACAGTGTTCCTGCTGGCCCGCCTATCACACAGGAAGAGTGTCATGGATATGCAGTAGTGTTTGTCTGTCAGCTTACCTTCCTTCCCATGTGTTCATCTTAGAGGCCTGAACCCTTTCACCTGGCTTCCTTTATAATCTCCTCCCAGCCTGACTCCACCCCAGGCCCTATCACAGAACACTATATTAACCTGTGCACTGCAAGCCTGCTTTGCTGATCAATGTGTTTGTTAGGCATTGTGTGTTTGGGTTCCTGCCTGCCGTGTGCTACGTCTGTCTCTCTGTTACATATTTGACTTGTCCCCGACTATCCCTGTCTGCTCGTGACCCTTGACCTTCGGCTCGTTCTTTCGTTATCCTTGTCTGCTTGTGGCCCCTGACCTTCAGCTTGGTATTCGTTTCTCTCATATCTTGTGCTGCTGCTTCCCCTCTTTTCCCCTTATCCTACGGGGCGTGAGCTAGGAAACTCCAGGGGCCGCGACCTGGTCCCAGCCTGCAGCATAACATCCTCACCACTAGAGGCTCTGGAGAAAACCTGCTGGGTCTTAGACTCCGCGCCCTGGGGAATCTTGGCTCTAGCTTCTGTTAGGATCCCGGTTGTGCTCCTCTGGTCCCGCTTTCCACAACCACCCAGTTTCCTATCCGCAGAAGCCATGGTGCTTTTCCAGTCGCTACACCTGACTCAGCTATTCACTCTGCCTCTGTACTAGTTATACCAGTCCAGCCCATGCCCAGTGAGCCTCCTACTTTTTCTTGTTCAGGACATTCTGCTTGTCCTTCAGCTATTCAGCTTGACTCCGGCGACATGTCACCTTCTAACCAACCTGACTTCAGGGTTCCACTGACATCTGCCCAGTCTGATGGCCAAGATGACCAGTCCCCCTTTAAGGGTCTAGGGGACCCTCCTCAGATTCCTGTTGATCCTCTCATGCCCTTGCTTATTCCTAGAGAGCCTTTGGTCCTCAATAGATCTTCTTGTCATCTCCCTACCTCGTTTTCGGTCTCTGAGGATAATCTTAAGTACGAGGTTAGACAAGTTCTGGATTCTCGGCTCTGCAGAGGCATTCTTCAGTACCTTGTGCATTGGAGAGGTTTTGGTCCTGAGGAGGTGTCTTGGATCGCTGCATCTGATGTCGCTGCACCTCATCTGTTGAGGAGGTTTCATCAGAGATTTCCCTTTAAGCCTGGGCCCAGGCGGGGGAGGGCCCATAAGAGGGAGGGTACTGTCATGGATATGCAGTAGTGTTTGTCTGTCAGCTTACCTTCCTTCCCATGTGTTCATCTTAGAGGCCTGAACCCTTTCACCTGGCTTCCTTTATAATCTCCTCCCAGCCTGACTCCACCCCAGGCCCTATCACAGAACACTATATTAACCTGTGCACTGCAAGCCTGCTTTGCTGATCAATGTGTTTGTTAGGCATTGTGTGTTTGGGTTCCTGCCTGCCGTGTGCTACGTCTGTCTGTCTGTTACATATTTGGCTTGTCCCCGACTATCCCTGTCTGCTCGTGACCCTTGACCTTCGGCTCGTTCTTTCGTTATCCTTGTCTGCTTGTGGCCCCTGACCTTCAGCTTGGTATTCGTTTCTCTCATATCTTGTGCTGCTGCTTCCCCTCTTTTCCCCTTATCCTACGGGGCGTGAGCTAGGAAACTCCAGGGGCCGCGACCTGGTTCCAGCCTGCAGCATAACATCCTCACCACTAGAGGCTCTGGAGAAGACCTGCTGGGTCTTAGACTCCGCGCCCTGGGGATTCTTGGCTCTAGCTTCCGTTAGGATCCCGGTTGTGCTCCTCTGGTCCCGCTTTCCACAACCACCCAGTTTCCTATCCGCAGAAGCCAGCCATAGGGTTCACTACCTTGCGGTGCACTCCTGTCCCCCTACGGTGTGCATCTGTCACCTGGCCACAGGTGACCTTGACAAAGAGGAGGAGGAGGATAGTGTCAGCATGGAGGTGGAGCCTAGCACTCAGCATCAGCAGCAGTCTTCAAGGGATCAATTACAGTCCCAAGACACCCATGGACTTGTACGTGGCTGGGAGGAGGTGGCTGCGGATCATGTTGTCATGAGTGACCCAGAGGACTCTGGACCGAATGCCTCAGCAAACCTACGCTGCATGGCCTCCCTGATCCTGCAGAAGGATCCTTGTATTCGTGTTATCAAGGAGAGGGATCATTGCTGGCTGGCAACCCTCCTTGATCCACGTTACAAGGGTAAGGTTGCGGACCTTATCTTGCCGTCGCAGAGGATGAAACATCTTCGGGAGGCCTTGCAGAATGGTCTGTGCAACGCGTTCCCAGAGACTGGGAGGCTACAAATTCCTGGTCCTGGACAACGTGCTGCTGAGGTTTCGGTCAGCTTGGGGTTCCCTGTGAGTGGCCCCCTCGTCATTCCAGTGGACAAAGTCCCGGCGCAGCCGTCACCGCTGAATGAAACCCATGGCATCCCCGAAGGCCAGGCACGCATGCGCGGGACCGCGACGGCACCTGGAGGGCGCCATCCGTACTCGCGCATGCGCGACGCACCTCCCGCAAATGCCCGGCGGTGAACATGGGATGGCACGGCACTGGAAAAGCACCATCTAGTGGTGCAAGCATCCACCGTAAGCGCTATTGGAAGGGATGCAGATCGCATCCCTACCCCAGTGCCGGAGAGCAGATCGCGTGCATGGCAGGATGCCCACAAAGAGCAGGGGGACGGAGGCCCGGCGGATCGGATGGACCCATGGTCATGGGGAAAAAATGAGCAGAAGAAGGGAATCAGAGCATATAATTCAATTTAGAAATGCAGGTTGTCATGCGTTATTATACAGGTTATTAGGGTACATCATTGTAGCAGCCATTTCATCTTGTGAGACTGAGCAAACACTGAGAACCATGGAGGGTGCAGCGGTACAGGCAGACCCCGGTTCAACAGGCTCTGGCGCCTCTCAGGTGAGAGCAGGCCATGGCTTACTCTGGGAGGTTAGGGTCTTTAGGCCCCAAAATACCCTCCCTGGGTGGGGAACCTCTGGTGATGGGTCAGGTACGGTCTAGGCTAGCCGTGCACAGTGGTGATGGGCGCAAGGCTATAGAGTAATTGGGATCGTTTGTCTTTATGTTTGGCTTGCAGGTCAAAGCCCATGACAGGACCCAGATGCAGCCACCTAGAAAGAAATGTGCTGTATGTGGGACCAAGTTAGGCACGAATTGGGATAAGCCACTGTATCCCGAGTGTGTCAGCAGCCTGGTAAAGGAGGATTCAGTGACAGCCTGTCACCAGATACTGTCATCCGTGAAGAATGAGATTGCATCTACATTCCAGTCCTTTAGGGGATTTATGGATAGGATGCAGGGTCCCTCTTTATCCCTATCTAGGGCAGCAAGTATGCCTTCCTTATCACAGAGTCAGGAAGAGGAAGAAGATAGGGAGAGGGTTCCCAGATCACTAGCCTCCTCTCAAGCGGGTTCAGCATCCGATTCGGAGGGAGAGGAGGATTCCTCCAGGCCATCCAGATATAAATTGTCTCTGGATGATGTGGGGGATCTACTAAAAGCTATCTATGACGGGGCGTGGCCTGGATAGCAATGGGATAGGTCGCATGTGATGTGAGCTCCGTCTGCCCATACTCCTAACCTACCATCCTGCCTGCATCCTGCTTGGTTCCTGCCATCCCCTACATCCGAGGACGTGTCCTGCTTTCCCTGCGGTTCCTGAAGCCTGTTAGCCCGCTGGTTTGCCGCCACTGCCGTCGCGGCGCTTCCCGGTCCTCTGCTTCAGGAAAGGCCCCGGCTTCGGCCTAGCTCCTGGTTCGGCGGCCATCTTGGCCCTCCCGACGGCGGCCCTGGACACTTCTCCTTGCCTCCCTGGGCGCACTGGGCTCCATCCTCTTCTACATCGGCCCCCGGATTACCTGCTGTAGCTGCTGGGGTGTCTTTGCACTCTACACCTGCTGTGTGAGCGGACCACGGTCTCGGCCTGACTCCCGGAACGGCGGCCATCTTGCTCCACCCGGAGACATCTTTGGCAAGTATTACAGGCCTCCCTGACTCCCCTGAGCTCAGATTCCCCTGCATACAGCCTGTTGCCATTACAGCTGCTTGAGAGTGACCTGCTGCCTACGTTGGGCCGTCCCTGGGCAGCGGAGGGGGGGGGAGGTTGTGGAGGACCCGGCCTCCTTAACAGCGGCCATATTGGTGCACCCAGGGATCTTCCCTGTCGCCTTACAGCATGTCTCCGTCTAAAAATAATTCTGAAGCCATCGATAAACTGGCCAGATACCGCAGGCTTGAGGAGGGGGATCGGCAGGTCAGAGACGGCGCTGCTGCTATCCTGGATGCGGATCACTCTGTGGTGGCTACTAACAAATTACTGGATGCCATCGCCATGTGCCAGAGCACGCTTACCACCAAGATCGAGGAGGTAAAAATTGATGTGTCCCTTATCCGGCAGGATCTCTCTACCCTCAGGGACCGCGTGACGGAGACGGAGACCCGTATTAGCAGAGCAGAGGATATCTTACACCCTTTACAACATACCACCGATGAGGTGCGCCGCCAGTTACATCAGATTAGCGCAAAACAGGATGACATGGAAAATCGCCTTCGGAGATGTAACCTCCGCTTCATCGGTCTTCCTGAGTCTGCTGAGGGCACCGATCCGGAGAGCTTCCTTGAAAACCTCCTAACCTCAACCTTCGGCAGAGACGCATTTTCGGTAATGTTTGCAGTGGAGAGAGCTCATCGAATCCCTGGCCGCCCTCCTCCCCAAGGAGCTCCACCGCGTACCCTGATAGCGAAGTTCCTTAATTTCAGGGATCGCGACAAGATCCTCCGCCTAACCAGAGAGAAGGGGAATATCCCCCATACCAACGCTCGTGTTGCCGTCTTCCCGGACTTCTCCAATGAGGTGCAACGGCAGCGGTCCAGGTTCCAGGATGTTAAGAAGCGCCTCCGCACTCTACACCTCAAATACGCCATGCTGTACCCTGCAAAGCTTCGTGTGGAGTGCGACGGTCGGACCCACTTCTTCGAGGACCAAGAGTCTGCATCCACTTGGATTGACCGGAGAGATCGGCGAGATTGAGCATACCGCGCTGTCTGGGAGCTGTGAGTACTTTTCTTTTCTCTCCCCTGCCGCCCCCTGTGCCGGTGGCACTCCCTGTTCGTGCCCTGGTGATTCGCCTCACGGTTGCTCTGTTGCTGGTGAGTGCCCTCCGCCGGGATGGGGGAGACAGACCTAAAAGCCTTTTCCGCCCCTCCTTGGATCTGACAGCGTGCTCGCCACCTTCGGGTGATCTAACTGTTAATTCCCCGTTCTCCCCACGCGTGGGAGATGCTTGTAGAGGGCAGCTTACCGAACGTTGCTGGAACTTCCTATCCTACTTTACGTACCACCCTGATGGCAGGCGGGGCTCCCTTCTGCACGGCTGCAATGGTGTTGTGCTTTTGTGGCCCCTACACCCCATGCACTTCTCAGAGAAGAAGTCGTCCCCCTAGGTTCTCTATGGACTTTTTTCACTCCCCCCGTTTACCTGATTGTTTTTTCCTCTTTTTTTGTTTTCTGTTCATCACAGGTATCTATGTCCCTTTGAAATTAAGTCCCTCGCCTCCAATGCTTTTTTCACGTTGGATGTCCCCGGTTGATACCTGGTTTTGGGATACTATGTTCATGCCGAGTTGGGGTGGCACTGGACTGGGAGGGAGGGGAAATGTTTTGGCTGTTTTTTATTTGCCACTATGTTCACAATTGTTCATTTCTGCTAAAGGTACTATGTCATTGTCATACATGCACTATCAATATTGGTTGCTGATATGTTCTGTACTGTCTGATGTGTCCTTATCTGCTCTGCTGGTCCTGGTTTGGCTGCGGTCTATTATACACACCATATACCCACCATGAGTTCTCTGAAGTTCCTCACGTGGAATGTTAGAGGCTTACGCAATAAGATCAAACGCACAGCGGTCCTGACATTTCTCAAATCTCAGAGAGCTGACATTATCACACTGGTCGAGACCCACGTCACGGGCCACTTGCAATCCTCCCTTAAAAAACCTTGGGTGGGGTGGGCTTATCATGCCACTCACACCTCATATTCCAGAGGAGTATCGGTCCTGGTTGCCAAACGGGTACCTTTTGAGCTTATACTGCTCCGCACGGATCAGCAGGGCAGATATGTGTTTATGCACGCCACCATTAATGGGTCTCCTATCCTGCTACTTGCCTGCTATATTCCCCCCCCCGTACAACTCAGCTGTAATTCAGGAAGGCCTTGCCTTTATGACACAATACCCCTCTGTACCGGCAGTGTGGATGGGGGACTTTAATATGACCCTGATCCCCGCTCTGGACCGTCTGGGCACACTGGATCCCCCCCTTAACCCACCGACCCATACCAGACTGCACCGCATAATGACCGACTTTGCTCTTGTCGACACTTGGCGCCACAGACACCCGCACACTAAAGTCTTCTCATGCTTTTCAGCCAGTCATAACACAATGTCACGAATTGATTTTGTTTTTATCTCAATGTCCCTGCTGCCTAAGTTAGGAGATGTGGGCTTTGCTCCGAGAGTACTCTCGGATCACGCCCCCTACTGGGTCACGATTCAGCTCCTGAGGGCTTCCCCTGCTCCTTCTTGGCGGCTAAACCCGTTCTGGCTGACTGCCCTGCAGGACCAGGATGACATCCCCACAGAATTGCAATACTATTTTACGGCCAACAGGGACACTGCCGCGCATGATGTGGTGTGGGAAATGTTTAAACTTCACGCTCGTTCCCTACTTTCCACACGTATTAACAGGCTTAAACGGTCATCAACATTTATTGTCCAGCAGGCTGCGGAGTACCTGCAGGTGCTGGAGGAGGCGTTCCACCGGGACCCCTCGCCCAGCGCGGCCAATAATCTAAAGATTCAGGCGCGCCAGGTCTCCCAATTGCACATAGAGAAGGCTAAACAACGTATCTTCTTCTGTAGACAGAGGGTGTTTGAGTATGGAGAGAGATCAGGCAAATTGCTCGCATATCTCGCCCACTTGGATATGCGTCCCCCTGTGGTGGTGTCCTTGACCGACCCGCAGGGGAACGACATCACCGATCCGCAATTGGTGGCGGAGGAATTTGGGAGATTCTACCGTGCACTTTACACTTCCAGGGTCGCCCACACTCCCCAAGACACCAGGGACTACCTAGCGGGAGTTCAATTCCCTAAACTGACAGACGACCAGCTTGAAATTCTGGAAGCCCCTATTACTGAGGAGGACATCTCCGAGGCCATTTCCTGTCTGGCCTCATCCAAGGCCCCAGGATTGGATGGCCTACCTCTTGAATTCTATGCCACCTACTCCGAAATCCTAATCCCTGAACTTAAGTACCTGTATAAATCTATATTTGACTCAGGAGTTCTACCCCCATCTATGCGAGAAGCCCAAATATTCGTAATTCCCAAACCCGGAAAGGACCCTAAATACCCGGAGTCGTATAGGCCCATTTCCCTGTTACAGGTAGATATTAAAATATTAGCTAAGATTCTAGCCTCCCGCCTTAACCAGGTTATTCTGTCATTGATACACCCTGACCAAACCGGCTTTATGCCAGGGAAGAACACGGCCATGAATATTCGCCGCCTATTTATGAATATTCAGGGGTCCCATGATGAAATTGGCTCGAGGGTTGTGGTGGCGCTGGATGCCGCCAAGGCCTTCGACTCCGTGGAGTGGAGCTACCTGTGGGAGTGTCTCTCAAGATTTGGATTTGGCCCCAGCTTCATTCGCTGGGTCCAACTCCTCTATCAATCCCCGAGGGCCAGAGTGTTTGTGAACGGTTGGCTTTCTGACCAGTTCCCGCTGGAGAGGGGGACCCGGCAGGGCTGCCCCCTTTCCCCCATGCTTTACGCATTGGCTGTGGAGCCGTTGGCCATAATGGTCCGTGCGGACACTTGCATCCGAGGTCTCAGGATGGGGAACCTGGAAGAAAAGATTGGGATGTATGCCGACGACACACTTTTGTATCTGGCGGACTCCGGTCCTTCTCTTATAGCAGCCCTCCAGTCCATAGAACGTATGGGTGGCCATTCGGGTCTGAGTATTAATTGGGCTAAGTCCCAGATCCTTCCGATTGACCATTTCCCCTCCTCGTTCGCGTCCCCTCCTCTGGCTCTTCCAAGGGTCTCCCAGATTAAATACCTTGGCGTACAGGTCACCAGATCGCTCTCAGATTATAAACTACTGAACATTGAACCCCTGTTTGCTCTGATCAAGAACAAGACGCAGACTTGGGCCAGACTACCCCTGGGTGTTATGGGTCGCGTCAGCTTGGTTAAGATGATACTCCTTCCCAAGATACTCTATTTGGTCTGGCATGCTCCCCTCTATATACCACAAAAATTTTTCAGGACAATTGAATCCATCCTGAATTCATTTATTTGGGGTCATGGCAGACACAAATTATCCTGGAGAATCCTGAAGAACCCTGTGACGTTGGGAGGAGCTGCTCTCCCTGACTTTCAGGATTATTATTTTGCCTCCCAGCTGTCCCACTTCTATTATTTTGATAAACATGAACTAACGAGATACCAGACACTACTCTGTGAGCACCCAGATGACTCGGCCCACACCCCACTTCAATCGGTCCTGAGAGCCCCATTGACAAGACGCCCCCCCCAACACACAGCAGACATGTTGACTCACCACCGGAGGGTATGGCGGGCGGCACTGCAGAGAACTGGGACTCCAAGGGTACACTCTCATACCCCTCTCTGGTACAATACATGCTTGCCAGAATTATTGTCCATTCCGGACCCCGCGGCGTGGATACGCCATGGGATCTTATACATACACCAGATCATGACTAATTCAGGCCTTAAATCATTCCAAATGCTGAAGGACGAATTTTCCCTCCCCAATTGCCTGTTTTTCAGGTATTTGCAACTCCGCCACGCCATACAGGCCCAGTTTTCTGGCTCTTGCCCGTCCCTGGCAGTTCCCTCCATAGTGGACACAGTCACGGGTAATGTGCCTGCTAAGCTCATCTCCACTTTGTACTCCGCCATTCGTCTCCCTAGCACCACAGCATTGGCCTATACTGCTAAGACTAGATGGGAGGCGGATGTTGGACTTATAGAGGATGGGGACTGGGGCGAGATTTTGGAGGACGTGAAAAAGGTTTCCCCCAAGCTGTCGGACCGCCTCACACAGCTGTACATTATACATAGAACATATCTGACCCCTCAGAGAGTGGCACGTTTCAGGCCCACGTACAATCCGGGATGCCGCCTCTGTGACCATACCCCGGGCTCCTTTTACCACCTCATATGGTTCTGTCCCACCATTCAGGCATATTGGACACAGGTGATACGCTTCCTACACGATCAGATGGGCTCCCCTGCTACCCTTGACCCAAAGATGTGCCTACTTGGCCTGTTGCCAGACTTGGATGCCGACAAACCCCTCCGTACCTTTTTACATGAGACGCTATTCTTGGCAAGAAAAGTAGTGGCCCGTAATTGGATGCAGGCCCTGCCCCCTACAATTCAGTGCTGGAAAAAGGCGGTTAACGATGCTCTCCCATATAAAAAACTGATTTATGTACATAGAGGGTGTCCGCTAAAGTTTGAGAAGGTCTGGGACAGATGGATGGCGGATGGTGAAACGTGTACTTGACATGTCGATTTTTTATTTTTGTTGTATACCGGTTTTACTTTCACTGCTGTTATTATCTTTGTGACACACAGATGCTTCACTGTGTTCATGTATGTACTATTATATTGGCCATACTGGCTTATGTTGATTTATGTACCATGCATACTTTTCAATAAAGTTGGTTTCCAATTAAAAAAAAAAAGCTATCTATGACACACTAGAGATACGCGAGGAACAGGTTCAACTCTCGAAGCACGACCTAATGTACCAGGGGTCCAGTGCAAGTAAGACCAGAGTTTTTCCCGATCACAAATCCTTGATTGAAGCGATTCTGCTGGAGTGGGAGCATCCAAAGTCTCTAAGAGGACAGATGTGGCTTTCGATGACCTGGGGTCTCTCAAAGACCCTATGGATAAGAAAGGGGACTTGCTGCTTAAAAGGGCCTGGGATGCCTCTTCCATAGGTTTGAAACCAGCTCTTGCAGCTACTTGCGTGGCCAGAAATTTAGAGTGTTGGCTCACGCAACTACAGGCTCACATTTCAGCCGGTACTCCTAGACAACAACAATTAAAGTCCTTCCCACTACTATTTAAAGCAGTCAGGTTTCTGGCAGACGCCTCGGAAGAACCTGTAAAACTGGCAGCCAGGTCGGCCGCTGTAGTGAATGCAGCTAGAAGGGCTGTGTGGCTTAAAACCTGGACAGGTGACGCCGCCTCTAAACTAAAACTTTGTGGGCTACCATTTTCAGGTGACCACCTATTTGGGCCCGGCCTCCAGGAGGCACTTGAAAGGACTCAGGATAGGAAAAAGGCATTTCCCGAGAAAAAGAAAAAGTCAGAAGGGAAACGTTTTTTTCGAGGCCCCCGGCAACAGACCCGGCAAGAGAGGGAGGACCGCCCCAAAAAGCATTGGTCGGGCCACAAGGGGCGAGGAAGAGGAGGAATCCTTTTTAATCCTCCTCAAACCACCCCAAAGCCACTGCGTCCCGGTGGGAGGAAGATTAGCGGAATTCCTCCCACAATGGACAACATCGACTTCAAGCCCGTTCATTTTGGACATCATAAAGAACGGCTACAAATTGGAGTTCGATTCAATGCCCCCCTCAAATTTTCAGGTTACACAACTACCCAGGGACAAAGAAAAAGCAGAAGCCCTAAGTCTGTTACTAGGGGACTTGGTAGATCAGAGAGTCCTGATTCAGGTACCCCAGGAGGAGCGCGGACAGGGAGTATACTCCCATGTGTTTGTGGCAAGGAAGCCATCAGGGAAATTCAGGTTAATCCTGAATCTGCCCCCACTGAACAGGGTTGTGAAATACAAACGATTCAGGATAGAGTCGATCTTTATAGTGTCAAAGCTGTTATTCCCAGGCTGTCACATGGCTACTCTAGATCTCAGGGATGCCTACTTACACATCCCAATTCATCGAAAATTTAAAAAATACCTCAGGCTGGCAGTCAGAGTGAATTCAGAAATCCTGCATTTCCAGTTCCAGGCTCTCCCACTTGGTCTGTCCTCCTCACCAAGAATTTTCACGAAGGTTCTGGCAGAGGCCCTAGCCCCGTTAAGAGTCAGGGCTATTACGGTGATCCCGTATTTGGACGATCTCCTGTTTGTGGCCAACTCTGCCCAACAACTAGAGATAGACTTGCGGGAGGCGCAGAGTTTCCTTTTCCTCTCTCGGTTGGCTAATCAACCAGGACAAATCCCAACTGATACCTTCCCAAGAAGTCCTGTATCTGGGGTACAAGATTTCTTCAGTGGAAATGAAGATCTTTCTCCCCAGAGAAAAAATCATAAAAGTGGATCTGGCAGTAGCCCAGCTTCAGTCCAGTCGGCTAGCCACGATCAGAGAGGTAATCAGGGTACTGGGGCTGATGACAGCATGTTTCCCAGCAGTCCCTTGGGCGAGATTTCACCAGCGCCCTTTACAGGGTCACATGCTCCGTTATTGGGATGGCAGCAGACAAATCCTAGACCTCCAGATGCCCCTCTCATCTAAGGTCAAGAGGACTCTTTGGTGGTGGCGGGCTCATCACAACCTAGACAAGGGTTTGGCCTGGACCCAGCCTACGGCCACAGTAATGACGACCAATGCCAGTGCCTGGGGGTGGGGCACTCATGTGGAGGAATCCATAGCCCAGGGGACATGGTCACCGATAGAGGCCAGTCGGTCATCAAACCAGAGGGAACTTCTGGCTATCCTAAGAGCAATAGAGGCGTTCCACTCACGGACAGGCGGACAGCATCTGCAGATTCGCTCAGACAATGCGGCAGCAGTCGCATATCTAAACAAACAAGGGGGGACCAGAAGTCTCGCTCTGCAATGCATAGCCAACACGATCTTGTCCTGGGCAGAGGTAAAACTATCAGCCATTCACCTGAAAGGGTCTTTAAATGTGTTGGCAGACTTTCTGAGTCGTCGGCACATAAGTCAGGACGAGTGGGCTCTCAACGAGGAGGTGTTTGGAGAGATTGTGCAGGGCTGGGGACAGCCAGAGGTGGATCTTTTTTGCCTCAGAGAACAACAAAAAGGTGGCGCAGTTTTTCTCCATTCATCTAGGGTATCAGGCCAGAGGGATAGACGCATTTTCCATTCCTTGGCAGTTCAGTCTCTGTTATGCCTTCCCTCCAGTGAGACTGATTGCGGCAGTTCTTCAGAAGTTTTTGACAGAAGCGACAGATCTCATCTTGATAACACCATTCTGGCCAAAGAGACCTTGGTTTGCCAGCCTAAAGAGACTGGCCATCTTTCCCCCTCTAAATCTTCCGGTCAGGAAAGATCTAATTTCCAAGGCCCCTATTCTGCACCCCCAGATAGAGAAACTAGGTCTAACAGCTTGGTATCTGAGGAACAGTTAGTGAAATCGCAGGGATTTTCAGATAGAGTGATTAAAACTCTTCTGGAGTGCCATAAGCCGGTAACCAGTGCAATCTATGCCAAGGTTTGGAAAAGTTTCAATTCCTGGCTGGAGGAGCAAGGGCTTGACCATCCGGGGGTTCCAGCTATCCTGGACTTTCTACAAGCAGGAGTAGAGTTGGGCCTTTCTCCTAGTACTTTAAAAGTTCAAGTGGCAGCCTTAAGTGTTTTCCTTCAGACCTCACTGCAGCAGAATCAATTTGTCAAACAATTTTTCAAAGCTCTGGCAAGGTCTAGGCCAGTGAGGGTGATGACCTGTCCTACCTGGGATCTCTCCTTAGTTCCCAAAGCCCTTACTGGTAGGCCCTTCGAACCTTAAAATGGGTAGTATTAAAAACTGTTTTTCTGATGGCTATCACATCAGCCAGACGGGTGAGTGATTTGCAAGCGCTCTCGATTCGGGAGCCTTTTTTGTTGTTGTTAGAAGACAGGGTCATACTCAAGACAGACCCTAGTTTTCTCCCCAAGGTAGCATCTACGTTCCATAGGACGCAGGACATAGTTCTACCGACTTTTCTTTCTACCCCAGAATAAGATGAAACTTCTCTAAGTTTATTAGATGTTAAAAGAAGCCTTTTAGTTTATTTGAAAGTCACCAGTAGCTTCAGGAAGTCGGACTCCCTTTTTGTTAATCTTGCGGGGGCCCGCAAGGGTTATAAGGCATCCAAATCTTCCATTGCCAGATAGATTAGAATGGCTATTATAGAAGCTTATGAGTTGGAAGGGGTTCAATTTCCATTAGTCAAGGCACATTCGACTAGGGCAGTCTCTAGTTCATGGGCAGAGAGGGCTGACACTTCTACGGAGGACATCTGCAAGGCAGCGACATAGTCTAGTTACTTTACGTTTGCCAAACACTATCATCTGGATCTATTGTCTGATAAAGAACAGACATTCGGACGAAAGGTCCTCCAGGCAGTAGTCCCGCCCAAACAAAGCAAGTTTCTTGCTTATCATCTTAGAGGCTGTCCTGGAAGACGAAAGGAGAAAACCGGAGTTAGACTTACCGGTAACTCTTTTTTTCTAGGAGTCTTCCAGGACAGCCTGGTTTCCCACCCGGTGTTTATATTATTGACTGGTGTTGGATATGTGTACTGAAGTTGTGTTAGTATGTTATGTCTTTTCAGAGCCTTATGGTAGTTCTTGGTTAAACTGAAGAGGAGGCCTGGAGGACCGCCTTTTATATAATTGGTACACGTGTTTCCTGTCCCGGAGGGAGGAACCATACATCTCAGAGGCTGTCCTGGAAGACTCCTAGAAAAAGAGTTACCAGTAAGTCTAACTCCGGTTTTCATCTCCAAATACGGAAAGGTTTCTTCACAGTAAAGCCCTGTACACACGATCGGTTTGACTGATGAAAACCGTCCGATGGATGGTTTTCATCAGACCAACCGATCGTGTATGGGACCCATCGGTCTTTTTTCCATCGGTTTTAAAAAATAGAACATGTTTTAAATTTTTCCGATGGATAAAAAAACGATCGAAAACTCCGATCGTCTATGGGCAAGTCCATCGGATCAAAAACCCACGCATGCTCAGAATAAAGTCGACGCATGTTAAGAAGCATTAAACTTAATTTTTCTTGGCTCATCGGAGTGTTTTACGTCACCGCGTTTGGAACGGTCGGTTTTTTGACTGATGGTGTGTGGGCAAGACTGATGAAAAACAGTTTCATCGGATTTCCGATGGACAAATCCATCGGACGAAAATCCATAGGTTATCCGATCATGTGTACAGGGCTTAAGAGCTGTGAAAATGTGGAATAGACTCCCTGCAGAGGTGGTTCTGGCCAGCTCAGTAGATTGCTTTAAGAAAGGCCTGGATTCTTTCCTAAATGTACATAATATAACTGGGTACTAACATTTATAGGTAAAATTGATCCAGGGAAAATCCGATTGCCTCTCGGGGGATCAGGAAGGAATTTTTTCCTCTGCTGTAGCAAATTGGATCATGCTCTGCTGGGGTTTTTCGCCTTCCTCTGGATCAACTGTGGGTGTAGATTGGGTATATGGGATTGTATGATATTATAATTTTTTTTTTATTTTTTTTTTATGGTTGAACTGGATGTCTTTTTTCAACCTGACTAACTATGTTCAACAATGGCATGTAATTACAATTCTTGATATAATAGTTCACAGCAGGGCGTTCCTGCGCCCACCAAGAGTAACTGTGATGGCTTACAGTGTTGTGGCAACACCAACACCTAAGGGACAAATTTCTGCAGAGTATATACGGCAGGTCCCTACTTTCAAACATCCAACTTACAAACGACTCCTACTTGCAAATGGAAGGAGACAACAGGAAGTGAGAGGAAATCTACCCCTAGCAAGGGAAATTCTTTCCTGTAAGAGTTAATATGGGAAAAAGGTGTCTCCTCTCCACTGATGCTTTATCACCAATCCTTGTTTCACTAAAAACCCCAAATTTTCATAAAACATTTGTCATTGGGACGGAAAGTGAGGTGAAATGTTCTGAACAGGTGCATAGACAGCAAAACAAATGTTACAGGGGTGATAACCCTTCACTATGTTTTCCAAAAAGCTTAAAAAATATTTTTTTGGCTGGAGCTACACTTTAACCACTTAAGCCCCGGACCATTTTGGCTGGTTAAAGACCAGGCCCCTTTTTGCGATTCGGCACTGCGTCGCTTTAACTGACAATTGCGCAGTCTTGCGACGTGACTCCCAAACAAAATTGACGTCCTTTTTTTCCCACAAATAGAGCTTTCTTTTGGTGGTATTTGATCACCTCTGCGTTTTTTATTTTTTGCGCTATAAACAAAAAAAGAGCGACAATTTTGAAAAAAATTAAATATTTTTTACTTTTTGCTATAATAAATATCCCCAAAAAATATATTAAAACATTTTTTTTCCTCAGTTTAGGCCGATACGTATTCTTCTACATATTTTTGGTAAAAAAAATCGCAATCGGCATTTATTGATTGGTTTGCGCAAAAGTTATAGCGTTTACAAAATAGGGGATAGTTTTATGGCATTTTTTATAAAAAAAATTTTTTTTACTAGTAATGGCAGCGATCAGTGATTTTTTTCGTGACTGCGACATTATGGCGGACACATCTGACACTTTTGACACATTTTTGGGACCATTGTCATTTTTACAGCGATCAGTGCTATAAAAATGCACTGATTACTGTAAAAATGACACTGGCAGTGAAGGGGTTAACCACTAGGGAGTGCTGTAGGGGTTAAGTGTTCCCTGCATTGTGTTTCTAACTGTAGGGGGGGATGGGCTCTGTGTCACATGACACCGATCTTCACTCCGAGTACACGGAGCCGAGATCCTTGTCATTGTCACTAGGCAGAGCGGGGGATGCTTGTTTACACAAGCATCTCCTTGCTCTATACCTCCGTGAGACGATCGCAGGGATCCCCGCGGTGATCGAGTCCGCGGGACCCGCGGTCCGACTCACAGGGAAGGCAGCAGGGTCGCGAGTGCGCCGGCGCGTGCGACCACACGTCAGGCAGTTAAAGGGGTTGTACAGGTACGTATATGTGCCTGTACGTGCCATTCTGCCGACGTATAAGTACAGGAGGCGGTTGGCAAGTGGTTAAAAATGTACCAGTTCAAAATTACAAACAGATTCTACAGAACAATAAACCTACAGTCCCTGTCTTGTTTGCACCGCCTGTACACACAACTCCTTAAACAAAGCATTACTACAAACAGAAGACACAGTCGCTCTGAGACGCAGAGCACTCATCCGCAGAAACAATTCGGGCTGGTTTAATGACACTCTTACTCTACTGAAGCAAGAACGTAGAAGAGCGGAAGGAGCCTGGAGAAGAAACCCAACAAAGGAAAACCACACTAACTACAAAGCACTCACTAATAAATACCACAAAGCGATCTTCAAAGCAAAAAAAGAACATTTCTCAAACACCATCTCAAAAGCCCTAAACCGACCTCGCAAACTTTTCAAACTTGTCACTCAAACTATGAACCCCACCTGTTTAGAGCCCCCAGCAAACGAAACTCAAGAATTCTGCAATGAACTATCAGATTTTTTTATCGACAAAATCGAAAACATTCGAGAAATAATTCAACAGAAAAAAACAACCAACCTCACTCAGCCTAAACAAGAAGATTAAATCAATAGACAATCGATTAATTTTTCGCTGGTCCCGATCACCATCGACACCACCAAAAACATCATCAGAAGTCTCCGAGACAGCACATCACCAAATGACATAATTTCAACAAAACTCCTGAAAGAATGTACCGACATCTTGGCACCCACCATAACACATCTCGTAAATCAATCGTTCAAAGAAAGCATTGTTCCGATCTCCCTCAAGCAAGGCATAGTCAAACCCCTCCTAAAGAAGCCAAAACCTCGACCCTAAAGATCCAAACTACCGCAGACCGGTAACAAGTCTCAACACCATCTCAAAGATCATGGAGAAAGCAGTTGTACAACAGCTACAACTCCATTTGGACACCCACAAACTCTTGGATCCACTACAATCAGGCTTCCGCCCAGGCCATGGCAAAGAAACAGCACTTCTCAAAATATGGGATGACGCCCTTGAAGCTGCAGATGACGGAGAATCGAGTCTTCTGGTGCTGCTGGATCTCAGTGCAGCGTTCGACACAGTAGACCACAAAACTCTACTCATCCGCCTTAAAGAAGTAGCAGGAGTCGCAGACTCTGACCTACCCTGGTTCGCATCCTTCCTAGAAAATCACTCTCAGACAGTGAAACTAGGAGCCTTCACCTCCTGAAACTCGCGCAATTTTTTGCGGAGTCCCTCAAGGATCACCCCTGTCACCCGTGCTCTTTAACATCTACCTCCGCCCACTCCTCAAAATCATCAGCAAACAGGACTTGTGCTACCACTCATACGCTGACGATACCCAACTCTACTTTTGTATCACCGGGAAAAAAGACCAATATCACGGACTGGAAAATTGCCTCACATTGATCGATGATTGGATGACTGAGAGTTCCCTCAAACTCAATGGATCCAAAACAGAACTTCTTCTTCTCCTCCACGCAAACCGAAAGACAAAAACAAAGACTTCTTGGACATCACCCACCATTCTTGGACAGACCATTACCCCGACCACCAAAGTCAAAAGTCTTGGCGTTATCGTTGACTCGGAGATGTGGATGGATGCACAAATAGGATCAGTAGTCAGGGGATCGCACCATCTCCTCCGCCTGCTGCGTAGACTCATCCCCTTCATTTAGGAAGAGGACATAGCAGTAGTAGTTGGAACAGTCATCAACTCCCGACTCGACTACGCAAACTCCCTTTACATAGGACTACCTAAATATCAGATTTCGCACCTACAAGTCATCCAGAACACGGCAGCCAGACTGGTAACAGGGAAAAAAACTTGGGAATCCATCACCCGTTCACTGAGGACCCTGCATTGGCTAACCGTAAAGGATCGGGTCACATTCAAGACCCTCTGTCTCACCCACAAGTGCACACAAGGAAACGCTCCTCAATATTTATGCGAGAAGATAAAACACTATACCCCCAAACGCATTCTCCGATCAACCAACCAAAACCTCCTCCACATCCCCAAGTCCCGCTACAAATCAAAGGGAGAACGAAGATTTGCAGCCCAAGGACCACGGCTATGGAACGCTCTACCCACGGACATCCGTATGGAAGAAAACCATCGGGCCTTCTGGAAAAAACTTAAGACCCACCTCTTCTGAAGTATCAGGATGTCACTGGATGCAAAGCGAATTGAGGCGATTTAGTTTGCATTTGTAGCGCTATATAAGTTATTCACTCACTCACTCACACTGTATACTGCTGTTCAGAGTATATAGGGCCTGGGGGCCCCACGCCTTTCCTTTTTTTAATTTGGGTGTGGGATTCCTCATAATATCCATACAAGACCCAAAGGGGCTGGTAATGGGCGGGTACCCATGCCATTTTTCTCAATGATTTTCATCCATATTGCCGGGACCAGACATTACATTAAAGCCGCAAGCAGTTTTAAATGACTTTTTTTCCTTTAGAAATGTAATTTTGTGCAGGGACAGTTCTAAACACGGGAAACACGTGCCACTTCACAGGCATACTATACACCCCCCCTCCCCCCAGGTACGATATTTAAAATAATATTTCACTTCTTTTTTTTTACACTTTATGCATCATTAAAATCACTGCTCCCGAAAAAACTGCAGTTTTTAAAACGTCTTTTTGCATTGATACATGTCCCCTGGGGCAGGACGCGGGTCCCCAAGCCCTTTTTAGGACAATAACTTGCATATTAGCCTTTAAAATTTGAACTTTTGATTCCGAACGTTCGCATCCCATAGACTTTAACGGGGTTCGATAGTTCGCGCAAACTTTCGGTCTGTTCGCAGGTTCTGGTGCGAACCGAACCGGGGGGGTATTCGGCTCATCCCTACACTACACTACTTTTTTTTGGTGAATGGGTAGGGGTACAATGTACCCCATACTCAATAATATAGGGGGGAGGCTGGGATCTGGGGGCCCCCTTGTTAAAGAGGGCTTCTGGATTCTGATGATAAGCCCCCGCTCGCAGACCCTGACAACCACCGGCCAGGGTTGTCGGGAAGAGGCCCTTGTCCCCATCAACATGGGGGCAAGGTGCACCCACCCCCCCACCCCCATGTTTAGGGCATGCGGTCTGGTATAGTTCAGGAGGGGGGGCGCTCACTCTAAATGCTAGTCAAAGCTCCTGTCACTAAATAAAATGGTTAGCTTACAGTCCTGTTTACACCTTGCTTTGTCTTTGCTTTGCTTTGGCTTTGCTTCAAAAATTATACCCCATGTAGCTTCAGTGGTGCTTCAAAGCGTCTTCAAAGCCTCCATAGAAGTCTATGGCAAAGCTCGCTTGAAACCCCACTGAAGCCTCATCGAAGCTCCACTAAAGCCCCATCGAAGCCTCACCGAAACCTCACCAAAGCCACACTGAAGCCCAATCGAAGCTCTACCAAAGCCCCACTGAAGCCTCATCGAAGCCTAATTGAAACACCAAGCAAAAGCAGGTGTAAACAGGACTGTAAGATAACCATTTCATTTAGTGACAGAAGCTTTGAATGGCGTTCAGAGAGCTTTAACAAAGCATGTCTTAAGCCATGTTTTGAAGCAAGTGTAAACTAGCCCTAAGATACCTGTAATAAATAAATAAATGGAAGGGCAATGCACATCACAAACAAACAAAAGATTTCCCAGCACACTTACCAGCCAGTCTGCAAAATAATCAAATGAATCCTGTCTAAGGGCTCTTTCACACGGGGCGGATCCGTGCAGATCCGCCCCGTGAAGCTCCGCTTGCTCAGCGGGGATCGCTCCGTTGATCCCCGCTGAGCCGACGGATGACTGGGCAGTCCCCGCACACTGTGCAGGGACCGCCCTGTCAGAGCGCCGCTCTCCCCTATGGGGAATCGGATGACGACGGACCGTAGAGTCCGTTGTCATCCGATCCGCTCCGCCGACGGAAGGAAAAATAGGGTTTTCCTCCGTCACACTTTGGCGGAGCGGAGCGGAGCGGATGTCAGCGGACATGTCTCCGCTGACATCCGTGCCTCCATAGGGGTGCATGGAGGATCCGTTTCAGGTCTCCTCCGTGTGAAAGGGGCCAAATGCCGCGTACACGCGGCCTTTTTTAATGTTATTGAAAAAAAAACTATGTTTTTCTCGACGTGATTCTTCTCAAGCCTGCCTTGCCTACACACTATCGTGAAAAAAAATGCTCGAGCAAAGCGCGGTGACGTACAACACGTATGACGGCACTATAAAGGGGAAGTTCCATTCGAATGGCGCCACCCTTTGGGACGCTTTTGCTGATCCTCGTGTTAATAAATTTTGGTGAGAGACGATTCGCGCTTTTCAGTCTTCGTGCTTTTCAGTCCGTTACAGCGTGACGAATGTGCTATCTCCATTACAAACGCTAGTTTTACCAGAACGAGCGCTCCCGTCTCATACTTAATTCTGAGCATGCGCATTTTTTTCCCCTCGTAAAAGCATACACACTACCGTTTTTCACGACGTTAAAAAGAACAACGTGAAAAACGACCTGAAAAAATAGAGCAGGTTCTAATTTTTTTCAGGCTATTTTTCACGTCGTTAAAAATGCTCTGGAGCCTACACACGATCGTTTTTAATGACCAATTTAGAAAATTGCATTTTTTCACGTCATGAAAAACGGTCGTGTGTACGCGGCATAACAGTTTACGTTAGGTTGGGGTATTTGCCACTTTTTTGTACAGTTGGTTGAATTCATACCTCCCAACTTTCTGAGATGAGAAAGAGGGACACCTATTGGCAAAAGAATGTTGGCATAGGATAGGACACACACCCTGCCACACACCCCTTAGAGGAGAATTGTACAAAAAAATAATTAGTTAAAGCGGAGGTTCACCCAAAAGTGAACCTCCGCTTTTCGGAACCCTCCCCCCTCCTCCGGTGTCACATTTGGCACCTTTCAGGGGGGAGGGGGTGCAGATACCTGTATAAAACAGGTATTTGCACCACTTCCGGGTGCAGACTCCTGCGGGAGTCCCGCCCCTTCGCGTCACCCCCCGTTGTGTTCTGGGAAACACTCGGCTCCCAGAACACAACGGGGACCAGTGAGGACGGCGCAGCGCAACTCGCGCATGCGCCGTAGGGAACCGGGCAGTGAAGCTGCAGCGCTTCACTTCCCGATTCCCTCACCGAGGATGTCGGTGGGGGAAGCCGAGAGCCGAGCGGTAGCTCGGCTTTGGGCTGCCAACGTCTCGGGCGACCTGGACAGGTGTCTTTTTTTTTAAAGTCAGCAGTTGCAGTATTTATAGCTGCTGGCTTTAAAAAAAAAAAAATTATGGTGAACCTCTGCTTTAAATCCACGATCAGACCAAAATGAGGGACAAATGAGGAGGAAAGAGGGACAGGGGGACTTTGTTCCAAATCAGGGACAGTCCCTCGAAATCAGGGACAGTTGGGAGCTATGGTTGAATTGGATACAGGGACAGATTGGATGCCTTCCCTGACATTGTGTTTTGCTGGGCGTCACCTGCATCCCTGTGCCTTTAAGAAGGGGTGGGCTCCCTCCAGGCATACCTACCCTTATTCTATCCATTCTTATATGTGCTCCACTTCCTACTATAGAGGCTTTGGAAATTTAGAGTTGGGACTGCAGGCTGAACAGAGGTCCCTTGGCGTGGGCACTGCGACCTCCACGTATATTTGCAAGTGTTTGCAAACAAAACCCTCTGTTTGACTAATGCGCATTGCCCTTCCATGTGCACCTTACTCTAAATGCTAGTTATAGGTTGGGGTGGTTGCCACTTTTTTGAACAAAGCTGTTTTGGCCCTACTTCACCTGTAGTGCATTCAGTGCCGGTTGACACTGCTGCGCTGTGAATTTATTCCGTTTTTTTCAGTCCATTCTGAGGTGTGTTTTTTTTTTTTTTTTCACCGCGATTTTATGCGAATTTCAGGAGTGGGACATAGCTGCGATTAATGTTTCTAGCCAATGGAATCATAATGTAAAAAGAAGGTGTTAACTTTTGTGGAGAATAGTGTGGTGGAATTCGCACATATGTGAACCATCAAATGCGATTCCAGAACGATTTACATTCATGTCTAAGGAGACTAAATCCACAACGCTCTAAACTCGCACAAGACCCTTTTTTGAATCACATTCAGAGAGGAATCACAACGCATAGGTGTGAACGACCATCATTGAAAACAATTACTTTTTGGATGACATGCGAATCTAGTTTTTGTTTAATGCATCGCATTCGGTATCAACTCACACAAGTGTGAACCGGCACTTAGTTTTGCACTCCTGTCAGTCCTGTGATGCAGATTCAGCCGACAGTGGGACTAAAGTCCACTGTTGGCTGTCATCAGCTGGTTGAGAGTTTAGAGGCATCCCGACTGTAATCAGATGCCCAGACAGGCAGCTGGCTCAGCCTCTCAGCGAGCCAAAGTGTCCATAAATCCCTAAAATCAATGTATCTGGGCCATCTATTGCCCAGATACGCCCCTCTAAATTTGACACCCGCTACATATAGAAAGGTGTTCTGTAAGTAATAGATAGGAAGCAAAACTGATAAGCTTCCTTGTAAAAATTGAATAAGCCACCCTATAGTGCCATGAGGAATATAAAGCTGGAAATGCATTTATATTCCCTCTATTGCACTGATATTACTTCTGTATTTCATTATACGGAGAACAAAATATTTCCTTATTTTCTCTTTAGTGTTCTATCACACTGATTTTTTTAGAGTTGTTTCCATGTAGTATTATTTTTCTTCCACAAGATGTCATCAGTCTTCGCATCTAAAGCGGAGTTCCACTTGTTTTTTAGTTTATTAAAAGTCAGCAGCTACAAAAAGTGTAGCTGCTGACTTTTAATAAACAGACACTTACCTGCCCCACGGTCCAGCGATGCGGCCGCCCGGAGGCTCGCTCCTCTCCCCCTTCTCTCCTCAGCGCCGTCATAGTAAATGTGGGCACCCGGCCGTGACAGTTTACGGCTTCACGGCCGGGCGCGCACTGCGAATGCGCGAGTCGCGCTGCGCTCTCCTATTGGCCAGCCGATCTTCTGGGACCTGAGTTGTGTCCCAGAAGATCGCTGGCAGGGAGGGGCCACCTAAGGCGAGAGGAGGATTCGCCTAGGTGGCCTAGGACAGGAAGGAGGAAGTGGGACAGGAAGTCCCACTAAAAAGAGGGTACACCCCCCCCCAAAAAAAATGACATGCCAAATGTGGCATGTCAGGGGGCACGGAGTGCTTAAAGCAGAAGTTCCACTTTTGGGTGGAACTTCGCTTTAAATGACTGCCAGCATCATTCAGCTCATCAACTTTTAGCCCAGACAGTACAGTGATGAGCTCACCTCTCTGTCAATCTGCTTTCTCCTCATATCAGCATGCTCCTTTCAAGCACCTGAACCGATTAACTCCTTGTGCTGCTTCTTCCTCTCACACTTAGTTCTGCTGCACAAAGCCTGCAAGAGGCTAATACTAGGCCAAGTTTAGGTGTTTAATTTCTTGCATTTTAACAGTATAGTAGTTAGTTAGTAACTGTGTTAATTCGTATTTAGTATTTAAAAACAAAAAATTTTTGAAAGTGAATTTGTTATGAATTTCTGAAAAAAAGGTAATTATACATGGCAATTACTCCAAAATCATATAAAGGTCTAGTTGTGTGGAAATGGGAATGTGTAGGCATCGTAGTGAACTAATAACAAGGTTCTTTGGAACCCCATGCAGCATAGTTCTGTATATTGTGCTCCAGTGCCTCACTGGAGGCCAGCAAGTGTAGGTAACAGATACCTCCCTACACAGAAGTCAACCAGTAGGGATTCAAAGAGCTCCTTTACCAGTTCATTTGATTGCCTTGCTATTGGTTAAGGATTTAGATAATCTGGCGCAAACTGATCTATCATCGCTGGTGCCAGTGATTCAGCTCTTAGTCCCACCCAGGGGGATTCAATTTGTCTATTGTACCCCTAGTTACCCCAGATTTTCTAGTGCTAGAAGGGACTTGCAGCACTGGCGTCCTGGTAGCTGAACACTGCATCTCACAGTTACTTTGAAATGTTAGCACACACAATCATAGTCCAACTCCTTAGTCCAAGAAGTCCATATAAAGACAGTCCACATAATATAAAATTCGTGAAGTAATCCTCCTGCTGCTCCTTAAGTAGATTGGAGAGATGCAGCTGGAACACTCATATAAACACAGAAGAAAGGGAGGAGGAGTGATCAATAACTGTGCAGATTTATTGATTTATTGAACTATAAAATATAACACACTCACATCAGGTACAAAATCACCAGTACAATAATCGTCCACAGGAAGAGTGGGAAGAGCATCAAAACCTTCCTTAGCAGTGGTGCAGTTGTCAACAGAGTTTGGCAGAGAGCAGCTGCTTTAGAGGCTTCACGGGAGGAAGAAAAGGCAATGTATTTCAGACACCACACCCCCTTTATCAAGCCTCTTTTACTGTTGGTAATGGCAGATAGGGAAGCCGTATATAGCGCCCTTCCCAAATGGTTGGGACGCTATGTGTAAATTTAGAGGTATGTCTGAGCCATAGTTGGGCTCAGATCAGTTGATTAGTCTAAAATTGCTTCTGCTCTAGGGGTGATACTGCCTGGCAGTAGTGTTCCCTGTTCGCCTGTAGGTGGCACTGCCACCACCGGCCCAGGTTGAACTACAGGGGTATCACAACGCCTTGGGTGTCCTTTCTCGGCAGCCGTGCACTGGGCGTGGTTGACCCGCTGTGCATGCTGGGAGAGGGTACATAAGGGGCAGACGCCATAGATTTGTGTTCGTTCCTGGAGGCCCATTGGTCCTGTTCCTGTGTGCGCTCTGCCGGCTGGGGCCTATACCTTCGGAAGGGATCCCAGGCTACCCACCTGCGGGAAGCCCGCTCTTAGGAAAGGAGGCCAGGGGAGGATCTGCCCCAGAGGAGACTGGCGACGGTACTGCTGTCTCGGGAGGAAGCCTGGAAACTCACCTAAGGAGAGATCCATTGCTTTAAGCCCTGCTATACGCCAATCTGGCTTAAAGGTTCTCTCTCTATTGCTTGGCTGGGAGGTTCGGGACTTTGATAATCCTGTGACATAGGATTCCTGATCGCATCCATAGGTTTTCTCGGATTAAATTGATCTGTTCATCATCTCGGCTGCTAGGACCAGTGAAAGGGACTATACGGGTGAGCAATACCCACTCAGGCTTGAGTGGCGACGTTGTGTTTTAGTGTTGCGTGCCTGAACCTTCCCCTGTTCTTCTCTTGTTTCCTACTTTCCTCTCAAGTTCCCTCAGCAAAGTAAATAAAGCCTTATTGTTGGGTTTTACATCTGTGTGGAGTGGACATTGGCCTTTCTAGAGACTTTTTATACCCTGACAACGGAAGCCTTGGAGGTAGTTTGCATGACCCAAAACAAAACCAGCAGCCCGATCTCGGAGAGGTTAGTGCTACACGTACATCAGAAGTATTGGTGAGAACTTAATAAATTATATTATCATAACCATACCTCCCAACTGGCACGGATTGTGCGGGTTTTACCCGCAGAGGCTCCTCCTTCCCGCACTCCCACGAGACTATCATGTTTCCCGCACAGCAGGAAACATGAAGAGAAGAAGAGGAGCAGCAGCATTAGGTAAGAGCCCCCCCCCGCGATCGGCGCACTAGTATGCCCCCCCCCGCCGCGCCCCAAACCTCCCCCCGCTTAAAAAGTCCTTTTTTTTTTTTAAATGTTCCGGCGGCAACCATCACCCCCCCCCCCCTCAACAACTTCTGGTGGCAATTCCCAGTTTTTTTGCCAATGTCCCGCACCCCCCCCCGCTCAACAACTCTGGTTGGCAGGGGAGAGGGGACATCAGAATGTCCCGCGAAGGGACTTTACAAAGTTGGGAGGTATGTCATAACCAATACCTAGAGCAGAGGTCTCCAAATGTTCTAAACAAAGGGCCAGTTTACTGACCTTCAGACTTTAGGGGGACCGGACTGTAGGCATTGGGAGTAGAGAAGCTCCCGACGTCAGCAGGAATAAACAGTGCCCCATTGTTGGTGTCAGTGGGAGGAAATTGTGCCCCATTTTTGATGTCATTGGGAGGAATTGTGCCCCATTTTTTGGTGTCATTCGGAGGAATTGTGCCCCATTGTTATTAGTGAATGAAAATAGTGCTCCAAGGACCAGATAAAGGCAAGCAAAGGGCCGCATCTGGCCTCCCGGGCCCCAGTTTGGAGACCGCTGCCCTAGAGAAACATTTGTTCTACAGAGCACTGTCACTTGTCACCCTGTGTTCAGGGTATACGTAGATGACATGGAATTTTAAATGGACTTAAGGTGTAACTAAAGGCAAAACTTTTTTTTAGCTTTGGATAGAGTTCGGGACGATTAGAAAGCTTGTCATTTTTTATTGCTGTCTGTGCCCACCATTAAAGCGGAGGTCCGCCCACACCTAGAAAAATTAAAAGTCAGCAGCTAAAAATACTGCAGCTGCTGACTTTTAATATATGGACACTTACCTGTCCAGGGAGCCTGCGATGTTGGCACCGCAGCCGATTTTTCGATCTACTGTAGGGTGCAGCTGCTGCCATCGCCGGTAAGGGAACCCGGCTGTGAAGCCTTTCGGGTTAACAGCCGGCTCTCTACTGTGCATATGCAAAGCGTGTTGTGCTTTCCATTGGCCCGGCTGCGGAGGAAGGGGGACCGAGCTTCCAAGAGACGGCGCCGCAGCCCCCGCCTCCTGAAAGTGGGGAAAAGGACCTGTCAAAAACAAGTCCCCCCTCCCGTCTCCTCCCTGAAAGGTGCCAAATGTGGCACCGGAGGGGGGGAAGAGACAAAACAAGCAGAAGTTCCACTTTTGGGTGGAAGGAGATTCATCCTCTCTATTTGACCTGTTTACCATTTTCATTGAAAGTGAAAGTAAAAGAAAACCCCAAATTTTGGATTGTCCCTGAAAAAGTATGTAGCACTACCCCCGTAGGAGCTGCTGGTTTTGTTTGGGCCTGCCCTCTGATTCTCAACCCCTTAACTGGCTCAAACCCTCCCTTGGCACAACTGGTAGTGGAAAGAATTGTAAAACCCACTGGCTATGGGGAAACACAATTCTGCATGTAAATATACCACCTTAAGTACACACATATATATATATATATATATATATATATATATATATATATATACACACACATATACTGTGAGGGGGTTAGCTCGGCAGCGGGTGTGTGTGACCCCCGAGATGGGCTCCCCACACAAAAACAGGCCCAGCAAACGGAGGTTGTGGTTTTCAAAATCAAAAAGGTGCGGTTTATTTTCTATTTACAGTGACAAAACACAGCAAAGCAAAAGAAACATAAACAAAATAAATCCTGGTCAACTTGACCTCTGACTAAACATACAGGTTTCCTAACTAACAACTGGGATCAGCCTAGTGCTGTCCTAGTCCCTAAGTCCCTGGTTTTAAATGTCCAAGCAAATAGCCACACAGGCTTTGTCTCACCGCACAGGGGTTCACTCTCCCTAGACAGTCCACACATGTCTGGTTCCAGGCATGAGCTAACATCTAATGAAGCTGGGAGTTCTTATAGAGGCCTAAATGAGCTGACAAGCTTCAGCTGGTCTCATCAACTCCCTGTCTGCACGACGCCCCACACTCTCCCTAGAGGTATGAGTCATCCATGAGCCCACTAGCCTCAGCTGGGCTTATACAACTCTCCACCTAGTTGTATAAGTCGGCGTAAAGCCTGAATCTGGGCGAAATATATCTACCCCCCTGGATGCAACCAGGTGACTTTACCTTCCTGCTGTCACATACCCCCCCCTCTTGTTTTAACCTCGGGGTTGGAACACCAGCAATCAGGCATTCATGTACTCGAGACAAAGCATCCACATTCCCCATTTGAACGCCAGGGCGATGCTTTACTGTGAAGTTGAATTCCTGGAGGGCCAGGAACCACCTATTCACTCTTCTATTTGTTTCCTTGTTTTGAGCCATCCACTTTAACGGAGCGTGATCCGTAACCATGTCAAAGTGCCTACCTAGCAGGTAGTACCGAAGGGAATCTAGAGCCCACTTCACCGCTAAACACTCCTTTTCAACGGTGGCGTAATTTACCTCATGGGACTTCAACTTCCTGCTGAGGTAAATGACTGGGTGCTCTTCCCCGTTCCAGACCTGGGACAATACTGCTCCTAACCCCACATCTGACGCATCACTTTGTACGACAAAGTCTTTAGAGAAGTCGGGTGAGTACAACACTGGCTGGCTACATAAGGCTTGTTTCAAGAATTGGAATGCTGCCTCAGCCTCGGGGGTCCATTTAATCATAACCGACCCTTTCCCCTTCGTCAGGTTGGTTAGGGGCACAGCCTTAGAAGCAAAGTGGGGAATGAATCGCCGATAATACCCAGCGATTCCCAGAAAGGCTCGTACCTGCTTCTTGCTGTTGGGACGTGGCCAACTCTGGATGGCCTCGACTTTGTTGAGTTGGGGTTTTATTACTCCCCTCCCAATGGTGTACCCAAGATATTTGGCCTCCTCCTGCCCAATGGTACACTTCTTGGGGTTAGCCGTAAACCCCGCTTCCCGAACAGAGTCCAGGACTGCTTGCACTTTTGGCAGATGTGAGGCCCAATCTGTGCTATGGACAATTATGTCATCCAGGTAAGCCGCAGCATACTTCCGATGGGGCCTCAGCATCTGGTCCATTTTCCGCTGGAATGTGGCCGGCGCATTCTGTAACCCGAACGGCATTCTTTTATATTGGAACGCCCCGTCTGGGGTTACAAATGCGGTTTTCTCTTTGGCCGACTTGGCCAGGGGGATTTGCCAATACCCTTTTGTGAGGTCAAGAGTCGTCATGTATCGGGCTGTTCCCAGCCGGTCGATCAACTCATCTATACGTGGCATGGGGTAGGTGTCAAATTTTGTAACTTTGTTCAACTGTCGAAAATCGTTACAAAATCGCCAGCTCCCATCCGGTTTAGGCACCAACACAATGGGACTAGACCAATCACTTTGGGACTCCTCTATCACCCCTAAGTTCAGCATTTTCTGTACTTCCTCCCGTATTGCCTCCCGTCGGGCCTCTGGGATCCGATAGGGTTTTAACTTCACCCTTTCACCGGGCGGGGTAATGATGTCATGCTCTACCCCAGATGTTTGTCCCGGCAGCTCAGAGAATACCTCCTTGTTGCGAAGCACAAACTCCTTAACCTCCTGTTGTTGGGGTTGTGACAAGGTGGCTGCTATTCCAACCTCCGGAATCACGCAACCAGTTTGAGCTGGTGACCAAGTGTCTGCGACTAGGGACTCTCTATCCCTCCAGGCTTTCAACAGATTAACGTAATAGATCTGTTCGGGCTTTCGCCTTCCTGGTTGTCTGACCTTGTAATTCACTTCGCTCACTTTTTCCATTATCTCGTAGGGGCCTTGCCATTTGGCAAGGAATTTACTTTCAACCGTAGGGACAAGTACCAGTATCCTATCCCCCGGGGAAAAGGTACGGGTCTTGGCTCCACGGTTGTACACTCTCTGCTGTGCTAACTGCGCTTGGGCCAAATGTTCCTTCACGATGGGCATTACCTGTGCAATTCGGTCTTGCATCAGGGCGACATGCTCAATCACACTCCTGTGGGGAGAACTCTCACTTTCCCAAGTTTCCTTGGCAATATCCAACAGCCCTCTTGGGTGTCTCCCATACAGTAACTCAAAGGGGGAGAATCCCGTAGAGGATTGGGGCACCTCCCTAATAGCAAACATCAGATAAGGAAGTAGACAGTCCCAATCCTTTCCATCTCTATCCACCACTTTCTTCAACATTTGTTTTAGGGTTTTGTTGAACCTTTCAACCAGCCCATCAGTTTGGGGGTGATACACAGATGTACGTAATTGCGTCACTTTGAACAATTTACACAGCTCCTTCATAACCCGGGACATAAAGGGTGTACCTTGGTCCGTAAGCAGTTCTTTACAAATACCCACCCGGCTAAACACAAGAGATAGCTCTTTGGCTATGGTTTTGGCCGAGGTATTTCGGAGAGGGATCGCTTCTGGATAACGGGTGGCATAGTCCATTATAACTAATATGTACTGGTGCCCCCTAGCGGACTTGATTATAGGACCTACCAAATCCATGGCGATCCTCTCAAACGGGACCTCAATGATGGGTAGAGGGACCAGCGGGCTACGGAAATGTGGCATCGGGGCCGACCTCTGACACACAGGGCAGGAGGAACAATAATTTTCTATGTCCTTCATCACCCCCGGCCAATAGAATCTCTGTAATACCCTCTCTCGGGTTTTCTCTGTCCCCAGATGACCTCCAAGAATGTGCCCATGGGCCAACTCCAACACCAACTTCCTGTAAGGTTTGGGCACCACAAGCTGCTCAACGGTTTCTTCTGCCCTTTTTGCCACCCGATACAGTAGGTCCTTCTCTACGCTGAAGTATGGGTAAGTGCAGGTATTATCTGGGTTCACTAACTCGCCATCTATTTTCACTACGTTTTCCCGTGCCTTTATTAGGGCGGGGTCTTTCAACTGTTCTGTGGCAAAGTTTTCCCTGTGAACCTCAAGATCAGAAAACTCCACAGACGGTAGGTTTTCGTCTGAGGAGGTGGGCTCCTCTCCAGTTTCTTGAGCCTCCCCTGCCAATACTGATAAGGGAAATTCCGGAGAGTCCTCACCACTCTCAGGGGAGTTCTGGCTATCACATTCCTGGTACATAGGGGCACCAGTGGGGGGCTCAGGATCATCCCACAGTTCCCAGAACTTCGGAAAATCCCTTCCCACAATGGCGTCATGCGGTAACTGAGATACTAAGCCCACTGGATGAGAGAGGGTACCTTTGGGGGTCTCGAAACACACTGTAGTCACTGGATACTCTCGGGTGTCCCCATGCACACAAATAACAGCTACCTTGCTATTCCCAGAGACCTCTGTTTTAACTAACTCAGCCTTTATCAGGGTCACAAGGCTACCTGAATCCAGCAATACCACAACATTTCTACCATTAACACACATTTTGCATAAATGTTTCTCAGTTCCTCGAATGGCAGTGCATGCGACTGTCGCACACAGCGACTGACGTCTGCCCGTCAGAAAGTCACACTGCATGGGTTCCTCCACAACCGGGCAATTGGCTGCAATATGTCCCGCTTGCCGGCAGCGGTAGCAAACGATCCTTCTTGCGGCCTCTTGAGCCGCTGATTTCCCAGGCTGTTCTCGCCAAACTTGGGGTAGAGCTCCCACCCTCTCACTCTCTCCACCCTCACCCCTTGGAATCCTCTTATCCGCCCCTGGGGATGGTCTGGTCTTAGGGTGGAAAGTCCGAGTGTCTCTGGAAGAGGCCGTCAGGTTCTCTGTAGCCAAGTATTTCTCCACACGATCCACAAGACCATCGGCCGTCTCTGGGTCTCCATGGCTTACCCACTTTTGGATGGCAGTAGGAAGAGCTCTCAAAAACCGATCCATTACAACACGTTCCACAATCTTTGGTGCGGACAAAGTCTCTGGCTGTAGCCACTTTCTGCTCAGGTGAATGAGATCATACATTTGAGAACTGGGGGGTTTTCCAAGCTGGAAAGTCCAGTTATGCACACGCTGAGCCCGGACAGCCTGGGTGACACCCAGCCTTGCCAATATTTCAGCTTTTAGCATCGCATAGTCTTTTGCTTGGTTAGGCTCTAGGTCATAGTAAGCTTTCTGCGATTCACCAGTTAACAGAGGAGCCACCAGTCCAGCCCACTGCTCCTCAGGCCACTTTTCTCTTTCAGCGGTCCTTTCAAATGTGGTCAAAAATACCTCTGGATCATCCTCTCCAGTCATTTTTGTCAATAAACGACTCACCCCAAAGGACGCGGTATTAGTGGGACGGCTTTCCTCACTGGTCTGCGGACGTTGCTGCATTGCTGCTTCCATCTGTTGTTGTAGTCTCTGCTCTTGCTTCTGTAACAGGTCTATGAAGCGGGCCTCAGATTGCTGCTGGGCTTGTTGCTGAGCCTCCAGACTCTGTTGCAAAGTTGCGTTTGTCTGCTGCTGGGCTGCAAGGCTCTGTTGATGAGCTTGCTGCTGGGCTGCAAGGCTCTGTTGATGAGCTTGCTGCTGGGCTGCGAAGTTCTGTTGTTGAGCTGCAAGGCTCTTTTGCAAACCTGCATTTGTCTGCTGTTGATTGGCATTTGCTAGAGCCAGCTGCTTCAGTATCTCCTCCATGCTGGCTTAAAAAAAAACTGCCCGCATTCTCCACCAACTGTGAGGGGGTTAGCTCGGCAGCGGGTGTGTGTGACCCCCGAGATGGGCTCCCCACACAAAAACAGGCCCAGCAAACGGAGGTTGTGGTTTTCAAAATCAAAAAGGTGCAGTTTATTTTCTATTTACAGTGACAAAACACAGCAAAGCAAAAGAAACATAAACAAAATAAATCCTGGTCAACTTGACCTCTGACTAAACATACAGGTTTCCTAACTAACAACTGGGATCAGCCTAGTGCTGTCCTAGTCCCTAAGTCCCTGGTTTTAAATGTCCAAGCAAATAGCCACACAGGCTTTGTCTCACCGCACAAGGGTTCACTCTCTCCAGGAAGTCCACACAGGTCTGCTTCCAGGCATGAGCTAACCCCTAATGAAGCTGGGAGTTCTTATAGAGGCCTAAATGAGCTGACACTCTCCCTAGAGGTATGAGTCATCCATGAGCCCACTATCCTCAGCTGGGCTTATACAACTCTCCACCTAGTTGTATAAGTCGGCGTAAAGCCTGAATCTGGGCGAAATATATCTACCCCCCTGGATGCAACCAGGTGACTTTACCTTCCTGATGTCACATACCCCCCCTCTTGTTTTAACCTCGGGGTTGGAACACCAGCAATCAGGCATTCATGTACTCGAGACAAAGCATCCACATTCCCCATTTGAACGCCAGGGCGATGCTTTACTGTGAAGTTGAATTCCTGGAGGGCCAGGAACCACCTATTCACTCTTCTATTTGTTTCCTTGTTTTGAGCCATCCACTTTAACGGAGCGTGATCCGTAACCATGTCAAAGTGCCTACCTAGCAGGTAGTACCGAAGGGAATCTAGAGCCCACTTCACCGCTAAACACTCCTTTTCAACGGTGGCGTAATTTACCTCATGGGACTTCAACTTCCTGCTGAGGTAAATGACTGGGTGCTCTTCCCCGTTCCAGACCTGGGACAATACTGCTCCTAACCCCACATCTGACGCATCACTTTGTACGACAAAGTCTTTAGAGAAGTCGGGTGAGTACAACACTGGCTGGCTACATAAGGCTTGTTTCAAGAATTGGAATGTAGCCTCAGCCTCGGGGGTCCATTTAATCATGACCGACCCTTTCCCCTTCGTCAGGTTGGTTAGGGGCACAGCCTTAGAAGCAAAGTGGGGAATGAATCGCCGATAATACCCAGCGATTCCCAGAAAGGCTCGTACCTGCTTCTTGCTGTTGGGACGTGGCCAACTCTGGATGGCCTCGACTTTGTTGAGTTGGGGTTTTATTACTCCCCTCCCAATGGTGTACCCAAGATATTTGGCCTCCTCCTGCCCAATGGTACACTTCTTGGGGTTAGCCGTAAACCCCGCTTCCCGAACAGAGTCCAGGACTGCTTGCACTTTTGGCAGATGTGAGGCCCAATCTGTGCTATGGACAATTACGTCATCCAGGTAAGCCGCAGCATACTTCCGATGGGGCCTCAGCATCTGGTCCATTTTCCGCTGGAATGTGGCCGGCGCATTCTGTAACCCGAACGGCATTCTTTTATATTGGAACGCCCCGTCTGGGGTTACAAATGCGGTTTTCTCTTTGGCCGACTTGGCCAGGGGGATTTGCCAATACCCTTTTGTGAGGTCAAGAGTCGTCATGTATCGGGCTGTTCCCAGCCGGTCGATCAACTCATCTATACGTGGCATGGGGTAGGTGTCAAATTTTGTAACTTTGTTCAACTGACGAAAATCGTTACAAAATCGCCAGCTCCCATCCGGTTTAGGCACCAACACAATGGGACTAGACCAATCACTTTGGGACTCCTCTATCACCCCTAAGTTCAGCATTTTCTGTACTTCCTCCCGTATTGCCTCCCGTCGGGCCTCTGGGATCCGATAGGGTTTTAACTTCACCCTTTCACCGGGCGGGGTAATAATGTCATGCTCTACCCCAGATGTTTGTCCCGGCAGCTCAGAGAATACCTCCTTGTTGCGAAGCACAAACTCCTTAACCTCCTGTTGTTGGGGTTGTGACAAGGTGGCTGCGATTCCAACCTCAGGAATCACGCAACCAGTTTGAGCTGGTGACCAAGTGTCTGCGACTAGGGACTCTCTATCCCTCCAGGCTTTCAACAGATTAACGTGATAGATCTGTTCGGGCTTTCGCCTTCCTGGTTGTCTGACCTTGTAATTCACTTCGCTCACTTTTTCCATTATCTCGTAGGGGCCTTGCCATTTGGCAAGGAATTTACTTTCAACCGTAGGGACCAGTACCAGTATCCTATCCCCCGGGGAAAAGGTACGGGTCTTGGCTCCACGGTTGTACACTCTCTGCTGTGCTAACTGCGCTTGGGCCAAATGTTCCTTCACGATGGGCATTACCTGTGCAATTCGGTCTTGCATCAGGGCGACATGCTCAATCACACTCCTGTGGGGAGAACTCTCACTTTCCCAAGTTTCCTTGGCAATATCCAATAGCCCTCTTGGGTGTCTCTCATACAGTAACTCAAAGGGGGAGAATCCCGTAGAGGATTGGGGCACCTCCCTAATAGCAAACATCAGATAAGGAAGTAGACAGTCCCAATCCTTTCCATCTCTATCCACCACTTTCTTCAACATTTGTTTTAGGGTTTTGTTGAATCTTTCAACCAGCCCATCGGTTTGGGGGTGATACACAGATGTACGTAATTGCGTCACTTTGAACAATTTACATAGCTCCTTCATAACCCGGGACATAAAGGGTGTACCTTGGTCCGTAAGCAGTTCTTTACAAATACCCACCCGGCTAAACACAAGAGATAGCTCTTTGGCTATGGTTTTGGCCGAGGTATTTCGGAGAGGGATCGCTTCTGGATAACGGGTGGCATAGTCCATTATAACTAATATGTACTGGTGCCCCCTAGCGGACTTGATTATAGGACCTACCAAATCCATGGCGATCCTCTCAAACGGGACCTCAATGATGGGTAGAGGGACCAGCGGGCTACGGAAATGTGGCATCGGGGCCGACCTCTGACACACAGGGCAGGAGGAACAATAATTTTCTATGTCCTTCATCACCCCCGGCCAATAGAATCTCTGTAATACCCTCTCTCGGGTTTTCTCTGTCCCCAGATGACCTCCAAGAATGTGCCCATGGGCCAACTCCAACACCAACTTCCTGTACGGTTTGGGCACCACAAGCTGCTCAACGGTTTCTTCTGCGCTTTTTGCCACCCGATACAGTAGGTCCTTCTCTACGCTGAAGTATGGGTAAGTGCAGGTATTATCTGGGTTCACTAACTCGCCATCTATTTTCACTACGTTTTCCCGTGCCTTTATTAGGGCGGGGTCTTTCAACTGTTCTGTGGCAAAGTTTTCCCTGTGAACCTCAAGATCAGAAAACTCCACAGACAGTAGGTTTTCGTCTGAGGAGGTGGGCTCCTCTCCAGTTTCTTGAGTCTCCCCTGCCAATACTGACAAGGGAAATTCCGGAGAGTCCTCACCACTCTCAGGGGAGTTCTGGCTATCACATTCCTGGTACATAGGGGCACCAGTGGGGGGCTCAGGATCATCCCACAGTTCCCAGAACTTCGGAAAATCCCTTCCCACAATGGCGTCATGCGGTAACTGAGATACTAAGCCCACTGGATGAGAGAGGGTACCTTTGGGGGTCTCGAAACACACTGTAGTCACTGGATACTCTCGGGTGTCCCCATGCACACAAATAACAGCTACCTTGCTATTCCCAGAGACCTCTGTTTTAACTAACTCAGCCTTTATCAGGGTCACAAGGCTACCTGAATCCAGCAATACCACAACATTTCTACCATTAACACACATTTTGCATAAATGTTTCTCAGTTCCTCGAATGGCAGTGCATGCGACTGTCGCACACAGCGACTGACGTCTGCCCGTCAGAAAGTCACACTGCATGGGTTCCTCCACAACCGGGCAATTTGCTGCAATATGTCCCGCTTGCCGGCAGCGGTAGCAAACGATCCTTCTTGCCGCCTCTTGAGCCGCTGATTTCCCAGGCTGTTCTCGCCAAACTTGGGGTAGAGCTCCCACCCTCTCACTCTCTCCACCCTTACCCCTTGGAATCATCTTATCCGCCCCTGGGGATGGTCTGGTCTTAGGGTGGAAAGTCCGAGTGTCTCTGGAAGAGACCGTCAGGTTCTCTGTAGCCAAGTATTTCTCCACACGATCCACAAGACCATCGGCCGTCTCTGGGTCTCCATGGCTTACCCACTTTTGGATGGCAGTAGGAAGAGCTCTCAAAAACCGATCCATTACAACACGTTCCACAATCTTTGGTGCGGACAAAGTCTCTGGCTGTAGCCACTTTCTGCTCAGGTGAATGAGATCATACATTTGAGACCTGGGGGGTTTTCCAAGCTGGAAAGTCCAGTTATGCACACGCTGAGCCCGGACAGCCAGGGTGACACCCAGCCTTGCCAATATTTCAGCTTTTAGCATCACATAGTCTTTTGCTTGGTTAGGCTCTAGGTCATAGTAAGCTTTCTGCGATTCACCAGTTAACAGAGGAGCCACTAGTCCAGCCCACTGCTCCTCAGGCCACTTTTCTCTTTCAGCGGTCCTTTCAAATGTGGTCAAAAATACCTCTGGATCATCCTCTCCAGTCATTTTTGTCAATAAACGACTCACCCCAAAGGACTCGGTATTAGTGGGACGGCTTTCCTCACTGGTCTGCGGACGTTGCTGCATTACTGCTTCCATCTGTTGTTGTAGTCTCTGCTCTTGCTTCTGCAACAGGTCTATGAAGCGGGCCTCAGATTGCTGCTGGGCTTGTTGCTGAGCCTCCAGACTCTGTTGCAAAGTTGCGTTTGTCTGCTGCTGGGCTGCAAGGCTCTGTTGATGAGCTTGCTGCTGGGCTGCGAAGTTCTGTTGTTGAGCTGCAAGGCTCTGTTGATGAGCTGCAAGGCTCTTTTGCAAACCTGCATTTGTCTGCTGTTGATTGGCATTTGCTAGAGCCAGCTGTTTCAGTATCTCCTCCATGCTGGCTTAAAAAAAACTGCCACTGGTTCTCCACCAACTGTGAGGGGGTTAGCTCGGCAGCGGGTGTGTGTGACCCCCGGGATGGGCTCCCCACACAAAAACAGGCCCAGCAGACGGAGGTTGTGGTTTTCAAAATCAAAAAGGTGCGGTTTATTTTCTATTTACAGTGACAAAAACACAGCAAAGCAAAAGAAACATAAACAAAATAAATCCTGGTCAATTTGACCTCTGACTAAACATACAGGTTTCCTAACTAACAACTGGGATCAGCCTAGTGCTGTCCTAGTCCCTAAGTCCCTGGTTTTAAATGTCCAAGCAAATAGCCACACAGGCTTTGTCTCACCGCACAAGGGTTCACTCTCTCCAGGAAGTCCACACAGGTCTGCTTCCAGGCATGAGCTAACCCCTAATGAAGCTGGGAGTTCTTATAGAGGCCTAAATGAGCTGACAAGCTTCAGCTGGTCTCATCAACTCCCTGTCTGCACGACGCCCCACACTCTCCCTAGAGGTATGAGTCATCCATGAGCCCACTATCCTCAGCTGGGCTTATACAACTCTCCACCTAGTTGTATAAGTCGGCGTAAAGCCTGAATCTGGGCGAAATATATCTACCCCCCTGGATGAAACCAGGTGACTTTACCTTCCTGCTGTCACAATATATATATATATATGTGTATATATGTGTGTGTGTGTGTATATATATATATATATGTATATGTGTGTGTATATATATATATATATATATATATATATATGTAGCGGCCTCCTCTCTCCCCTCTCTTCTATCAGCTCGTCTGTCTCTTGTCTAGGGGTACTTTAGAGGAGAGAGAGCGGGGTCACCACGCCAAGCCCTCACCGCAGATGTTTGTGTGGTGGAAGCAAAGTTCTTGTTTTACCTTCGGGTCAGTGTTCTGCACCTGGAACCTCCAATGAGAGTTACCTTGAACAATGTCTGCCAGAAAATGAGCCCCACACCGTTAAAGTCCAACACTCCTTTATTCTTCTTGAATGAACACAATCAGTTAGACTCCCTTGTAGAACAGAACAGAAAAGGAGGTGTGGATGCGAGTAGCCCCAGACACAATGAACTCTCCACTTTCCTTCCTGAAAGTGGGTTGCGGTCTCCGAGCGAGGGGGAATTTCCTTCCAGGCGGTCTCCGATGGGAGGCTCACCTGTCACTGGCAATATGCTGCACCGGTTCTTCAAGTAAGTATCTCCCACCGGTCCATTACGCCTTCCAGATTCGGGTACCCACTCCCGGGGTTCCCTAGGACCTCCTTCCCTCGCGGAACTCAGTGTTGGGCACTGAGCTCCAGACCTCCATTCCGAGTACCTCACCCCAGGCTAAAGGTGCCTGGGATGGAACACGTCCTCCGAACGTCCTCTAGGCCTAGGCCCGCCTAGGGGACCGTCACGAACCACCGCCCTCAGGCTGAAGGTGCCCGGGCTCGACTCCCGCCACCAAAAATGGCTGCCCCCTTTATACCCCCTCCCAGCAAGCACGGCGGGTTCCCCGCCCCACCATACAACCGCTGAGAGAGACCAAAAGAGGTACGCCACCGCAACGATGACTCAACCCCGGGCCCAAAGCGACAGTGCCACCTGGTGGGCCCCAGGGAACCATACATCACAGTTTTCCCCACCAGATTCAAAAAATAGAAAGCATATACCCGCTACATATATATATATGTAGCGGCCCCACTCTCTCCTCATGTGAATCGGGTTTCCGATAGCTCTTTTCTAGGGGTATCTTGTATGTGAGAGTGAGATGCGCTACGGCCCATGTCCTCCCCATTGCAGCGGGTGAGGTGAAGGCCAGTACCTATTGTTTTCCTCGGGCCTGTGTGTTTATGCAGGAATACCAAGTCCTTCTGTGCTGACACTTCCCTTCGCTCCCATCAACCAGAGTACCACACACCGATAAGGATCTGTGACAGTGGGGTCACTTTGGACACAGGGTGAATAAAAGAAACCCCCGATATGGTCTGTGATAGCCATATTCAAGGCTGTATATACATTGTATATAGATTGGATGTATACTGTATGTGGGGGTTAAGTATCATTGCTGTGAGGAATTAAGTTGTTTTGCATTTCTATTGTTCATTTAAGTCTGTCCTTGTGTGTATTGTAAAGTGCCAGACAGACTGGCTGCCAACCCTTTGTGAAAAGATGTGTATTGGAGATCGTATATTCTATTGTGTTGGGATCTTTTGAAGCCTAGCAGACGTCAGGATGAGGTGTTGAGTTTTGGGATGTGTGGGTGGAGCTGGGCCCTTGTTCATGTTAAATCATGTGCCCTGAATTGTGTATAAAGTTACAATGTTTGGCATAAATAAATTCATTCCTACTACAGAAGAGACAGAGTGCGTCTCGTCTTCTTCCAGAGGGGTCGGCTCCTATAGGAAAGGGTCGTTTAGCTGTGGATATCGGTAGCGAGTGGATGTGTGTCTAGGAGAGGGAACATCGTAAACGGCGTTAACCCCCTTGATATTTGGGGACCCGTTACATTGGTTGGCAGCAGCGGGATTTTCCCTCCAGTTCCTGGGACACTCCAAGCCACCACAGTGAATGACCAAGCTATGCAGCCTGCAGGAAAGTCACGCTGAAAGACTTACTTGAGAGCCGAGATGAACCAGAGGAATGGTGATACAGGACCCCGGTCAGTTGAAGATTTGTTTCAGCAACGAGTTCGAGAGCGCTTGGCATTATATGGTGCTAACCCATCAGAGACCGCCATACAGGAAGCCATTAGAGAAATCGAGCGGCAGGATGAGCGACAACATGAGCAGAGAATGGCGGAAATACGGCAATCAGAGACAACACCTAAAAAAGCAGCACCAACTGAAAGGAGAGGAGAGATACAGATACCAGCCGACATGGAAAAGGAATTCAGAAGGAGGTTGCGAGAGATGCAGATACAGCATAGAGGACCAGTATCAGAGGAGGTCCTGCTGGGATGGTCGGATTCGATCCGCTGCGAACTCTGGAAGAAAGTGCTAGCCCTCGAGCAGCAACACCAGGGAAAAGTTCTCCCCTCCATCCATGTAAGGTACTGGTCGCAGTATGAAGTACGAATGCTGTTATTGGGGGAACAACCGAAGCAGGAGTGGACAGCTGAGTTAAGCAGGCTGATCCGGGCAGAGATGCGGTTGGACGAGAGCTACAGAGCCCTCCGGTGGTATGTAGCCCAAGAGTGCCCATGGTCAGCGGATGACAGCCCCATGGAAGGCTTTGACTATAATGGCCTGGGATTGTTGTATTGGAGGCTGTCCGAGGACCCTGACTTTGGGAGTGATCAGGAGTGGCGTTTGGAGGAAATAATGGAGCACAGAGAACAAAGACTGAATGTCTCGGAAGGGCACTGGGCACAGGAAGATTTGGAGTTTCTGGCCGTTCAGGAATGGGAGCTGGAGATTGCCTACAAACAGCTGCTAGACTCTGCTCAGCAGCAGGGTGGGGCTCCCTTTGCCTGGGACTATCAGGAATTACCAGTTGACAACTATGAAATCCTGGCTGAAGAATCAGCAGTGGAAAATCTGAAGATTGCCCTCCCTAAAGCCGAAGTGAATGATACAGAGTTCCAGGGAGCTAGCCTGGCTGAAGAATCGGCAGTGGAAAAGATGAAGATTGCCCTCCCTAAAGCCGAAGTGGATGATATAGAGTTCCAGGGAGCTAGCCTGGCTGAAGAATCAGCAGTGGAAAATCTGAAGATTGCCACCCTTAAAGCCGAAGTGGATGATATGGAGTTCCAGGGAGCTAGGGCAGTTGGCTCATCTCCCCAGCCACAGATTACAGAAGGTATGGACTGTGCAGAGGATGTTATGAATTATGCATCGCCCGCTCAAGTACTGGCAGCAGGACAAAGTACTGCAGACCCCTGCTCTACACCCGTGGCAGTGTTGGAGGCCCGAGTTGAGAAGGTGATGGTTCCTCTTTCTGAGTGGATTTCAGAGATGCAGGGAGGAGAAGCAGCCATTTTCCCTCCCCAACAGGTAGCCAGAGCAGATGGTGTGGAGTCCCCAGCAGGAGTACTGGCAACAGGGCAGAGTGATTGCAACCTGTGCTGCCCAGCACCGGAAACAACTGTGGAGTTTCAGGGAGCCGGGGCAGTTGGACCCTGTCTCCAGCAACAAGCTGGGGTGGTAAAGCTTTTACCTCCAGCTGAATCACTGGCAGCAGGGCAGAATGCTACTGGCCGCTGCACACAACTGCCACTTGAGCGGATATCGGTGGATGGGACTGCGGTCTCCACTCACAGCAACCCAACAGAAGAGCTGGCAACAGAGCCGAGTGCCACGGGCCTCGGCTCCCAACTAACAGAAGAGGGAGTTCCTGTGGTATTGGATGGGACTTCAGTCCTCACTGAAACAACACCAGAAAATGGTGTGACACTGAGACAGGAGGATGTCAGCCTTGCTTTGCAAGCACTGGGAGATTTTCACCTACCACAAGTGGATGGGACTTCAGTCTCCACTTGTATACCACAGGGATGCCGGGCAGTCGACCCAGATCCCCAACAGCATGACGGACTGAGCCCAGTCACCCTGTCTTCTCCCCAGCGGCGGGTATGTTCTCTGAGAGAGGCAGAGGTTGGCTGGGTAAGTAATGCTCTGCTTGGAGCAATTCATTTGTGGTACTGGGTGGATACCAGCATTGGAAGAATGGACCCATGGACTAACTTCGGAGTAGACCCGTCTGGGGTCCCCTCCTCTGTTAGTCCCCTGCCGAAAGGGGAGATGTGTGACAGTGGGGTCACTTTGGACACAGGGTGAATAAAAGAAACCCCTGATATGGTCTGTGATAGCCATATTCAAGGCTGTATATACATTGTATATAGATTGGATGTATACTGTATGTGGGGGTTAAGTATCATTGCTGTGAGGAATTAAGTTGTTTTGCATTTCTATTGTTCATTTAAGTCTGTCCTTGTGTGTATTGTAAAGTGCCAGACAGACTGGCTGCCAACCCTTTGTGAAAAGATGTGTATTGGAGATCGTATATTCTATTGTGTTGGGATCTTTTGAAGCCTAGCAGACGTCAGGATGAGGTGTTGAGTTTTGGGATGTGTGGGTGGAGCTGGGCCCTTGTTCATGTTAAATCATGTGCCCTGAATTGTGTATAAAGTTACAATGTTTGGCATAAATAAATTCATTCCTACTACAGAAGAGACAGAGTGCGTCTCGTCTTCTTCCAGAGGGGTCGGCTCCTATAGGAAAGGGTCGTTTAGCTGTGGATATCGGTAGCGAGTGGATGTGTGTCTAGGAGAGGGAACATCGTAAACGGCGTTTAATACCCCTTGAGATTGGGGTGCCGTTACAGGATCCAACACTTGTTTTATTGTAGCACACAATTAAACAGTTCTTTGTCAGCCGACTGATTGGGACCCATAAACAGTTCAACACGGTGGGGTGAGCAGGTCGAGGCACTGTCCTGATAATAAACTAAACCACTGTGGTTTCACCAGCGGTTGCTATAGCCATCGGCTAAAGAGAGAAACTTGAAATCTTTGATTCTCTACCAGCGACTCTCTGGAGAACATGAACTGGAGTACCTTCGCTGCGTTGTGGCCCCTGTCAGGGGGAAGATGTCCCTCCAAGGGAGTTACCAGAGGCCCCTCCGTCACCGGGTTGATGCTGCTCCGGGCTCTTCAGACGGTTAACCTCTCCGGCCTCCTCACCTCAGGGTCCCTCAGACTCATCCACCCTTGCGGAGCCCAGTCGAAGTCACTGGGCCCCAGGCCTCCGGTGTAGTACCTCACCCCAGGCTTAAGGTGCCTGAGATGGACGCCAACACTGCTCTGACCAGGCCATGGGCGCCTGGGCTGGAACTCCGGACCGACCGCACCCAGGCCTAAAGTGCCTGGGCGCCGGATGCAGAAGACCTCGTGGCAAGGGCGTCTCTCCCCTTTATCTCCTCCCGTGACGCCACAGCAGGTTCTCCGCCCCTGCTGTACCACCACCGGAATGGGACAAAAAGGACAGCACTGCGGCAGTGATTCTACCTCGACCTGTGGGAACACCGCCACCCCAGGCCAAGGAGAATAGTACACCACCAAAGTCCTCCACGACTGAAAATGGTCCAAATCCTCTTATGATTTATACAAACCTGGGTCATACTACCACCCAGGTGTACCCCCTAGATTTAGACCCCCGCTACACTCTCCCCCCAGTGATTTGACGCTGGTCCCCAGCGTCTGGTGCAAACCCATGTCTCCCACGGAGTGGTAACATAAGCTTGACCCCAGAGGCCATCCCTCAAATTTGAATCCTTATTGTGCCAAGACCTGCTCAAAGGAAAGGGAACATGAAATAGTAACTTTGCAATAAAACCATCTGACCATGTACACATATACAATCCCTCCCATCACTGTCTAAGAACCACCCCATACTCAGCAGCCTTGACAGATGGATCTCCTGCAGAAGCGAAACAAAACACAACATCCTAACATATTTGTGTTAATTTGGAATGAATGGGTCTATCAGCCGAGAGACCCACTCGCTCCAATGAGTAAGGTGGTGCAAGTGTAAAAAAAAAAAACAACCGTTGCGCAACACTGCCACCTGGTGACAGTGCCGTAATGACACTTGGAGGAATCTTCCAGGCAACCTTCCTTCTACCTGTGTCCCTACTCTGATTCTACCCCAAAGTCTTTGCCTCTGATGTATGAAGAAAGAGAGAACAAAACAAACAGCTCCCATTTCTTAAAAAAACAAAGCCCAAATAAAAACTAGGGCACAGTTCTGATATTCTGGCAAAGGCACTCCCAGAAAGTTCAACAGCAGAAAGAACATACAAGAGAGTTTCCTTCTTTTTTTTTTTTCTCCTCACAGATAAAACTTCGGATGCGGCAAGAACAGGGGCCTCAGATGCTCATCAAAAGTTTCCACAGCATAGTCAATGTCCTCTCCATCCTTTCGGCAGATAAGCACCTTGTCTGCATGAATATGACGCCCCAGCATCCACTCTGCTCTGCAGTCCCTGAATTTTTTCGAAACGGGTGGCGAACAGGACAAGTACCGCCGGGCATGAGGCACTTTAAGTTTCTCCCAAACAAACTCGTCATACCATCGCTCCGCAGGACTTCGACCTCAAAAAGTAAGTCCCGAGGCAAGTAAGGATATTCCCATCCATACTCACGGGCGACCCTCTGACAGAAGAGCCGCTGCAGTCGGGCCAAAGGAGGCATTGTGGCCCACTCACCTTCTCCCGGCGGAACAATGGCCTCTGGGTGCCGAGGTACTTTAACTACCTCCGTTGGTTTAAATCTGGGTGCCCGCAATGATGCGCGCTGTGTCCCCGCTACCTGAACGGGTGATGTTGCGGGTGGTGGCAAAGGACTAGACTTCCTCGTAAGCTCCGGGGCTTCCGCCCGGGGCGTACTGTCTCCTGTGGACATCGGCAGATCCTGTGGTGCACGTAACACAGGCAACGACCTTCTGTCCCAGCCCTTGCGGTGAAAAAGTTTGTCTATTTCACCATCATCTCCACAGTCCGACAGCGATTCTAGGTCGGAGGTGTCATACATCTCTGCGGGTAGGTAGTCCCTAGTAGACGTGGAACTACCCTCCCTAGCGGGCTCCACCGACTGTGGACTCCTGACACCTCCAACCACCACCACAGTCCCAGCCCCTGGCCTTTTGAAGAACAGGGATGTCCAGGATTCTTCCAACCGGATCCATCCAGGCCCGGCAAGCGACGGGGTGAAGCTCTTCCACGACCACAGGACACCTGTACCAGGCCGATTTTCCTCTTCGGAGGTGGGAGCAGGGAATCTGTGGCGACCGAAGCAGCATCCTCGGATTTTCCTTTCTCAGTCTCTGGTTGGGCAGTCACGTCGCCCTGGTCAGTGCGTACGGGGACCTCCGCAAAGGCCTGGATCTCCCCTTCCAGAGTAGCGGTACCTGTGAGGCTGTTGAGGCGAAGGGCCCGGGGCCTTGCTGTGGATGGCTCCACCTCGAATAGGAACTCTTTACATGCCTCACAACGCCCGAATGGCTTCAGGTGGACCACCAGTCCCGAGCATCCGGGACAGATCACACCGAGGGCCTCCGTGTCTCTGCAGGAATACAGAGCCAACTGCCCTCGGGGTCTAAGTCTTATCCCCGTGTCTGTAAGGGGAGCAGCAAAAGTAGTCATCTTCGTGGGGTAGGGAACCGGAATCCAAGGGGAACTTGAGATCATCCCGACTGTCTGCTGCTCCATCATGCACTGACCTTGCGCCGGAGTCTCCACGTGTGTCCTTCCACATGGCCAGACTCCTCCCACAATTTGCACGTATTCGCGGGCTTCCATCAGTCTCCACCCACGGACTGCGCAGTCATGGGGTGCCTCATGGCGCAGTGCAGTAAAAGCCCCCACATGTAGTACGTCACACGGCTGGACTTCTCCCTCTTCTCGCTCTTCTGCATGGGCCTTTCCCGGCTTAGAGTCATGTCCACGACTTTGAGCAGGGATGCACTTTGGCCGATCACATGGCCGACCCACTCGGAACTCCTCCGGGCAGCAAAGTTCAAACACAGCCGTTCTCAGTTCCATGGTTAAAACACACATCATCCCGGACTTACGAGCCCCCACGTGTAGCGGCCCCACGCTCTCCTCATGTGAATCGGGTTTCCGATAGCTCTTTTCTAGGGGTATCTTGTATGTGAGAGTGAGATGCGCTACGGCCCATGTCCTCCCCATTGCAGCGGGTGAGGTGAGGTGAAGGCCAGTACCTATTGTTTTCCTCGGGCCTGTGTGTTTATGCAGGAATACCAAGTCCTTCTGTGCTGACACTTCCCTTCGCTCCCATCAACCAGAGTACCACACACCGATAAGGATCCAACACTTGTTTTATTGTAGCACACAATTAAACAGTTCTTTGTCAGCCGACTGATTGGGACCCATAAACAGTTCAACACGGTGGGGTGAGCAGGTCGAGGCACTGTCCTGATAATAAACTAAACCACTGTGGTTTCACCAGCGGTTGCTATAGCCATCGGCTAAAGAGAGAAACTTGAAACCTTTGAGTCTCTACCAGCGACTCTGGAGAACATGAACTGGAGTACCTTCGCTGCGTTGTGGCCCCTGTCAGGGGGAAGATGTCACTCCAAGGGAGTTACCAGAGGGCCATCTGTCACCAGGTTGATGCTGCTCCGGGCTCTTCAGACGGGTAACCTCTCCGGCCTCCTCACCTCAGACATGGGCCCCATCCACCTCAGGGTCCCTCGGACTCATCCACCCTTGCGGAGCACCGGGCGAAGTCACTGGGCCCCAGGCCTCCGGTGTAGTACCTCACCCCAGGCTTAAGGTGCCTGAGATGGACACCAACACTGCTTCGACCAGGCCATGGGCGCCTGGGCTGGAACTCCGGACCGACCGCACCCAGGCCTAAGGTGCCTGGGCGCCGGATGCAGAAGACCTCGTGGCGAGGGCGTCTCTCCAGTTTATCTCCTCCCGTGACGCCACAGCAGGTTCTCCGCCTCCGCTGTACCACCGCCGGAATGGGACAAAAAGGACAGCACTGCGGCAGTGATTCTACCTCGACCTGTGGGAACACCGCCACCCCAGGCCAAGGAGAATAGTACACCACCAAAGTCCTCCACGACTGAAAATGGTCCAAATCCTCTTATGATTTATACACACCTGGGTCATACTACCACCCAGGTGTACCCCCTAGATTTAGACCCCCGCTACATATATATATATATATATATATATATATATATATATATTGTGAGGGGGTTAGCTTGGCAGCGGGTGTGTGTGACCCCCGGGATGGGCTCCCCACACAAAAACAGGCCCAGCAAACGGAGGTTGTGGTTTTCAAAATCAAAAAAAAAGGTGCGGTTTATTTTCTATTTACAGTGACAAAACACAGCAAAGCCAAAAGAAACATAAACAAATTAAATCCTGGTCAACTTGACCTCTGACTAAACATACAGGTTTCCTAACTAACAACTGGGATCAGCCTAGTGCTGTCCTAGTCCCTAAGTCCCTGGTTTTAAATGTCCAAGCAAATAGCCACACAGGCTTTGTCTCACCGGACAAGGGTTCACTCTCTCCAGGAAGTCCACACAGGTCTGCTTCCAGGCATGAGCTAACACCTAATGAATCTGGGAGTTCTTATAGAGGCCTAAACGAGCTGACAAGCTTCAGCTGGCCTCATCAACTCCCTGTCTGTACGACGCCCCACACTCTCCCTAGAGGTATGAGTCATCCATGAGCCTACTAGCCTCAGCTGGGCTTATACAACTCTCCACCCTAGTTGTATAAGTCAGCATAAAGCCTGAATCTGGGAGAAATATATCTACCCCCCTGGATGCAACCAGGTGACTTTACCTTCCTGCTGTCACATACCCCCCCTCTTGTTTTAACCTCGGGGTTGGAACACCAGCAATCAGGCATTCATGTACTCGAGACAAAGCATCCACATTCCCCATTTGAACGCCAGGGCGATGCCTTACTGTGAAGTTGAATTCCCGGAGGGCCAGGAACCACCTATTCACTCTTCTATTTGTTGTAGTCTCTGCTCTTGCTTCTGTAACAGGTCTATGAAGCGGGCCTCAGATTGCTGCTGGGCTTGTTGCTGAGCTGCAAGGCTCTGTTGATGAGCTTGCTGCTGGGCTGCGAAGTTCTGTTGTTGAGCTCCAAGGCTCTTTTGCAAACCTGCATTTGTCTGCTGTTGATTGGCATTTGCTAGAGCCAGCTGCTTCAGTATCTCCTCCATGCTGGCTTAAAAAAAAACTGCCACTGGTTCTCCACCAACTGTGAGGGGGTTAGCTTGGCAGCGGGTGTGTGTGACCCCCGGGATGGGCTCCCCACACAAAAACAGGCCCAGCAAACGGAGGTTGTGGTTTTCAAAATCAAAAAAAAAGGTGCGGTTTATTTTCTATTTACAGTGACAAAACACAGCAAAGCCAAAAGAAACATAAACAAATTAAATCCTGGTCAACTTGACCTCTGACTAAACATACAGGTTTCCTAACTAACAACTGGGATCAGCCTAGTGCTGTCCTAGTCCCTAAGTCCCTGGTTTTAAATGTCCAAGCAAATAGCCACACAGGCTTTGTCTCACCGGACAAGGGTTCACTCTCTCCAGGAAGTCCACACAGGTCTGCTTCCAGGCATGAGCTAACACCTAATGAATCTGGGAGTTCTTATAGAGGCCTAAATGAGCTGACAAGCTTCAGCTGGCCTCATCAACTCCCTGTCTGTACGACGCCCCACACTCTCCCTAGAGGTATGAGTCATCCATGAGCCTACTAGCCTCAGCTGGGCTTATACAACTCTCCACCCTAGTTGTATAAGTCAGCATAAAGCCTGAATCTGGGAGAAATATATCTACCCCCCTGGATGCAACCAGGTGACTTTACCTTCCTGCTGTCACAATATATATATATATATGTGTATATGTATATGTGTGTGTATATATATATATATATATATATATATATGTGTATGTATATATATATATATCTATATATACAGTATATTTTACCTTTCTCGGCTTGAGGTCTTTCAGGCCAATAAAAGTACTTCACACAGGTATATACTTAAACAAAGATAAAGTTGACTTTACCAGAGATAATAAGAAAATCAAGACAATTGTATACAGTATATGTAAATAGCTTCAAATGACTCTGCAGGGCCCTGCAAGAGTCAATAATAATTGTAAGATAAAGATTCTAAAATAAACTGGTACCTACTATCTATGGATGAACAATCCTAAACTCACGAGCTCCCCTAGTGGGCAATACCACCCCGAATCCTGTCAAAGTTAGTTCCTGTCCGGCCTGATTCAGATTACTGTACAAGTTCCTTGAGGGTGGGAATCTTCGCTAGCAAAACGTTGGTGCACTTTATAATTGTAACCCACAGGAGATTAAAGATGTGAACTAGACTCTCACAATGCTTTTGAGAGTGAAACAAATAGTCAGTATAACGCCAACTTTAACTACACAGTTACCACACGCTGCGCTATGTCCTGGTGTACTTGTAGCTCACTACTCGGGTGATGGTGGGCCTTCAAGAGTCACAAACCTAGCAACAGTTGTAGATTCTGGGCAGGTGCCCGCTCACCCAGACAGGCCTAGTCTGCCTGACACGCTCTGCGGTCGGTACCTCGATCCCCGACCTCTCCGTAACACACAGCCTCTGGTCCTTCTCACAGCAGCTGAAGATGTCGGTTGGCGGACGACTCCGGTCTGAGGGTGACACGAGCTAGTCACACTGAAAGAGACCCCTCTCTGGCGTGGTGATCCTCTGCGAAGTTATAGGCTCAGGCTTTGGGCCTAGTCGCCCCGGAAGCAGGCCTCACACAAACTTCCTGCTTGGTTGAGCGAGTCCAGAGAGACAGAGCGTGGCCCCTCCCTTCCTTTATGTAACCTCCCCCAGCAGGCTGTGCGGTGGTTGTAATGCATTCTGGGAGCACAGCTGCACTGTGGGTACCATAGTCTATTACGTATCCATGGCAATGGAGTCTCTCTCTCCCTGTACCATAAGTTCCACACGCATTACTGAACATAAGTAAACAATAGTCTATAACAGTAGAACCACGCTACACACTCCCCCCACTTAAATAAAGTCTTTGGTCCCCAAAGATATCAAGGATCCTTGCTCTCTTTTGCATTTTAGCCTCTAGGCGACTACTCAATACCGACATAGGAACCTCCCACCAAACTTTGGAGGGGAGTTTATCCTGTCTACAGGCCATCTCAGTTGGTACGGCCTCACCAGCTGTGCCAGGGGGTGAGCTAGGGTTGCCTTCCACCAAATTCACAGTGGAAGGACCAGGCATCTCAACTGTTCTTCTGGAAGAAAGAACTGCTTCTTCAGAGCATGCACCCATTTGATCATATGTCAGTGTTTTAGGGGGGTGAATGACTCTCCTTCTCTGTTCTTTGGGTGTCCCAATCTCAGGAACACTAGGACCTGCTGTCTCTGTGGACTCTTCAGGGGCTTTCTCCTCTGATCCATGCATGCTGGGCTCTGTAATTTTAGGAGAATCTGGCTCTCCTTCAGATAGAGATGGAGCCTCTTCAGGGTCTCCTGTTAGCAAAGAGTCCAGGTTATCCTCTATTTCCTCGGTGAGTATGTTAGAGGGCACAAATTCAGGAGCCTCTGGGCGAAGAATCCCACTATCTGCTACCTCAGGAAGTGACAGTGAAGTGGTCATGGGTTCTGGCGTTTGAGAGGGCCATAATGTAAGGTACCTGTGATAGGTAGTGTCCGAAGTGGAACTTGTGTGCTGAGGATTCAGGCGAAAACGTAGTCAGGCAGATTAGGTTGGCAACAGATCAGGCAAAATGGTACACGATCGAAATCCAGAGAGTGGTCAGGCAGGCAAAGGTCATACACGAGCTGGCAGTGAAGTACAAAATCAGCAGGCTGGAGAGTAGTCAGGAATTCAGGCAGAAGTTCAACACGAAAATCAGGATCAAAAAGCAGTCACAACACCCAGGGCGCTATTCCACACAAACGGGCGCTGAGAGATAGCATCACTTCCTTTTTAAGGGCTGCTTTGATTGAAAATTGTCCACAGCTGGCAGTAGGTGGGGCTGGTGAGTCCAAGGTAATGTTTAATACTGAGAGGACATTTCCAAAAGTCTAGATCTGCTCAGTAGCGCAACAGGTAAGGCTGCAGCTTTGGGACCAGGAAGATCCCGGTTCAAATACACCCAGGTACATGACACATAACCAGTCAGATTCCATCTCCTCTTCCTCAGAGTCTTCTTCTTCAGAGTCTTTGTCCTGTACATCTGTAAGAGTCGACTGAGACCTGGTAACTGGACTGGATACTCGAGAGGTTGAAGAGGATTCTTGTGGATCTGATGCGGGGGGTAGGCAAACTGCTTCAGAAAGGGGCAACAGGTGGTTCCTATGCCAAGTCTTCAGTGGGCCCACACTCCCCTCTTGTTTTATCTGATATACCGGGAGACCAAGTAACTGTTTGCAGATGACATATGGTTGGGATTTCCAACAGTCAGCTAACTTGTGCTTCCCGGGAATACCCAAGTTCCTTAGTAGTACCCTATCCCCTGGCTGTAAGTCTTGTATCCTAACCTTGAGGTCGAAGTTCCTTTTATTCCTCAATCCCCTCTGGTCAGACGAGGCTTGAGCCTGTTCATATGCCATCTTCAGACTCTTCCTTAAGCGATCCACATACCCCTTGTGGGAAGTTGCCGAGGTATGATCCAGGGATGTGCCGAAGGCTAAGTCCACTGGTAACCAAGCTTCTCTTCGAAACATCAGCCGATATGGGGAGTATCCAGTAGCATCACTGGTAGTACTGTTGTAAGCATGTACTATGGTAGTACTGTTGTAAGCATGTACTATGGCAGCCACATGCTTGCTCCAGTGCTGTTTCTTCTCTGAGTTCAATGTCCCCAACATATCCAAAAGAGTCCGGTTAAATCATTCAGGCTGAGCATCCCCTTGTGGGTGGTATGGGGTTGTTCTAGTCTTTTGGATGCCCAACAGATCTAACAGCTTCTTTATCAGTCTGCTTTCGAAGTCTCTTCCTTGATCTGAATGCAGACGTTGGGGTAGACCATAGTGCACAAAGAACCTTTCCACTAGCACTTTGGCTACTGTTGAGGCCTTCTGGTCCTTGGTAGGAAATGCTTGAGCGTATCTGGTTAAGTGGTCTACCAGGACATTCCCTTTTCCATTCAGATCAGGCTCTAGACAAAGGAAGTCAACGCACACCAGTTCCATGGGTCCTTGACTCAAGACGCAAGAATGGCAGTATCCCTCTACTTCAGCCTGCATACAGGGCCAGTAGAACCTGTCTTACAAGGTGAAAGGTTCTCTCCGGTCCCAGGTGACCATGATGATCGTGGAGAGCAGTTAGGACCGCCTCCCTGTGCTTGGTGGGTAGGAATAACTGCCACTTCTTTTCCAGATCATCAGAGGGGCCCCTTCGGTAGACAACCCCTTGACGTATCTGTAGCCGGTCCAATTCCCTGTGCAATAAGCGGGCCTCTCTGGAAGAGTTGGTTAGGAGCAATTCAGGGCGTTGGTTCTCCAAGGCCTTCACTATTAGCTTCACTAACGGGACTTCCAATTGGTCCCTCCTTAAGTCCTTCTTGGATAACTTGGGCAAGCCCTCTTCTCCGACTTGGGTCACATTGCAGTAACATCTGGGTACTCCAGCAGCTGAGACCCTAATTTTTCGGCCCTTGATCCTCCTTTGGCTTGAAGTTCCGTCCCCCTATATAGGGCTTGCACTCCCTCCGGGGTCAACTGGGCCCACTCTTTGGTGAGATCAGTGGGAGTATGGGATCTTCTGGATAGGGCATCCGCATCCCTATTTCCAACTCCTGGTCGGTACTTAAGGCTGAATGTGAAACTTGAGAGGACAGCCAGCCACATATGTCATGTGCAGGGCCGTCTTTAATATGGTTTGGGCCCTGGGCAAAAAAAAATTTTGGGCCCCCCTCCAGCTTATTTTGGGCCTGGCTGGTTCACATATATGTGTTTTGGCGGCCCTCATTTGCGCAGGCACAGCAGCCCATTCATTTGAATGGGCTGCCATGCCTTTGTTTCCTGCAGAAAAAAGGTGCATGCAGCATTTAAAAAATGCAGTTGCCTTGAAATCCATTCTGCTTTTGCACCATGCAACTTACCTGCAGTTCCTGCACACACAAACGCACTGTGTTTTTAAAAGCGTGACCTAAACATCTAAAAAAGCAGCAAGTTTGCCGGTGCAGGAACTGCAGATGAGTCACATGGTGCAAAAGCAGAATGGACAGACAGTGCTGTATTTCGTTGCTTGATGGGCATAGGTGTGCCGTGTGCGCAGCCTATTAAATGATGCATGCACTTTTTTTTTTGCATGAAACGCAGGCATGGCAGCCCATTCAAATGAAAGCAGTATAATGGGAGGGGCGTTAGTGGAGGGCAGTATAATAGGAGGGGTGTTAGTGGAGGGTGGTATAATGGGAGGGGTGTTAGTGGAGGGCAGTATAATGGGGGGGGTTAGTGGAGGGCAGTATAATGGGAGGGGTGTTAGTGGAGGGCAGTATAATGGGAGGGGTGTTAGTGGAGGGCAGTATAATGGGAGGGGTGTTAGTGGAGGGCAGTATAATGGGGGGGTAGTGGAGGGCAGTATAATGGGAGGGGTGTTAGCGAAGGGCAGTATAATGGGGGGGGGGTAGTGGAGGGAAGTATAATGGGGGGGTAGTGGAGGGCAGTATAATGGGTGGGGTGTCAGTGGAGGGCAGTATAATGGGTGGGGTGTCAGTGGAGGGCAGTATAATGGGAGGGGTGTTAGTGGAGGGCAGTATAATGGGAGAGGTGTTAGTGGAGGGCAGTATAATGGGGGGGTAGTGGAGGGCAGTATAATGGGAGGGGTGTTAGCGGAGGGCAGTATAATGGGGGGGTAGTGGAGGGCAGTATAATGGGAGGGGTGTTAGTGGAGAGCAGTATAATGGGAGGGGTGTTAGTGGATGGCAGTATAATGGGGGGAGTAGTGGAGGGCAGTATAATGGAGGGTGTTAGTGGAGGGCAGTATAATAGGAGGGGTGTTAGTGGAGGGCAGTATAATGGGGGGTTAGTGGAGGGCAATATAATAGGGGGGTAGTGGAGGGCAGTATAATAGGCGGGTGTTAGTGGAGGGCAGTATAATGGGAGGGGTGTTAGTGGAGGGCAGTATAATGGGAGGGGTGTTAGTGGAGGGCAGTATAATGGGGTGTTAGTGGAGGGTAGTATAATGGGGGGGTGTTAGTGGAGGGCAGTATAGTGGGAGGGGTGTTAGTGGAGGGCAGTATAATGGGAGGGGTGTTAGTGGAGGGCAGTATAATGGGAGGGGTGTTAGTGGAGGGCAGTATAATGGGGGGGTGTTAGTGGAGGGCAGTATAATGGGAGGGGTGTTAGTGGAGGGCAGTATAATGGGGGGGTGTTAGTGGAGGGCAGTATAATGGGAGGGGTGTTAGTGGAGGGCAGTATAATGGGAGGGGTGTTAGTGAAGGGCAGTATAATGGGGAGGGTGTTAGTGGAGGGCAGTATAATGGGAGGGGTGTTAGTGGAGGACAGTATAATGGGAGGGGTGTTAGTGGAGGGCAGTATAATGGGAGGGGTGTTAGTGGAGGGCAGTATAATGGGAGGGGTGTTAGTGGAGGGCAGTATAATGGGGGGGTAGTGGAGGGCAGTATAATGGGGGGATAGTGGAGGGCAGTATGGGGGGACTGTACAGCATGACTGTGTATGGGAGGGAGCAGAGTGACCATGAGCTACTAAGGGCAGTGCAAGGAGAATTTCTCCTACCTTTCTTCCAGCCTTCACCTTCAGGGAAGACCCAGATTCGGCGGGCGGAGCTTAGGCGCGAGGAGGAGGAATCCGAATGTTGGGGCTCCACTCTCCTCGTCGTGATGTCATCAGGCAGGCAGCAGTGACTGTAAGGTGCACGCATAGCAAGGGGCGGGGCCAGAGCGTCAGTGGCGCTCAAAGCCCCGCCCACCCGCGGCCAGCTCCTCCATTGAAAAAATGCAGCACTGGCACTGCTGCAATGTGCGCGCATCGCGCTGACAGTGACAGTGACAGACTGTGTGTGTGGGGGTTTTCAGCGCCAATTTGCGGGCAGCACACGGGCTTAATGCCAGCTCTGCCTTGGGCCCCAAACAGTGACAGGGCCCTGGGCAGCTGCCCCGGTTTTCCCTGCGGTAAAGACGGCCCTGGTCCTGTGGCATCCAGTTTGGCGGTGGTCAGAAGGTAAGTAAGTGGATTATTATCCGTCTTGACCACAAATTCAGCCCCGTATAAATAGTCTTTCAATTTGTCTACCACAGCCCACTTCAAGGCCAGGAATTCAAGCTTGTGGGTGGGGTAATTCTTCTCAGCAAGTGTCAGGCTTCTGCTCACATAGGCAATGGGCCATAGGTGACCATCGTGCTCCTGGTATAGCACCCCACCAAGCCCATCTCGGCTGGCGTCCACATGAAGCTAGTAAAGTTTGGTGGTATCTGCATAGGCTAATACAGGGGCGGTGGTTAGACTCTCTTTCAGCTGATTGAAGGCCTCTTCGCACTTGGGGGTCCACTGGTCCTGGATGGACTCTTTAGATTTCCTGGGCCCCATGGTAGACTTCACTGGCTGGTCTGAATTCTCTCCATCATCCTCTCCTTCATTCCTTAGTAATTCATTGAGGGGCCTGGCTATTTTGGCAAACCCCTCCACGAACCTCCTGTAATAGGAGCAGAATCACAGGAATGACGGGAGCTCGGTCACATTTGTAGGCCTCGGCCAGGAAGTGATAGCATCCAGCTTCTCTGGGTCTGTGGCTACCCCTTCTACAGATACAATGTGGCCCAAGTAATGAACTGAGGACTGGTAGAACTGACATTTCTCCGGGGAAAGTTTCAGGCCTTCTTCATGGAGCCTCTTCAAGACTTTCTCCAGCCTCTCTTCATGTTCCTCTCGGGTTTTCCCGAACACGATGACGTTGTCCAGATACACCAGCACCTCTATCAGATTCATGTCCCCCACCGTTCTTTCCATTAGCCTTTGAAAAGTAGCAGGGGCTCTTGACAACCCTTGGAGGCATCCGGATGAACTCGAAGAACCCCACAGGGGTGATGAAGGCTGTCTTCTCCTGATCTTCAGGGTGCATGGGGATCTGGTAGTAGCCACTCTTCAGATCCATCACACTGAACCACTTGGCTCCAGACAGACTTTGTAGCGCATCCTCTATCCGGGGAGTGGTGTACTGATCCGATATAGTTCTTCCGTTCAGTGTCCGGTAGTCTATACACAGCCTCAGAGAGCCATTCTTCTTTCGGACTACCACTATCGGAGAGGCATAGGGGCTTCGAGACTCCTGGATTATGCCTGTCCTCTTTAATTCGGACAGTTGCTCGCGCAGATCTTCCAGGTCTCCTCGAGGAACCCGTCGGACTCTCTCCCTGAATGGCTTTTCCTCCTGCAAGCGAATCTTGTGGGTGGCACTCTTCGCACATCCCACATCGAATTCATCCCTTGAGAAGATCTTCTGCCATCGAGCAAGTTGGGCCCTGGCTCTCTTCTTCCAAGCTGGTGGGAGGTTTTCGTCCTCAGGACAGAGCCTTCCTATTTTGTCTTCTTCTCCCTGTGGCTTCTTCAAGTCAGATGGGCCCACTGGGGTGGCTTGGTTCACCTGACCCAACAGCATTCTGGCTGATACCCTCAAAGGGGTGGTGAAGGTGTTTCTAACACTCACTGAAACCTTCCCATGACTCCTCTCTAGGGCTTTCAGTGGGATCACTTTGGGAATTACCTCTATTCCCCTTTCCTTCTCTCGAGGGCCAGATTCAAGGATGATGAAAGGGCCGGGTTGCTTCCATGTGAGTTTTACAGACGCTCTCAAACAGGTCACCTCTCCTGGCTACAGTACCTTTTCTGTTTTATCCAGCTTCCATACTTTCCCAACAACCTCTCCTGGGGCCCTATTCTCCATCACTAAACACTGGTAAACTTGCTGCAACAAGGGGTGGACCCTTGTGGTCAGGGTATCCTGTTCTTTAATCAGGGGGGTCAACAGCCTCCTTACCAAGTCAGTGTTGGTTCCTATGATCAGAGAGCTCTTGTTGGCCCCAGGTGGCCTAGGACAGACCACAGCCAGAGTGTCAAACGTCTCCGTTCCTCCCGCCACAGAGGGATCAAAGGTGAGTCTGATTGGGATGTACCCATCATAGGGGAAACACTGCGTTCCAATGCCCCATATCTCCAGGTCTTCCAGCTTCTGTAATGGTAAATGCCTGAGGTGCCTATTGTAGAAGTCACGATATTGGAGAGTCACCTGGGCTCCGCTATCGAAAAGGGCCTTTGTGTAGATTCCTTCTACCTGGATTGAGATCATTGGAGAGGGCCCTATAAGTTTATCTGGAAGTTTCTGTGGAGAGGTCTTCTTGGCAGGTTCTCTAATTTGTATCTTTACTTCCTTCTTTCTCCGGCTTTTCCGGGGTTTTGACCCTTGTGGAGCATTGATCTCCCGCCTCTGAGTATTTTGAAATTTGTAGCGGGAAGTACCAAGCTGTCCAGAGGTGGCAGCAGGGGTGTTTAGTAAAGGTTTAGGCCCCGTTGCTGTCTCTTGACTCCTTCACCGGGGCCCTCTGAAGTTTTCCACCGGCTTGCGGGATGGTGTGGCAGCTTTCCTCGGGCTGGGACACATCTGTCGATAATGTCCAGGTCCTCCACAATTGAAGCAGACATCTTTATCCCTTGTGCTCCTAGGTGAGGGAGTAGGTACACTTTGAGTCACCTTGGTTGCTGTGTCTTCTCCCTTCCCGGTCTCTGAGACCTTGGCCATAAGTGAAGTTAACATCTCCATAACTTGTAATATGAAAAAGTGTTCTTGCGCTAAAAGCAAACATACATATTACAACCTGTGAAATAAAACATACTCCTAACAACAGTATATGGTGATAAGAAAACGATCCGTGCAAACAAATTGATCAATAAATCAAAACACTTATGGCAAATAAATAAAGTGCTAAACAGTGCAACAAAGTGCCTAAAAAGGTGGCAAGGCCTGCTCATTTACACAAGTGTTAAAGAAAAAAGTGGCAGGCGTGTGCCATATATAGTCCGAAAAGAAGATGCAAAAATTCTAATAGACAGAAGTGGTCTCTGAGTGTGAGTCTCTATATGGAGGTAATCAAACTGTCAAACACACTTGGGCTGCTGTGAGTCCACTAGAGTTGTGGGTATCACTGAATTGTCCAAAAACTGTCTCACAGAACTCTCACCTCTAAGTGGTCAGATATGGGCATAATCAGTAATCCTCTTTCTTCTATACTGGTTTCACTGTTGATCCTCCTGGCTGCTCTCCTCCACCGTCTCCACTAATCACAATGGTGACAGCTTATCTAGGGGGGAGGGGGGGGGATATGGCTCCAGTGGGAATATCAGACCAAAGATAGAAAAAGAAAGAAGGGGGCCTCCAGTAGTGTAGTAGGTTAAAACGGACTGGTTTATTAATAAAATAAGTATTGCTCGTACATCACAAAAATTTAAATAAAGCGTGTAAACCAACTGCAGCGTTATGACGTGCCGTCTTACTGTTCCTCCGGGTACCTCCGGTCTGCGGTAATCTCGCTACTCCCTACGTCGTTACGTCACGCACCTCGTGACTTCATCAGGGGAACCTGATCGGTTGCTGAGGTATTGTTTATATTTCGGTAAACCGCAAGTGATCGTTCGGCCATTTTGTTGAAGCCGGATGTATGTATATGGGCGCCACCATGTTTCTAGAGCACCATGGAATAGCGGAATCACCCATAACATATGGAGACCTATTACAAAATTGAACTTGCTGAGCTAAAATCGCCTGAATAGATAACCCATTACTCCACTAGGGATATAGTTAGAGAGGGCTCAATAAAATTCTATGTTGGCGAAGAATAAAACATTAAAATAAAATAAAAATAGATATGAATACTAACTCATACACCAGAAACTAGCAGTCTTCTGATTGTGTGTATGAGTGTATTACAGGGCAATCAAAGAAACCTCTCATCATCCGGATATGAATATCAGAAGGATTACATATATTTAGATGGAATGAACGACTCCGGTCTGAGGGTGACACGAGCTAGTCACACTGAAAGAGACCCCTCTCTGGCGTGGTGATCCTCTGCGAAGTTATAGACGCAAATGCGGTAAAATGCGGCATGCAAACTCCACAAAGCGCGCCTTTCTAAACGCCGGTTTCAACCTTAGTTCTGAAGACTTTGCACCAGCAGCGTCCCGTGTACATGGGGCCTGAAAACAGCTATGCCATTTACAGCTCAAAAACGCCATGGTGGCCATAAGGCCATAGGCTAACATGGAGAGGCGTTTTTAAGCTGCAAAAAACGCTCAAACAAGCGGCTGGAAAAAACGTCCGTGTGCATGTAGCCTTATATTAACCACTTGCTTACAGGACACTTAAACCCCCTTCCTGCCCAGACCAATTTTCAACTTTCAGCGCTGATGCACTTTGAATGACAATTGCGTGCTCATACAACACTGTAACCCAATGAAAATGTAATCATTTTTTGCACACAAATAGAGCTTTCTTTTGGTGCTATTTGATCACCTTGTTTTTTTCTATAAATACAAAAGACCAAATAAAAATAAATTGGGATATTTTAACCACTTCAGCACCGGGCCTATTCTGGCACTTCTCTCCTTCATGTAAAAATCATAATTTATTTGCTATAAAATTACTTAGAACCCCCAAACATTATACAGGGGGTCCCCGACTTACGAACGCCCGATTTACGAACCTCTCCTACTTACGAACCGGGCGCTGCGGGGACCCTCTGCCATTTTGGGCGGACCGTCGGCTGTTCTGCGCATGCGCGGCCAGACGGAGCCTTGGGAAATGTCGGAAATGTCCGTAATTGGCCGCACATGCGCAGGACGGCATTCGACGGAACATCGGAAAACATCGGAAATGTCCGTAATTGCCGGACTGCGCATGCGCGGCTGACTTACGAACATTTCCGACATACAAACAGGAGAAAAGTCCCTAACGGGTTCGTAACCGGGGGACCCCCTGTATATGTTTTTTTAGCAGACACCCTAGGGAATAAAATGGCGGTCATTGCAAATTTTTATCTCGTGCGGTATTTGCGCAATAAATTTTCAAACGCCTTTTTTGGGGGAAAAAAATGGTTTCATGAATTAAAAAATAACAAAACAGTAAAGTTAGCCCAATTTTTTTGTATAATGTGAAATATGTTGTTATGCTGAGTAAATAGATACCTAACATGTCACGCTTTAAAATTGCGCACACTCATGGAATGACACCAAACTTCAGTACTTAAAAATCTCCATAGGCGATGCTTTAATTTTTTTTACACGTTACCATTTTAACATTACAGAGGAGGTCTAGTGCTAGAATTGTTGCACTCGTTCTAACGCACGCAGCAATACCTCACATGTGTGGTTTGAACGGCGTTTACATATGTGGGCAGGACTTACGTGTGTGTTCGCTTCTGAGTGCGAGCTACCGGGGACAGGGGCGTTTTAATTTTTTTTTATTAGAATTTTTTTTGTTTTTTACTTTATTTTTATTTTTTTTACACTTTATTTTTACATTTTTGTTTTTTTGATCACTTTTATTCCCATTACAAAGAATGTAAACATCCCTTGTAATAGGAATCTATTGTGACAAGTCCTCTTTATGGAGAGATGCGAGGTCAATAAAAAAAAATCACCGATCTCATGCTGACAACCGAGATCACGGCTTTGTTTACATACGGGAACCCGGCGTGACGTCATAACGTCCCGGCCGGGCCTCCGACGGTCATAGAGATGACTGGTGACCAATTCGTTCTCCGGGCCCCTGATGGCACGGGAGAGCCCGGAGAAGCACCGGAGAAGCATCGGATGGCGGCGGGAGGGGGGCGATGACCCCTCCCGCCGCCTATAAGAACGATCTAGCGGCGGAACTGCCGCTATGATCATTTTTATCGTGCACAGAATCACAGGCTGAAAAGAATGATATCTGAATGATGCCTGCAAATGCAGGCATCATTCAGATGTCACTGCACAAAGCCAAGGATGTCATTTGACGGTGGGCGGTAGGGAAGTGGTTAATATTTCGAAAATTTCGAAAAAAGGTAATTTTTCTCCTTCATTGATGTACACTGATGAGACCAGTGGTAGTCATTGATAGGTGGCACTGGCAGGGGCTACTGATTGTCACAGATGACGCAGAATTGCCTCTTCCTCTTAGGGCCCGATGTCCCTTGCACATAAGCCGGTGATTGCCTTTTTTTATGCTCACGCTGTCAGCACAAGGATAAAACAAAAACCATTACCGAGCTTTTGTTTACATCACGTGATCAGCTGTCATTGGCTGACGGCTGATCACGTGGTAAGGGGCAGGGATCGGCCCCTTACTCGGATCTGTCATCACCTGAGTCTCAGTGACTCCGTGACCACAGCACGCACGCGAAGGGGAGGACGTCTATTGACGGACTCCCGGCAATTGAGGACCGTGCTGTGGCCGTCGATCAGCTATAGCGCTGATCTCAAGTAATTAACTACTTCCCACCCGGCCACTGTACATATACGGCCGGGTGGGCGCTCTCTCCTTCTGAGTGGACGGACGTTTAGGAACGTCCCTCAGAAGAAGGGTGATCGCGCGCGCGTTCCTGCGCAGCGGCGCAATCCCGATGCACTCGTGTCACCCGGACACGGCGCATCTAGATTCGGCAGGAGGGCTCTGTGATTGGCCCTCCTGATCACATGACGGCCGTGTCCAATCACAGCTGTCATGTGATGCAAACAGAGAATCAGTTGCTAGTCAATCAGCTCTCCTCTCCTCACACAAAAGTCGTCGGTGAGGAGAGGAGAGCGGATCGCTGCAGCTGGCTGGTGATCAGTGAGTATGAGCTGTTTTTTTCAGCTTTTTACTCACTGATCACCAGCCTAGTGTCCCCACACATAAAGTAAACAAACATGTCCCCAAAATACATGTCCCCACACACACATGTCCCCACACACACATGTCCCCACATAGTAAAAACACCTGTCCCCCACATATGTGACAGTAAATCATTTGCACACATATGTCCGTGATCACCTGCGCACATCTGTACATGATCATTTGCGTACATATGTCCGTGATCACACGAACCAATTATTATACACTTAACGGATTTTTTTTTTACCAAAAACATGTAGTAGAATACATTTTGGCTTAAATTTATGACAAAATTCAATTTTATTGGATTTTTTTAAAAATAGAAAGACGAAAATAAATGTTTTTTTCAAATTTCTGCTCTTTGTTCCCTTATATCGCAAAAAATAAAAAACGTAGTCGTGAATAAATACCACCAAAAGAAAGCTCTATTTGTGTGAACAAAATGATAAAAAATTCATTTGGGTACAGTGTAGCATGACCGCGCAATTGTCATTGAAAATGCGAGAGCGCTGAAAGCTGAAAGTTGGTCTGGGAAGGAAGGGGGCTAAAGTGCCCAGTATTGATGTGGTTAAAGAGGGTCTAAATGGGCAATTAGACCCATCTCCTTACTGAATATTGATTTGAAACTCCTGGCAAAAATATTAGCTAACAGATTGAAACCCTTGCTATCAAAATTTATAGGCCCAGAACAGGTAGGATTTATGCCTTGCAGAGAAGCACGAGATAATATCACCAAAGCATTACATTTAATACACTTCTCCCGAAATTCTAAAACAAGAGGTTTACTGCTTTCCACTGATGCCGAGAAGGCTTTTGATAGGGTCTCCTGGGATTATATGATGGCTACATGCTCCCATGTTGGCTTAAATGAAAATATGCTTTCATGGATCTCTGCCCTCTATCGAAACCCGAGTGCAAAGATCAAAGTCAACAACATCTTCTCTGACCCCATTAGGATCAACAACGGTACACGTCAGGGATGTCCCCTCTCCCCCCTTCTCTTCATCATGTCTCTGGAGCCCCTGATAAGGAAAATAAACCTGACGGATGATGTATCAGGATTTAAGATAGGAAGGAGAGAATACAAGATTACCGCTTATGCGGATGATTTATTATTCTTTCTATCACAACCACATATATCTATCCCTAATTTAAAAAAATCTTCGAGACGTTTGGATTTATATCCAACTTTAAGATTAACCAATCTAAATCGGAAGCCCTGAATATTAATCTACCCCCTGACCAACTAAACTTAATAAAGGACAACTACAATTATAGATGGGAACAAAAAACACTAAAATACCTAGGGATAAACCTGACTGACAACCTAGACTCCCTTTACCAACACAACTATAAGCCTCTACTTAACTCACTGATTAAAGAGTTACGGGTATGGTCCTCCAAGACCTTCTCGTGGTTCGGCAGAGCTTCAATCTTAAAAATGACGGTCCTCCCGAGACTACTCTACCTCTTTAATGCACTTCCCATTAAAATTCCAGAGACTTTTTTCACAAGCCTCCTCAGGGCGCAAAGAGGTGTCCTATGGGCAGACAGGAAACCAAGAATCAACTTCAAATTGCTGACACGTCCCAAAAGTAGAGGAGGAATAGGTCTGCCGGACTTTAAAAAAATATTACCGAGCTTCCCACATCACTAGAATACTTGACTGGCACTGCCATGGACAGGACAAAGACTGGATCCAACTGGAACAAAGCTTAACTCCAAACAACCTACTTTTCTAGCCCTGGACACTACATTCCAAAAGGGACAAGAATCAGACGCATCCCTTAGTAGCAAACACCCTTCACGTGTGGCACAAAATTGTAGGCAAACACAACATTGCCTCCATACCTGGTCCTCTGACCCCGGTCACCAACAACCCTGATTTTATCCCGGGACACCCTTTGAAGGATATAATCCCATGCACGACCTCCCAATGCCTAACAGACTCCAAGGTTAAATCTTTGGCGACCCTAAGAGCAGAGTGGGTGGGACCATTCCCTGGCCTCTGGTTTTACGTACAACTAAGAGACTTCTTGATTAATAGCAAATTTAGATCATTATACTGCTTGCCAATGTCTCCACTTGAAAATCTCTGCTTTAAGACATCCTCAGTAGCACATACCACTTCTCTAGCCTACTCCTGGTTAAATGAGACTCAGCACACAGATGACTTGAAACATAAGGCTAAATGGGAAAGTGACCTTAAAATTAAGATATCGACAAAACATTGGGAGAAGGCATGTATTATGACACATAAATGTTCCCTAAGCTCCAAATATCAGGAGATCTCTTACAAAATCCTTACCCAATGGTACATTACACCCCAGAGGTCCAGGAGATGGTCCATCACAGCCTCGGATGCATGCTGGCGCTGTGAACAGGAAATTGGCACCTTTCTCCATATATGGTGGGAGTGCCCAAAAATTCTTGAGTACTGGGATGAGATCAGGAAATGGATCCAATTCATAACTGAAACTAAAGTATATCTTACAGCAGCAGCCTGCCTAATTAATGTTAACACACTCACCATAAGCAAGTATAAGAAATCTCTCACTAGACACCTCCTCCTTGCAGCAAAAACACTGATCCCCCTGCATTGGAAGACCAAACGGGTACCAAAAATCTGAAACTGGTTGGAGAGAGTAGAACACATACACAAAATGGAAGAAATTGCAGCCATGAAAAGAGAGAATAGCGACAATTTTAATGAAACCTGGCAACCTTGGGTTTTATTCTCGTACTCCCCCGAATTCCAGCAGCTTAATGCATAATTCCTTTCTCACTACATTTGGTCAACTTGGGATGACTATTTAGTCCACACTTGTTGAGGCTAAAATATAACACATTGAATATGTACCTGAGATGAACTGTTACTGTATCTGTATTACCTGAACCTCCATGTTCTACTTATCCTGCTATTACCCCCCACCCCTCCCCGCCCTTCCCTCTATTACCCTTTTTTCTCTACCCTTTACCCACCCCATTTCTTCCCTCCACATTTTCTTAATATATGTTCAGCATATACTTATTTTATGTTACGCCACTGTCATTTCCCGGGCTTGATATTGATTAGGCCCCGGATGTTACAATGTTTGTGTTATGAATGCTTCTTTTTTTATTACCTGTTATCTGTAACAAGCTTCAATAAAAACCTTTGATTGTGAAAAAAAATAAATGGGCCATTGACATGCATCACAATTCAACTTAGGAATGTGTCTTTGCAAAGTTAAACTAAATTAAATCCTTTCTTATTTTTTCTTGGGGATAGAGTGCAGAGGGATTAAAAGTCTACACAGTTTTTGGGGATGTCTGCACCCCTGTCGTGATGGAGAGGTGCCACAGGGCGCTGAGGCCAAGGGATAGGGACACTGATCCACCCAGGGATGCTGTATGCTGCCTGGTCAGCTTTACCCAGAAGGAAGAGATCCTGCGCCTGGCCCGCAACCATGCCCACCTGGAACATGAGGGGTCACGAATCCAGCTATTCCAGGACTTATCAGCCATTACCTTACAACACAGGAGGGATCTCCGTCCTCTCCTACAAGCCCTATGAGAGAGGCACATTCCCTATCGTTGGAAGTTCCCATTCTGCCTTCAAGCGACAAATGGCAACCGCACGGCACAACTGAGGACCCCGGTGGACTTGCTGCCTTTTTGTGACACTCTAGGCATCCTGGTGGTCCCAGTTCCAGATTGGTATGGAGTCTTTTTGCAGTCTGAACCCTGGATCTCTACCCAGCCTGGGGACACTCCGAGGTCGCAGAGAAGCAGACAACGCCGCCGCAGACCCTCGGCTACCTCTCCACAGAGCCGTCGTGGAGATATGGAAACCGATGAAAGCCCACACGTCTCCCCATCATCTGCCAGGCGCAAAACTGATCACTGAGTTTGCAGGACTTGAGATGATGAGCTGTGCCTTTGCCATCACCTGTCCCTATGTATGCCTTGCATCATAACCTGTAAGGTAAGCTGGGTTACACCTTAATGCTTGTTACCTACACTTGGCAAATGACTGATGATGAATTATGGGGGTTCCTGACACCTGCTCAGGCCTTTTCCTGATTGCTTAGCTGCCCACTACTTCAAGTTGCTAATGACAGGAGTGATCTCCCTTCTATGCCCTGGGATCTAGCGCGAACTTGTTCATGTAGTACTACTGCCAGAGACTGTGTCAGGTGATTTTATCAAAGATCCTCGAACCGGTGCTACGCAGAGGTATGCTATCGCTTCTACAGAACTCTTACCATTTTTGTGCCATTCCCGGTGCTGGTCTATTCACTGAGAGAACTCACTCATCCAAGGTGGCAGTTGAGCTTCGGGAAGATGCATGTTCTTCCCCTCCCTTGCCACACTGACTCTCTAGGCTAACTGCGGACAGCTGCTGCATGACAAGATTGGTGATCCCCTGCCCTTTCTCTAGCTTATTTCTGTCAGTAGCGGCAGCAATGGAAACTTTGCTCTTGGTGTCACCCCATAGCTACTCACCCCTTCCCCCCTCCCCCTTTTTTTTGGGGGGGGCAGTGGGGGCTTGGACTTGACAGTCTGTTATCGCAGGTCATAAGCTGATTGCTCAGAGACTCTTACAGAATAATACTTTCATGGGCACTAGGGATAAGGGACAAGCATAGCTTATCAAGCCTGTACTGTTTGTTTCATGTTTAATGACGTGTATAATTTTATTACCTGATGCAACACTGTGACAGCTTGGGGGTTGCCCTGGGGATGGTGGGGTCTTATACCTGCATCCATGACTGATTGTGGGTGTGGGGAGGGACATCCCAGTGATCCCGGAGTAAGGGGATGCCCTTACCCTGTCTACACTGGCCCTTATAGGCCGTAAGGGTTCTTATATAGTACGGAGGTATAGGGCTCTATATCCTTCATTATGCTAGATGTTGCAGGGCATATAATATAATCTTGATGTTTGCGGGCGGTCGGGGCCCCTGATCCCTGGATTCATCATGGATTTTGGTGGTCCTGGGCCCGAGGATTCTGAAATTTCTAGTTGGCCGACATGGAGGCAGAGGAGATGTTAAAGTGTTATAATGATAAACGTTCTTAGTTTGCACTGTTAACTCTTTTGTTCACTCTGTTTTGCTGTGAATGGTCCTACATTGCAAAGCTACATGGTATTATAGGGTGCTACTCTTGACCCGTCAAGGCCCCCTGGTTTGCTGGAGGGGTGCCCTTCTCACCTATTGTGGGGAGGCTTGCGCGGTATCACTCCACCCAGCAAGGCTGAGGTTAATCATTACTGTCCATCCTCTCTCTCTTGGGATTCTGGATGGTAGGATTTATGTATATTTTGGTGTTTATTTTGGTTTAGGTGCTAGGTCTCTTTCCCACCTCAAGCAGGCAGTTATCCCCCTTGAAAACTGCCGGAATAGCCTCACGTTTTTTCTGTTTTCCACCCCTTCCCCTATTAGGTAACTCAGCTGGACTGGTATTACCTCCGGCACTTCCTTCACGATCCCCACCTAGGAGGTAGCTCGCTCGCTCAAGTGTTAAGCCTCTCTTGGGTTGTTAGTAAGCTCTGAGTGACTACCCGGTGTGGGCTTGACCTCTTCTTTTTTTTTTTTTTTTCTCTTTCTTTTTTTCTTTTTAATTTTTTTAATTTGTTTATTTATAACAGAGAGACCGGTCCGTATGGACCAACACAGCATAGCACAGCATGATACGTTACACATACAACATACATCGATACAGGCATGGGTATTTAGTTTCATCACTCATATGTATATATATATATATACCTAAATCGGCAGTGCCTGCTATATGGTGTTTATGTGTGATCTGTTGTCTAGTGCCCCCAAGGAAAAAGGGGGGGTTAGCCTATCTGTGAGGTAGCGTGCGTGTATCAATGGATAGCATGTGCGGGCAGCCCACACTATGTCCCCGGGTGCAATCTCTACCACCCCCTACTTCAAGGGCTACCGAGAGTTCCACCCCAGGAGCTTCCCAGATGCTATCCGGCCCCACAGGACCAGTCACCCAACTTTTTATTTTTTTTTGTTAGAAAATACAAGAAAAGAGAAGCAAGAAATCAGAGATACAAAAGTTAGAAACAGAAAAATAAAGATAGATGGAAGAATGGGGGGGGGGGGGGGTGGGTGGGAGAAAGTGGACAAGGGGGGAAGGTAGCTGTGAGTGCGAACAAGGATATGGTAGGGAGAGGGGGAGGAATTCCTCTCCGCGAGGGGTCACCAGTGAATCATCGGTATTCCCCGCAATTAGGCCCGGGTGTCTGCCCCGTCCCCTCCTCTAAGTCGCTGACCTTCCGTGGAAAATTTAAACATATTCCACAGCTGCCAGGTCTTTTTAAAAGTCTCCTGTCTCTCTTGGTTGGTAAGGATCAGGTCTTCCAGCTGGCATATTTCGTCTACTTTTTTAAGCCAAAGGGAAATAGAAGGCGGGTGGGGCGACTTCCAGTGAAGTGGGATGCAGGCCTTAGCAGCATCTGACAAGTGGCGCACCACTGATTTTTGGTAGATTCGCGACGGTGTGTCTGTCGCATGAAGTAAAAAATAGGCTGGGTCGTCCGGCACCTCACGGCCGGTGAAGTCCTGGGTAATCCGTCGGACCTCCCCCCAGAAATGCCGTAATCGGGGGCAGGACCAAAAGATATGCAAGAGGGTACCTTTCTCCCCCCGGCATCTCCAGCAAAGGTCCGAAGACGCCGGGAAGAGAGTATGCAGGAGGGCCGGGGTCTTGTACCACCTAGTGAGAATCTTGTAATTCGTCTCCTGAAATCTAGAACATAGAGAGGATTTATGGGCAAAGTGGAGTATGTGCTTCTTCTTCCCCTCGGTGAATTGGCAATTCAGGTCTCTTTCCCATTTAGTTAGGTATGGTAAGGGTCTGTCCGCTGGTGGCGTAATCAGCATATTATACGTCAGGGATAAGGAATGGGGGATCGTCCCCGTCTCCGTGCAGAGTTCTTCTAGTCTTGTGAGTGGGGAACGTGTGGTATCGGGGGGGGGGGGGTGGCAGGCCATGTAGAAAGTGGCTAAGCTGGTGAGCTCGCATGAAGTCCAGTTTGTACGGTCCTGAAAGGTCTGATAGTTCTGCTATCGTTTTCCACCGTCCCATAGTGCTAAAATGGGAAGCTTGATAATATCCTACCGCTTGTAGATCTAGGAACCTCCTGTCTTGGATGCCCGGCATGAAGTGAGGGTGCCCTAACACAGGTCTGTCTAGAGACAGTTCTTTCTTTCTTCTTTCTTCTCCTTTGCTACCCACCCTTTAACTGCATTTTTCCATATTTTTTTTCTCTTTCTCTCTTTCACTCTTTCTGTCCTTTCTTCCCCTGTCCTTTCTTCCCTAACCCCTCTCCCCCTTTTTTTTAGATCACCTCCCCTGGAAATTTGGGGGTGGTACTGACCAGCACTTCTGGTCACTGAACATGCCTTCTGCGGTGCAATCATCAGCTCCTCTATCTCTCAAGGTTTATTCCTTGAACGTTAAAGGTCTCAATATCCCGGAGAAGCGCAGTAGTATTCTTGCTGAGGCGTACCGCCACAGAGCTCAAGTGATATTCCTGCAAGAAACCCATTTTAAATCAGGCTCCGCCCCTCGCTTATCTAATAGTCGATTCCTGGAGGTCTATCATGCGACCTGTCCCGACTCCAAAACTAAGAGACAAAAGAAAAAAGAAGGGTCTGGTGTCACCAGTGACACACCTCCATCCCTGAATTTCATGAAAAAAAGAGAGATTCGCCCTTGGGACTTTGAGTGAGGTGAGCACTGTTAGGCCAATAAAAAAAAAATCGCAAGAATAATTGCAGTGTATATTTATTCAGGTAAAAAGCAGTACATACATTAATGTCATGAACATGGGCCAATTCATACAAAATACAAGACCAATATAAATTAGGTAAAATGATATTGCGAGTATCTGACAGTAATTATGTAAACACATAGGCATCAAAAGTAACCCGACGCGTTTCGCGAGGCTTGGCTCGCTCTTCAGGGGTGGATGCACGTAGTGTACCTAAAATGAGAGTGATATAGTATAAAGCATGATATGAAGGCACAGGGGGGGGGGCCTTGAATATGGAAAACCCCATACTCACCACTGGACATTGCCAAAAGACAGCGGGGGTGAAGCTCAAACGGCGGCAGCGACTGTCTCACCAGGGAGCTGAGGAGGCGGAGCCAAACAAAGCTCCAAATCGGAGTCAAACGGAAGGAAGGCCCAGCATGGATGGAATAGGTGTAACCCCAAGAGTGTCAGTGAATCCAAGAGGAATGTTGGCTCTAAATATAAATATGTATATTGAATAATTAAAATATGAGAGTATACGAGTATATGGTAACATATGTGTCTTTGCATGTATAAAAGACATGAGCCAAGAATGGTTAGAGTATGGAGACTGAGGGGGAGAGTGAAAAAATACCAGATTGACTAGTATGATTAAGGAAAGATCAGAGAGGAAAGTAATGAGTGAAAGAGAGTGTGAATGGAATGAAATACAGGTGTGTGATGAGGACTGTGATGAGAAAACAAGTTGCATGTAAATGCTTGCAGCGAGTAATATATAAACATATAAAAGTATACCTTGGTGAAGTAGGTCTAAGAGTAGTAAATTCCAAGGGAAGGACCTGCATTTGTGTGTCTGTCCTCAGTAGGGATGAGCTTCGTGTTCGAGTCGAACATACGTTCGACTCGAACATTGGCTGTTCGATCGTTCGACGAAGATCGAACGATTTGGGCCGTTCGCGCCAAATTCGAGTGACGCGAACGGCCCACAATGCACTACGCCATCGCAGTGTCATCCAGGCGCTGTGATTGGCCAAGCATGCACTGTGACCCCGCATGCTTGGCCAATCACAGCGCCGGCAGCGAGGAGAGCAATGATTGGCCACAGGCAGGATGCCTGTGGCCAATTATTGCTGAGGGTGTTTAGTACACGCCCCACACTATAAAAGGCCGCCAGCACGGCGGCCTAGTGTAGTGTGTTCCGGAGCAGGGATAGAGTAGCATAGGCAGGGACAGTGACTGTTATTTCTTTCTTGCTTAACCTGGATTCCTTTAGTTTAGGGAAAGAGAAGGATAGGTAGGGAGAGTGTCAGTGTGTTTTGTGCTTCTGCTATAGTGTGCTTAAAAAAAAACATTTATTCTAGGGACAGAAAACTCTAGGTAGGGACAGTGTCAGTTTCTTTCACTCTGCAAGTCCTTGTTTCCAGGGACCTGGAAGGACAGTGAGTGAATTGTCCTTTTGCTATATTGTGATTAAAAAAAACATTTATTCTAGGGACAGAAAACTCTAGGTAGGGACAGTGTCAGTTTCTTTCACTCTGCAAGTCCTTGTTTCCAGGGACCTGGAAGGACAGTGAGTGAATTGTCCTTTTGCTATATTGTGATTAAAAAAAACATTTATTCTAGGGACAGAAAACTCTAGGTAGGGACAGTGTCAGTTTCTTTCACTCTGCAAGTCCTTGTTTCCAGGGACCTGGAAGGACAGTGAGTGAATTGTCCTTTTGCTATATTGTGATTAAAAAAAACATTTATTCTAGGGACAGAAAACTCTAGGTAGGGACAGTGTCAGTTTCTTTCACTCTGCAAGTCCTTGTTTCCAGGGACCTGGAAGGACAGTGAGTGAATTGTCCTTTTGCTATATTGTGATTAAAAAAAACATTTTTTTCTAGGGACAGAAAACTGTAGGTAGGGAGAGTATTTTTTTTCTTTCACTCTGCAAGTCCTTGTTTCCAGGGACCTGTAAGGACAGTGAGTTAATTGTCCTTGTGCTATATTGTGCTGAAAAAAACATTTATTCCAGGGACAGAAAACTCTAGGTAGGGACAGTGTCAGTTTCTTTCACTCTGCAAGTCCTTGTTTCCAGGGACCTGGAAGGACAGTGAGTGAATTGTCCTTTTGCTATATTGTGATTAAAAAAAACATTTTTTTCTAGGGACAGAAAACTGTAGGTAGGGAGAGTGTTTTTTTTCTTTCACTCTGCAAGTCCTTGTTTCCAGGGACCTGTAAGGACAGTGAGTTAATTTTCCTTGTGCTATATTGTGATTAAAAAAAACATTTATTCTAGGGACAGAAAACTCTAGGTAGGGACAGTGTCAGTTTCTTTCACTCTGCAAGTCCTTGTTTCCAGGGACCTGGAAGGACAGTGAGTGAATTGTCCTTTTGCTATATTGTGATTAAAAAAAACATTTATTCTAGGGACAGAAAACTCTAGGTAGGGACAGTGTCAGTTTCTTTCACTCTGCAAGTCCTTGTTTCCAGGGACCTGGAAGGACAGTGAGTGAATTGTCCTTTTGCTATATTGTGATTAAAAAAAACATTTTTTTCTAGGGACAGAAAACTGTAGGTAGGGAGAGTATTTTTTTTCTTTCACTCTGCAAGTCCTTGTTTCCAGGGACCTGTAAGGACAGTGAGTTAATTGTCCTTGTGCTATATTGTGCTGAAAAAAACATTTATTCCAGGGACAGAAAACTCTAGGTAGGGACAGTGTCAGTTTCTTTCACTCTGCAAGTCCTTGTTTCCAGGGACCTGGAAGGACAGTGAGTGAATTGTCCTTTTGCTATATTGTGATTAAAAAAAACATTTTTTTCTAGGGACAGAAAACTGTAGGTAGGGAGAGTATTTTTTTTCTTTCACTCTGCAAGTCCTTGTTTCCAGGGACCTGTAAGGACAGTGAGTTAATTTTCCTTGTGCTATATTGTGATTAAAAAAAACATTTATTCTAGGGACAGAAAACTCTAGGTAGGGACAGTGTCAGTTTCTTTCACTCTGCAAGTCCTTGTTTCCAGGGACCTGGAAGGACAGTGAGTGAATTGTCCTTTTGCTATATTGTGATTAAAAAAAACATTTTTTTCTAGGGACAGAAAACTGTAGGTAGGGAGAGTGTTTTTTTTCTTTCACTCTGCAAGTCCTTGTTTCCAGGGACCTGTAAGGACAGTGAGTTAATTTTCCTTGTGCTATATTGTGATTAAAAAAAACATTTATTCTAGGGACAGAAAACTCTAGGTAGGGACAGTGTCAGTTTCTTTCACTCTGCAAGTCCTTGTTTCCAGGGACCTGGAAGGACAGTGAGTGAATTGTCCTTTTGCTATATTGTGATTAAAAAAAACATTTATTCTAGGGACAGAAAACTCTAGGTAGGGACAGTGTCAGTTTCTTTCACTCTGCAAGTCCTTGTTTCCAGGGACCTGGAAGGACAGTGAGTGAATTGTCCTTTTGCTATATTGTGATTAAAAAAAACATTTTTTTCTAGGGACAGAAAACTGTAGGTAGGGAGAGTATTTTTTTTCTTTCACTCTGCAAGTCCTTGTTTCCAGGGACCTGTAAGGACAGTGAGTTAATTGTCCTTGTGCTATATTGTGCTGAAAAAAACATTTATTCCAGGGACAGAAAACTCTAGGTAGGGACAGTGTCAGTTTCTTTCACTCTGCAAGTCCTTGTTTCCAGGGACCTGGAAGGACAGTGAGTGAATTGTCCTTTTGCTATATTGTGATTAAAAAAAACATTTTTTTCTAGGGACAGAAAACTGTAGGTAGGGAGAGTATTTTTTTTCTTTCACTCTGCAAGTCCTTGTTTCCAGGGACCTGTAAGGACAGTGAGTTAATTTTCCTTGTGCTATATTGTGATTAAAAAAAACATTTATTCTAGGGACAGAAAACTCTAGGTAGGGACAGTGTCAGTTTCTTTCACTCTGCAAGTCCTTGTTTCCAGGGACCTGGAAGGACAGTGAGTGAATTGTCCTTTTGCTATATTGTGATTAAAAAAAACATTTTTTTCTAGGGACAGAAAACTGTAGGTAGGGAGAGTATTTTTTTTCTTTCACTCTGCAAGTCCTTGTTTCCAGGGACCTGTAAGGACAGTGAGTTAATTGTCCTTGTGCTATATTGTGCTGAAAAAAACATTTATTCCAGTGACAGAAAACTCTAGGTAGGGACAGTGTCAGTTTCTTTCACTCTGCAAGTCCTTGTTTCCAGGGACCTGGAAGGACAGTGAGTGAATTGTCCTTTTGCTATATTGTGATAAAAAAAAACATTTTTTTCTAGGGACAGAAAACTGTAGGTAGGGAGAGTGTTTTTTTTCTTTCACTCTGCAAGTCCTTGTTTCCAGGGACCTGTAAGGACAGTGAGTTAATTTTCCTTGTGCTATATTGTGATTAAAAAAAACATTTATTCTAGGGACAGAAAACTCTAGGTAGGGACAGTGTCAGTTTCTTTCACTCTGCAAGTCCTTGTTTCCAGGGACCTGGAAGGACAGTGAGTGAATTGTCCTTTTGCTATATTGTGATTAAAAAAAACATTTTTTTCTAGGGACAGAAAACTGTAGGTAGGGAGAGTGTTTTTTTTCTTTCACTCTGCAAGTCCTTGTTTCCAGGGACCTGTAAGGACAGTGAGTTAATTTTCCTTGTGCTATATTGTGATTAAAAAAAACATTTATTCTAGGGACAGAAAACTCTAGGTAGGGACAGTGTCAGTTTCTTTCACTCTGCAAGTCCTTGTTTCCAGGGACCTGGAAGGACAGTGAGTGAATTGTCCTTTTGCTATATTGTGATTAAAAAAAACATTTATTCTAGGGACAGAAAACTCTAGGTAGGGACAGTGTCAGTTTCTTTCACTCTGCAAGTCCTTGTTTCCAGGGACCTGGAAGGACAGTGAGTGAATTGTCCTTTTGCTATATTGTGATTAAAAAAAACATTTTTTTCTAGGGACAGAAAACTGTAGGTAGGGAGAGTATTTTTTTTCTTTCACTCTGCAAGTCCTTGTTTCCAGGGACCTGTAAGGACAGTGAGTTAATTGTCCTTGTGCTATATTGTGCTGAAAAAAACATTTATTCCAGGGACAGAAAACTCTAGGTAGGGACAGTGTCAGTTTCTTTCACTCTGCAAGTCCTTGTTTCCAGGGACCTGGAAGGACAGTGAGTGAATTGTCCTTTTGCTATATTGTGATAAAAAAAACCATTTTTTTCTAGGGACAGAAAACTGTAGGTAGGGAGAGTGTTTTTTTTCTTTCACTCTGCAAGTCCTTGTTTCCAGGGACCTGTAAGGACAGTGAGTTAATTTTCCTTGTGCTATATTGTGATTAAAAAAAACATTTATTCTAGGGACAGAAAACTCTAGGTAGGGACAGTGTCAGTTTCTTTCACTCTGCAAGTCCTTGTTTCCAGGGACCTGGAAGGACAGTGAGTGAATTGTCCTTTTGCTATATTGTGATTAAAAAAAACTTTTTTTTCTAGGGACAGAAAACTGTAGGTAGGGAGAGTGTTTTTTTTCTTTCACTCTGCAAGTCCTTGTTTCCAGGGACCTGTAAGGACAGTGAGTTAATTTTCCTTGTGCTATATTGTGATTAAAAAAAACATTTATTCTAGGGACAGAAAACTCTAGGTAGGGACAGTGTCAGTTTCTTTCACTCTGCAAGTCCTTGTTTCCAGGGACCTGGAAGGACAGTGAGTGAATTGTCCTTTTGCTATATTGTGATTAAAAAAAACATTTATTCTAGGGACAGAAAACTCTAGGTAGGGACAGTGTCAGTTTCTTTCACTCTGCAAGTCCTTGTTTCCAGGGACCTGGAAGGACAGTGAGTGAATTGTCCTTTTGCTATATTGTGATTAAAAAAAACATTTTTTTCTAGGGACAGAAAACTGTAGGTAGGGAGAGTATTTTTTTTCTTTCACTCTGCAAGTCCTTGTTTCCAGGGACCTGTAAGGACAGTGAGTTAATTGTCCTTGTGCTATATTGTGCTGAAAAAAACATTTATTCCAGGGACAGAAAACTCTAGGTAGGGACAGTGTCAGTTTCTTTCACTCTGCAAGTCCTTGTTTCCAGGGACCTGGAAGGACAGTGAGTGAATTGTCCTTTTGCTATATTGTGATTAAAAAAAACATTTTTTTCTAGGGACAGAAAACTGTAGGTAGGGAGAGTGTTTTTTTTCTTTCACTCTGCAAGTCCTTGTTTCCAGGGACCTGTAAGGACAGTGAGTTAATTTTCCTTGTGCTATATTGTGATTAAAAAAAACATTTTTTCTAGGGACAGAAAACTGTAGGTAGGGAGAGTGTTTTTTTTCTTTCACTCTGCAAGTCCTTGTTTCCAGGGACAGAGAAGGACACCTGAAGGTAGCCCTTATTGCTTTTTTCCCATCTCCCTGCAGGCCATCTATTAGAATGTCTGGAAGGCAAACAAGGAGAGGCAGACAGTCAGGAGGCAATAAAAGAGGGCAAGCAGGCTCTGTGTCTGGGGGCAACAGTGCTGGTCGTGGACGCGGTGCATTGTCATCAGCACATGGCCATGGGACACGCTTGTCCTTCTTTTCGGCAGCTGGACATGTTGAGCCACATCATGCCGAAGACTTGGTAGAGTGGATGACCAAGCCCTCCTCCTCCTCCTCATCCTCTCTCACCCAGGCTCAGGGTACTGGAAAAGCAGCTGCCAAAGCGTCGTCTTCCCTGGTATCAATGTCAGACAAATCATCAGTCACTCCTTCCCTAGACCCACCATGTCCTCCTCCTGAGGAGTCCCCCGAACTGTTTCAGCACAGTGTTGGGTACATGCTCCAGGAGGATGCCCAGCGTTTCGAAGGGTCTGATGATGAAACCCAGCTAGAGGAAGGCAGTAGCGTGAGAGCAGACAGAGGGGATGCTCAAGAAGGACACCAATCTGGCAGTCATGTTCCAGCAGCTGCAGCATACTGCCAGATTGGCTCCAGTGATGAGGAGGGAGGGGATGATGAGGTCAATGACTCCACGTGGGTGCCTAATAGGAGAGAGGAGGAGGAGGAGGATGAGGAGGAGGCACATCTCCAACGAGGCAGGATGCCCTTTGGTGGCCAGCGTAAGGGCAGTACACCGACGGAATCACACCGCAGAGCTCCGCCTGTGCAGGGCGCTGCCTCTGCCCGTCATTCAAAAAGTTCTTTGGTGTGGGCCTTTTTTGAGGCTAGTGCATCAGATCGCACAGCTGCTGTTTGCAACATATGTCTCAAGCGTATATCGCGTGGCCAAAACATCAGCCGCTTGGGTACCACATGCCTGACCAGACATATGTTGACCTGCCATGCAGCTCGTTGGCAAGCCTACCTCAAAGACCCACACCAAAGAACAAAGCGGACCTCTCCTTGCACCGCATCAGCTGGGATCTCCAACCCCACTATAACTTCAGTCCTCTCTGAAACATGCACTGAGAGGAATGAAGGTGTAGAATTAGGTGTGTCACAGCCAAGTACTTGCGCCCACTCTGCTAGCAGTACACCGACGTCCGATTCTAGCAGGCAAATTTCCCTGCCCCAGCTGCTGGACCGTCGAAAGAAGTTCACTCCCAGCCATCCACATGCCCAGCGGTTGAATGCTAGCTTGGCTAAATTGCTAGCGCTTCAACTGCTGCCTTTTCAGTTGGTAGACTCGGCCCCCTTCCGTGAGTTTGTGCAATGTGCGGTTCCTCAGTGGCAGGTTCCCAAACGCCACTTTTTCTCACGGAAGGCTATTCCGGCTCTCTACCGGCATGTGGAAGGCAATGTCTTGGCCTCGCTGGACAGGGCGGTCAGCGGTAAGGTGCATATTACCGCTGACTCATGGTCCAGCAGGCATGGACAGGGACGTTACCTTTCTTTCACGGCCCATTGGGTCACTCTTTTGGCAGCTGGGAAGGATTCAGGACAAGGTGCAGTAGTGTTGGAGGTTGTCCCACCGCCACGCCTCCAAAATGCTACTACTGGTTGTGACACACCTCTCTCCTCCACCCCCTCCTCTTCTTCTTCCTCCATGGCCTCTTCCTGTGGTTTGTCCTATGAACCAGCGGTGCTCCGTAGCCGTTCACGGGGCTACGCAAGTACGCAGGCAAAAAGATGCCATGCCGTGCTTGCGCTGGTGTGTTTGGGGGACAGAAGCCACACTGGGGCAGAGGTCCTGTCTGCTCTGCAGGGCCAGGCCGAGAGGTGGTTGACGCCACGCCAGCTTAAGCCAGGAATGGTGGTTTGCGACAATGGCACCAACCTCCTCTCCGCCCTCCGACAGGGACAACTGACCCATGTGCCCTGTGTGGCTCACGTCCTTAACCTGGTGGTGCAGCGGTTCTTGGGCAGGTACCCGGGCTTACAGGATGTCCTGAGGCAGGCCAGGAAAGTCTGTGTGCATTTCCGCAGATCTTATAATGCCAGTGCTCGCCTGGCTGAGCTGCAAAAGGAGTTGAACCTGCCCAAGAACCGCCTTATATGTGACATGCCCACCAGGTGGAACTCAACGTTGGCCATGCTGCAGCGGCTGCACACGCAGCAGAGGGCCATCAATGAGTACCTGTGCGACTACGGCACCAGGACAGGGTCAGGGGAGCTTGGTTTTTTTTCTCCACGCCAGTGGGGCATGATCAGGGATGCATGCACTGTCCTGGCACCATTTGAGGAGGCCACGAGGATGGTGAGCAGTGACAGTGCATGCATCAGTGACACTGTACCTCTTGTCCACCTGTTGGAGCACACGCTGCGTGGAATAATGGACAGGGCACTTGAGGCAGAACAGAGGCAGGAAGAGGAGGACTTCCTTGCCTCTCAAGGCCCCCTTTACCCAGACAGTGTTCCTTCTGTCCCACCCATCGCACAGGAAGAGGAGGAGGAGGAGGAGGAGGAGGAGGATTGTGTCAGCATGGAGGTGGAGGCTGGCACTCAGCATCATCAGCAGCAGTCTTTTAGGGATGATTTACAGTCCCAAGAAACCAGTGGACTTGTACGTGGCTGGGAGGAGGTGGCTGCGGATCATGTCGTCCTTAGTGACCCAGAGGACTCCGGAGCGAATGCCTCAGCAAACCTACGCTGCATGGCCTCCCTGATCCTGCAAAGTCTGCGGAAGGATCCTCGTATTCTTCGGATCAAGGAGAGGGACCATTACTGGCTGGCCACTCTCCTTGATCCACGGTACAAGGGTAAGGTTGCGGACCTTATGTTACCGTCGCAGAGGGAGCAGAGGATGAGACAACTCCGGGAGGCCTTGCAGAAAGGTCTGTGCAACGCGTTCCCAGAGACTGGGAGGTTGCAAACTCCTGGTCCTGGACAACGAGTTGCTGAGGCTTCGGCCAGTCAAAGAAGGAGCGGTGGGGAAGGTGGCCGTCTGACCGATGCGTTCAGACAATTCTTTAGTCCGCAGCCCCAAAGTATGATTGGTTCCAGCAACCATCGCCAGCGTCTGATAAACATGGTGCAGGAATATCTAGGGGCAAGGTCAGACTTGGACACCTTCCCCACCGAAAATCCTCTGGCTTACTGGGTCTTGAGGATGGATCACTGGCCAGAGCTTGCACAGTATGCAATTGAGCTACTGGCCTGTCCTGCATCCAGCGTTCTTTCGGAACGCACATTCAGTGCTGCTGGAGGATTTGTCACGGATCACAGGGTGCGCCTGTCCACCGACTCGGTTGATCGACTGACTTTCATCAAGATGAACCAGTCTTGGATCACCACCAGCTACCACACACCTGATGCTGATATAACAGACTAATTGATTTTAAAATGTCACATCCCTTCAAGACTGATGCTGATGCTGAGTGCCTGTGCTGTTATGTTGACTGCCTATCCTCCTCCTCCGAGTCCTCAATGATACGATTGATGATGATAGCTTGGAAGATCATTTTTGTTTATGGGTGCCGCCACCAGTGCCTAACGCCCAATTTTTCAGCCCCTGTTTAACAGGGGCGTGTAATTACAATTTTTGAAGCAATACTTTGCAACAGGGCTCATTGCTGTGCTCCAAGTACAGTATCTGTGAGGAGTTGCAGTGTTGTGCCACCAGTGCCTAAGGCCCAATTTTTCAGCCCCTGTTTAACAGGGGCGTGTCATTACAATTTTTGAAGCAATACTTTGCAACAGGGCTCATTGCTGTGCTCCAAGTACAGTATCTGTGAGGGGTTGCAGTGTTGTGCCACCAGTGCCTAAGGCCCAATTTTTCAGCCCCTGTTCAACAGGGGCATGTAATTACAATTCTTGATCTAATAATTCACAGCAGGGCCCATTGCTGCACCCACCAAGAGTAACTGTCAGGGCTTACAGTGTTGTGGCACCAGCACCACCATCAAAGGCCCAATTTTTACTACCACTGTTCAACAATTATATGTAATTAAAATTCCTGATATAATAGTTGACAGCAGGGCGTTCCAGCACCAACCAAGAGTAACTGTGAGTGCTTACAGTGTTGTGCCAACACCAACAACTAAGGGGCCTATTTCTGCAGAGTATATACGGCAGGTCCCTACTTTCAAACATCCAACTTACAAACGACTCCTACTTGCAAACGCAAGAAGACAACAGGAAGTGAGAGGAAATCTACCACTAGGAAGGAAAATTCTCTCCTGTAAGAATAAATATGGGAGAAAGGTGTCTCCTCTGTACTGATGCTTTATCAGCAATCCTTGTTTCAAGAAAAACACCACATTTCAAAAACAGTTGTCATTGGGACGGAAAGTGAGGTGAAATGTTCTGAACAGGGGCACAGACAGCAAAACAAATGTTACAGGGGTGATAACCCTTACCTATGTTTTCCAAAAAGTTTAAAAATAGATTTTTGGGCTGGAGCTACACTTCAACAATGTACCTGTTCAAAATTACAAACAGATTCTACATAAGAACAAACCTACAGTCCCTGTCTTGTATGCACCGCCTGTATACGGCTGTTCAGAGTATATAGGGCCTTTTTTATTTTATGTGCGGGGTTCCCCTTAATATCCATACAAGACCCAAAGGGGCTGGTAATGGGCTGGGGTAGGGGGGGGGGGGTCATGGGGTAGCTATGCCATTTTTCTTAAAGAATTTCATCCATATTACCGGGACCAGACATTACATTAAAGCCGCAAGCAGTTTTAAATGGCTTTTTTTTCCTTTAGAAGTGTCATTTTGTGCAGGGACAGTTCTAAACACGGGAAACACGTGGCACTTCACAGGCATACTTTAGACACCCCCCAGGTACGATATTTAAAGGAATATTTGACTTTTTTTTTTTCACTTTATGCATCATTAAAATGACTGCTCCCGAAAAACGACCGTTTTTAAAACTTCTTTTTGCATTGATACATGTCCCCTGGTGCAGAACCCGGGTTCCCAAACCCTTTTTAGGACAATAACATGCATAATAGTTGTTATAATTAGCACTTTAGAATTCGAACGTTCGCATCCATTGTATTTAATAGGGTTCTAATGTTCGTTCGAACTTCCGGTCCGTTCGCGGGTTCTGGTGCGAACCGAACCCGGGGGTGTTCGGCTCATCACTAGTCCTCAGTGAAAGAAAGCAAACAATGAGATCCATGCTGTGCAAACCTCTAATATATACCCCTGAAGGGGCCCGAGAGGCTCCGCCCCCAACACCATGTGCAAATGACCAGCAAACGAGTGCCTAAACCCACCAACCATCAAAAAGGCGGTGTGTGAGCCAAGACACTCCCAGGACCATCTTGATGGTAGTAATGCCTGCAGCCACAGCGATGCTGCAAAATCGCAGACATCGCGCGGCCGACGCATTAACATGGTGCCGATGTGCAAGTGGCCCCGTCCGCTCAAAAAGGGCAGGCGGGGACAGCAGGGGACAAAGGTCCCCCTTATAATGCACATCGCAGCTCCCAGGGAGAAATGAAGTAGCACCGCCGCCAACAGAGAACACCACACCAGCTGGATTGGGATAAAAGTCCAATGCGAGATGTTATTGGATATGTTGGAATAACAAATGGCTAGTGCATGATAAAAATGTAAAATCCATACATATATGTATGTTTTTGTTTTTATTGGCGAGTGTGACCACAGACCAGTTTTGGGCTATTGGGTGTCTTCCACCCGGGTATCCTTGAGACAAAAGAAAAAAGAAGGGTCTGGTGTCACCAGTGACACACCTCCATCCCTGAATTTCATGAAAAAAAGAGAGATTCGCCCTTGGGACTTTGAGTGAGGTGAGCACTGTTAGGCCAATAAAAAAAAATCGCAAGAATAATTGCAGTGTATATTTATTCAGGTAAAAAGCAGTACATACATTAATGTCATGAACATGGGCCAATTCATACAAAATACAAGACCAATATAAATTAGGTAAAATGATATTGCGAGTATCTGACAGTAATTATGTAAACACATAGGCATCAAAAGTAACCCGACGCGTTTCGCGAGGCTTGGCTCGCTCTTCAGGGGTGGATGCACGTAGTGTACCTAAAATGAGAGTGATATAGTATAAAGCATGATATGAAGGCACAGGGGGGGGGCCTTGAATATGGAAAACCCCATACTCACCACTGGACATTGCCAAAAGACAGCGGGGGTGAAGCTCAAACGGCGGCAGCGACTGTCTCACCAGGGAGCTGAGGAGGCGGAGCCAAACACTCCAAAACTAAGGGGGTCTCAATAGTACTTGCTAAATCATTCTCGTTCCACCTTACTGACCAAGTCCGTGACCCAGAGGGCAGATTCCTCTTCCTAAAAGGGACATGGAAAAATAGGACTTTGGCGAACATATATTGCCCCAACTCCAGGCAGGTATCCTTCCTAAAAGAGGTCCTTTTGCAGCTCACCACGTTTCAGACGGGCCTTTTGATACTGGGGGGGGGGGACTTCAATATGGCCTTGGATCCGCTCCTTAATACCTCCACAGGTACCTCCTCAATCCCATTTTCTGCTTTACGCCAGGCAAAGCTTGCCTTAGCCTCCCTAGCGCTTCATGACACCTGGAGAACGTTGTATCCCCAGGGGAAGGACTACACGTTTTTCTTACCTCCACACAACCGCTACTCGAGGTTAGACTATATATTTCTACGCCAGACAGATTTGACCTTCCTGCAGGCTGCGACCATAGAGAGTATGTTAATCAAAGGGAGATGACTACCAGGACTTGGAGACTGGATGCTTCCCTTCTCACTGACCCGGGAGACTTAGCTGATATCACCCAAATCATTAAAGATTACTTCCAACATAATGACACGCCAGACGTGTCCCCCATGACCCAATGGGAAGCACATAAATGCGTTGTGCGGGGGCATCTGCTAGCTATTGCAGCTAAGAAAAAAAAAGAACACCAATTCATGATTCAAGACCTTTCTAAGAAGATAGCCTCACTGGAAGCACAGCACAAACGCTCGCTAGCAGTAAGGGTAGCTAAGGAATTAGCTGATACATGGGCGACACTCTTAGAGGAACTGTTTAAACGGGCAAGAAAGAGGCAGGTGTTATCTCAGAAACTATTTTACGAACAGGGTAATAAACCTGGAAGGTTATTGGCGAGGTTTACACAGAGGCGCACTCTCGCATCCACTGTTCACCATGTTGTAGACACAGGTGGAGTAACCCACTCCAGAAATGAGGACATCGCTGGGCAGTTTCTTTCATTTTATAGCAAACTATATAATCTTGAATCACATGAACATAGACCCATATCGGCGAACGCACGCTCTGACCTCATAAGGGATTTTCTAGGCAAGTACAGCCCCCGGGCGCTGTCCACTGATGACTGGCAAGCCTTAGAGCAGGAATCTCAAACTGGCGGCCCTCCAGCTGTTGTGAAACTACAAGTCCCATGAGGCATTGCAAGGCTGACAGTTACAAGCATGACTCTCACAGGCAGAGGCATGATGGGACTTGTAGTTTTGCAACAGCTGGAGGGCCGCCAGTTTGAGACCCCTGCCTTAGAGGCTCCATTGTCGGTGGAGGAGTGGGGGGAGGCCTTGAAGGCTACGAAGCCCAGCAAAAGCCGGGGGCCAGGTGGCTTCTCGGCACAATACTACAAGAGTTTTCCTGATCTCTTGGCGCTGGGGTTTATTAAGGCCTTCAACACCCTCTCCCACTCTCCTTGTACCTCGGATAGCCTGTTAGAGGCTTATATAACAGTGATCCCTAAGGAAAACAAAGACCCCACCGATGTAGCCAATTACCGACCCATTTCCCTTCTGAACGCAGATGTCAAATTGTTCGCCAAGATCCTGGCCACCCGTTTTGTCCTATCACGTACCCGCCTGAGTTGGACTGGGTCAGGTTGGTTTTGTCCCTGGAAGAGAAGCCAGGGACAACACTATTAAGGCCCTCAATTTACATCACTGGCTTACCTCAACCAACAAGGAGGGCTGCTTCTTGGCCATGGATGCGGAGAAGGCGTTCGACAGAGTGGCCTGGGACTACATGAACGCGGTTCTAGAAGCCCTGGACCTGGGAAGAGGCATGCATGCTTTTATTGGAGCGCTCTACGCCAAACTCAGGGCTAGGGTCTGGGTTAACGGCCACCTGTCGGACGCCTTCCCCATCCACAATGGGACCAGGCAGGGATGTCCCCTCTCTCCCTTATTGTATACCCTTACCTTGGAGCCCCTCCTCCGATGCATTCGTGCAAATCCAAACATTAAAGGTTGTGAGGGGGTTAGCTCGGCAGCGGGTGTGTGTGACCCCCGGGATGGGCTCCCCACACAAAACAGGCCCAGCAAACGGAGGTTGTGGTTTTCAAAATCAAAAAGGTGCGGTTTATTTTCTATTTACAGTGACAAAACACAGCAAAGCAAAAGAAACATAACCAAAATAAATCCTGGTCAAGTTGACCTCTGACTAAACATACAGGTTTCCTAACTAACAACTGGGATCAGCCTAGTGCTGTCCTAGTCCCTAAGTCCCTGGTTTAGTAAAAGTCCAAACAAATAGCCACACAGGCTTTGCCTCACCGCACAGGGGTTCACTCTCCCTAGACAGTCCACACAGGTCTGGTTCCAGGCATGAGCTAACATCTAATGAAGCTGGGAGTTCTTATAGAGGCCTAAATGAGCTGACAAGGTTCAGCTGGTCTCCTCATCTCTGTCTGCACGACGCCCCACACTCTCCCTAGAGGTATGAGTCATCCATGAGCCCACTAGCCTTAGCTGGGCCTATACAACTCTCCACCTAGTTGTATAAGTCAGCGTAAAGCCTGAATCTGGGCGAAATATATCTACCCCCCTGGATGCAACCAGGTGACTTTACCTTCCTGCTGTCACATACCCCCCCCTCTTGTTTTAACCTCGGGGTTGGAACACCAGCAATCAGGCATTCATGTACTCGAGACAAAGCATCCACATTCCCCATTTGAACGCCAGGGCGATGCTTTACTGTGAAGTTGAATTCCTGGAGGGCCAGGAACCACCTATTCACTCTTCTATTTGTTTCCTTGTTTTGAGCCATCCACTTTAACGGAGCGTGATCCGTAACCATGTCAAAGTGCCTACCTAGCAGGTAGTACCGAAGGGAATCTAGAGCCCACTTCACCGCTAAACACTCCTTTTCAACGGTGGCGTAATTTACCTCATGGGACTTCAATTTCCTGCTGAGGTAAATGACTGGGTGCTCTTCCCCGTTCCAGACCTGGGACAATACTGCTCCTAACCCCACATCTGACGCATCACTTTGTACGACAAAGTCTTTAGAGAAGTCGGGTGAGTACAACACTGGCTGGCTACATAAGGCTTGTTTCAAGAATTGGAATGCTGCCTCAGCCTCGGGGGTCCATTTAATCATGACCGACCCTTTCCCCTTCGTCAGGTTGGTTAGGGGCACAGCCTTAGAAGCAAAGTGGGGAATGAATCGCCGATAATACCCAGCGATTCCCAGAAAGGCTCGTACCTGCTTCTTGCTGTTGGGACGTGGCCAACTCTGGATGGCCTCGACTTTGTTGAGTTGGGGTTTTATTACTCCCCTCCCAATGGTGTACCCAAGATATTTGGCCTCCTCCTGCCCAATGGTACACTTCTTGGGGTTAGCCGTAAACCCCGCTTCCCGAACAGAGTCCAGGACTGCTTGCACTTTTGGCAGATGTGAGGCCCAATCTGTGCTATGGACAATTACGTCATCCAGGTAAGCCGCAGCATACTTCCGATGGGGCCTCAGCATCTGGTCCATTTTCCGCTGGAATGTGGCCGGCGCATTCTGTAACCCGAACGGCATTCTTTTATATTGGAACGCCCCGTCTGGAGTTACAAATGCGGTTTTCTCTTTGGCCGACTTGGCCAGGGGGATTTGCCAATACCCTTTTGTGAGGTCAAGAGTCGTCATGTATCGGGCTGTTCCCAGCCGGTCGATCAACTCATCTATACGTGGCATGGGGTAGGTGTCAAATTTTGTAACTTTGTTCAACTGACGAAAATCGTTACAAAATCGCCAGCTCCCATCCGGTTTAGGCACCAACACGATGGGACTAGACCAATCACTTTGGGACTCCTCTATCACCCCTAAGTTCAGCATTTTCTGTACTTCCTCCCGTATTGCCTCCCGTCGAGCCTCTGGGATCCGATAGGGTTTTAACTTCACCCTTTCACCGGGCGGGGTAATGATGTCATGCTCTACCCCAGATGTTTGTCCCGGCAGCTCAGAGAATACCTCCTTGTTGCGAAGCACAAACTCCTTAACCTCCTGTTGTTGGGGTTGTGACAAGGTGGCTGCTATTCCAACCTCAGGAATCACGCAACCAGTTTGAGCTGGTGACCAAGTGTCTGCGACTAGGGACTCTCTATCCCTCCAGGCTTTCAACAGATTAACGTGATAGATCTGTTCGGGCTTTCGCCTTCCTGGTTGTCTGACCTTGTAATTCACTTCGCTCACTTTTTCCATTATCTCGTAGGGGCCTTGCCATTTGGCAAGGAATTTACTTTCAACCGTAGGGACAAGTACCAATATCCTATCCCCCGGGGAAAAGGTACGGGTCTTGGCTCCACGGTTGTACACTCTCTGCTGTGCCAACTGCGCTTGGGCCAAATGTTCCTTCACGATGGGCATTACCTGTGCAATTCGATCTTGCATCAGGGCGACATGCTCAATCACACTCCTGTGGGGAGAACTCTCACTTTCCCAAGTTTCCTTGGCAATATCCAACAGCCCTCTTGGGTGTCTCCCATACAGTAACTCAAAGGGGGAGAATCCCGTAGAGGATTGGGGCACCTCCCTAATAGCAAACATCAAATAAGGAAGTAAACAGTCCCAATCCTTTCCATCTCTATCCACCACTTTCTTCAACATTTGTTTTAGGGTTTTGTTGAATCTTTCAACCAGCCCATCGGTTTGGGGGTGATACACAGACGTACGCAATTGCGTCACTTTGAACAATTTACACAGCTCTTTCATAACCCGGGACATAAAGGGTGTACCTTGGTCCGTAAGCAGTTCTTTACAAATACCCACCCGGCTAAAAGCAAGAGATAGCTCTTTGGCTATGGTTTTGGCCGAGGTATTTCGGAGAGGGATCGCTTCTGGATAACGGGTGGCATAGTCCATTATAACTAATATGTACTGGTGCCCCCTAGCGGACTTGATTATAGGACCTACCAAATCCATGGCGATCCTCTCAAACGGGACCTCAATGATGGGTAGAGGGACCAGCGGGCTACGGAAATGTGGCATCGGGGCCAACCTCTGACACACAGGGCAGGAGGAACAATAATTTTCTACGTCCTTCATCACCCCCGGCCAATAGAATCTCTGTAATACCCTCTCTCGGGTTTTCTCTGTCCCCAGATGACCTCCAAGAATGTGCCCATGGGCCAACTCCAACACCAACTTCCTGTAAGGTTTGGGCACCACAAGCTGCTCAACGGTTTCTTCTGCCCTTTTTGCCACCCGATACAGTAGGTCCTTCTCTACGCTGAAGTATGGGTAAGTGCAGGTATTATCTGGGTTCACTAACTCGCCATCTATTTTCACTACGTTTTCCCGTGCCTTTATTAGGGCGGGGTCTTTCAACTGTTCTGTGGCAAAGTTTTCCCTGTGAACCTCAAGATCAGAAAACTCCACAGACGGTAGGTTTTCGTCTGAGGAGGTGGGCTCCTCTCCAGTTTCTTGAGTCTCCCCTGCCAATACTGATAAGGGAAATTCCGGAGAGTCCTCACCACTCTCAGGGGAGTTCTGGCTATCACATTCCTGGTACATAGGGGCACCAGTGAGGGGCTCAGGATCATCCCACAGTTCCCAGAACTTCGGAAAATCCCTTCCCACAATGGCGTCATGCGGTAACTGAGATACTAAGCCCACTGGATGAGAGAGGGTACCTTTGGGGGTCTCGAAACACACTGTAGTCACTGGATACTCTCGGGTGTCCCCATGCACACAAATAACAGCTACCTTGCTATTCCCAGAGACCTCTGTTTTAACTAACTCAGCCTTTATCAGGGTCACAAGGCTACCTGAATCCAGCAATACCACAACATTTCTACCATTAACACACATTTTGCATAAATGTTTCTCAGTTCCTCGAATGGCAGTGCATGCGACTGTCGCACACAGCGACTGACGTCTGCCCGTCAGAAAGTCACACTGCATGGGTTCCTCCACAACCGGGCAATTGGCTGCAATATGTCCCGCTTGCCGGCAGCGGTAGCAAACGATCCTTCTTGCCGCCTCTTGAGCCGCTGATTTCCCAGGCTGTTCTCGCCAAACTTGGGGTAGAGCTCCCACCCTCTCACTCTCTCCACCCTCACCCCTTGGAATCCTCTTATCCGCCCCTGGGGATGGTCTGGTCTTAGGGTGGAAAGTCCGAGTGTCTCTGGAAGAGGCCGTCAGGTTCTCTGTAGCCAAGTATTTCTCCACACGATCCACAAGACCATCGGCCGTCTCTGGGTCTCCATGGCTTACCCACTTTTGGATGGCAGTAGGAAGAGCTCTCAAAAACCGATCCATTACAACACGTTCCACAATCTTTGGTGCGGACAAAGTCTCTGGCTGTAGCCACTTTCTGCTCAGGTGAATGAGATCATACATTTGAGACCTGGGGGGTTTTCCAAGCTGGAAAGTCCAGTTATGCACACGCTGAGCCCGGACAGCCTGGGTGACACCCAGCCTTGCCAATATTTCAGCTTTTAGCATCACATAGTCTTTTGCTTGGTTAGGCTCTAGGTCATAGTAAGCTTTCTGCGATTCACCAGTTAACAGAGGAGCCACCAGTCCAGCCCACTGCTCCTCAGGCCACTTTTCTCTTTCAGCGGTCCTTTCAAATGTGGTCAAAAATACCTCTGGATCATCCTCTCCAGTCATTTTTGTCAATAAACGACTCACCCCAAAGGACGCGGTATTAGTGGGACGGCTTTCCTCACTGGTCTGCGGACGTTGCTGCATTACTGCTTCCATCTGTTGTTGTAGTCTCTGCTCTTGCTTCTGCAACAGGTCTATGAAGCGGGCCTCAGATTGCTGCTGGGCTCGTTGCTGAGCCTCCAGACTCTGTTGCAAAGTTGCGTTTGTCTGCTGCTGGGCTGCAAGGCTCTGTTGTTGAGCTGCAAGGCTCTTTTGCAAACCTGCATTTGTCTGCTGTTGATTGGCATTTGCTAGAGCCAGCTGCTTCAGTATCTCCTCCATGCTGGCTTAAAAAAAAACTGCCACTGGTTCTCCACCAACTGTGAGGGGGTTAGCTCGGCAGCGGGTGTGTGTGACCCCCGGGATGGGCTCCCCACACAAAACAGGCCCAGCAAACGGAGGTTGTGGTTTTCAAAATCAAAAAGGTGCGGTTTATTTTCTATTTACAGTGACAAAACACAGCAAAGCAAAAGAAACATAACCAAAATAAATCCTGGTCAAGTTGACCTCTGACTAAACATACAGGTTTCCTAACTAACAACTGGGATCAGCCTAGTGCTGTCCTAGTCCCTAAGTCCCTGGTTTAGTAAAAGTCCAAACAAATAGCCACACAGGCTTTGCCTCACCGCACAGGGGTTCACTCTCCCTAGACAGTCCACACAGGTCTGGTTCCAGGCATGAGCTAACATCTAATGAAGCTGGGAGTTCTTATAGAGGCCTAAATGAGCTGACAAGGTTCAGCTGGTCTCCTCATCTCTGTCTGCACGACGCCCCACACTCTCCCTAGAGGTATGAGTCATCCATGAGCCCACTAGCCTTAGCTGGGCCTATACAACTCTCCACCTAGTTGTATAAGTCAGCGTAAAGCCTGAATCTGGGCGAAATATATCTACCCCCCTGGATGCAACCAGGTGACTTTACCTTCCTGCTGTCACAAGGTATAGAGGTACATCAACGGGAATACAAGATTGCCGCCTTTGCGGATGATATTTTGCTCTTTATTTCATCCCCGTTGACGTCCCTGCCCAATCTAATGCCAGTATTAGAACAGTTCGAGACTATTTCGAATCTGAAAATTAACTATTCAAAATCTTACGCGCTAAATGTCTCTTTGTCCCCTAAACTAGTACAGCTATGTCAGGTGAACTTTCCGTTCCGCTGGAAAACGGACGCTATCACTTATTTAGGTATCCAACTCCCTAGCAAACTTAAAGAGCTGTATGAAAGGAACTTTCTGTCAGAATTGAAACTTATACAGCAGGATCTCCACAGGTGGGAGGCCCCCACCATCTCCTGGTTCGGTCGGGCCTCTATTCTAAAGATGACGGTGCTCCCCCGCTTACTGTACAAACTACAGACTATCCCAATTCGCTTGCCGCCCTCTTTCTTTACAGCTTACAAACGCATGTGCAGAGTCTTTATATGGGGAGCAAAGGTGGCGCGAGTGGGGTGGGCAAAGCTTGCATTACCAAAGTCGGGAGGTGGAATTGGACCTGCAGAGGTACTACTGGGCAGTCCACCTGACCCGGATAGTGGACTGGAGGCTACATACTAACTACAAGGGTTGGGTGTTGCTGGAAAAACTGATTTTGGGTACCTGAACTCCGCTCCATCCCCTGGTTCTCAAAGAAACACATACCGGCTATTATCCATTCTCATCCTCTTATTGAAGCAACCCTGCAAGCCTTCGATAGAGCATGCAAAGTACACTCGCTTTCAACCACATACTGCGCGATCACGCCTATCAAGGGCAATCCAGACTTTCCTCCTGGCATGGAAGGGGCCTTTCTGGCAACAGAATGGCCTTCCGCAGAAATGAAGGTTTCTCCGACGAGATGAGCTTGCATCATTGTCTAACACAAAGACTTTCCCATTTTGGGCCTATATCCAATTGAAACACTTCCTGGACAGCTCTACGAATAGAGACAGCTTTGCAAAAGCTCCTACTGTTCTGGAATCACTATGTTCTCGCTCTTCTCCCCAGAGTCATCTCATTTTAGTCCTTTATGCCACAATGTTTGGGGAGCCTTATGCCTCCCTGAGACCGGAGCATGCCTTTTGGGAAACTGAGCTGGACATGGTGATTGATGACACTGCCTGGGATCGAGTACATTTGTATATTCACAAGGGCTCCTTGAATGTCCACACTCAAGAGAACGGCTACAAAATCAAAACAAGGTGGTACAGAACTCCGGAAATGCTTCATAAATTTATCCCGACAGTCTCAGACCAGTGCTGGAGGTGCGAACAGGGGCTAGGCACGCTCCTCCATATTTGGTGGACTTGCCCAGTGATTCAGCCGTATTGGCGTAAAGTGCATGAGGTGGCGACTGAGATATCCTCGCTTCCTTTGGAATTTTCACCAGCGCAATACCTCCTTCACCTCTCCAAAATTCCCCGTAAAAAGTACTATAGGTCAATAGCTATGCATATGTTAAATGCGGCCAGGCTGTGTTTGCCTGTCCACTGGAGATCCAAGTCACCCCCTTCCATAAAGGAATGGGTGGTGCGGGTTGATCGGATAGCAGCGATAGAGGAGTTGATCTACACCGCACAGGACAGAATAGCATACTTTTTGGCGACATGGGCACCCTGCCTTGAATACCGAAATTTGCAGCGCTCTCAGGACTTATCCCGGGATAACCCTTGAATGGTGCACTAAGGGTAGCGATAACTTTCACAACACCTGGGGTCTATGAGTAAGCGTCAATTCGTGACGTGAAACGCGTTAGCCACCCTTCCCTGCATGCACACCATCTGCATTTGTTGTTTTGGATTTATGGATTTATTTTGAATTTGGATTTTTTACCTGAAATTTTGGAATAAATAACTGTCTATACAGAGTGCGGCAGTCCAGGGTTTCTTTTTCTCCCACCTGGGGTCTACTGGGAGGGTTGCTGGTGGTGATCCCACCCCCTCCTCATGTATTCCCCTGACAGTACCCCCCTCACCCCCCCCCCCCCTTTTTTCCCTCTCCTTTCCACTCTGGCCTTTCCCTTTTCTCTCTTCTCTTCTTTCTCTTCCCTCCTCTTTTTTCTCTCTTTTGGTTTTTTTCTTTTTTCTTTTTACTTTATGGAAAGGTTTTGAAGAATCTTTGCTTGTTTTATAGTATCTACAGAAGCCATATTGAATACTTTTCTATGAAGTCTTGCATTCCAACGTGAATCAGGCAGGCCTGTAATGCACTGCAGTATACCTTCTTTAAAAGATTGCATCTTACTACTTTAAGTTTTTTTATGTGGCCATTATATTAGCAACCCGTAGAGGCGTCATCTGTTGGTTTCTACTCTCACGAACTTTGAAGTCTATGCCTTCTTCTAGTTGGAAACATGTATCTGTATCCTGGTTTCGTGCTTTATGGTACTATTTGTATTATTTATGAAAACTTTCAATAAAAAATTTGTGGGGAAAAAAAAAAAAGTAATTGAAAGTCTTTGAACAAAAAAAAAATGCGTGGGGGTTCCCCCAAATTCCATTACCAGGCCCTTCAGGTCTGGTATGGATATTAAGGGGAACTCCGCGCCAAATAAAAATAAAAAAAGGCGTGGGGGTTCCCCTCAAAATCCATACCAGGCCCTTCAGGTCTGGTATGGATTTTAAGGGGACCCCCGCGCCAAACTTAAAAAAAATGGCGTGGGGTCCCCCTAAAAATCCACACCAGACCCTTATCTGAGCACACAACCTGGCAGGCCGCAGGAAAAGAGGGGGGACGAGAGAGTGCCCCCCCTGAACCGTACCAGGCCACATGCCCTCAACATGTGGAGGATGCTTTGGGGGTCTGTGACCCTTCAAAGCACCATGTCCCCATGTTGATGGGGTCAAGGGCCTCATCCCCACAACCCTTGCCCGGTGGTTGTGGGGGTCTGCGGGCGGGGGGCTTATCGGAATCTGGAAGCCCCCTTTAACAAAGGGGACCCCCAGATCCCGCCCCCCCTGTGTGAAATGGTAATGGGGTACAAATGTACCCCTACCATTTCACAAAAAAAAGTGTCAAAAATGACAATAGCGAACATCTATGCAAAAATTATGATAAAATTAAAGGACATTTATCTGCTATATATTCGATATTGCTGAGTGTATCGACAAAGCTGACTTATATGGTCCAATGGGAGACCGACTTGCAGGAAACCCTGGATCTGGACGAATGGCATAGGATAGCCGAGACAGCATCTCGTTCGCTCGTCAATACTTCAATAATTGAGGCCAATTATAAGGTTCTACTGAGGTGGTATATGGTGCCGGTCAGACTGGCAACTTTTGTCTCAGGAGCTACCCCGTTGTGCTTTAGAGGATGTGGCCAGATGGGCACCACCTATCATATTTGGTGGACATGCCCAAAGGTCCGGAGGTTTTGGATCAGGGTGTATAATTTAGTTTACTCCCTTACCCAACTAAACCTAACTAAATCAGCTAAGCAAGCACTACTGGGGGGAGGAGATGTGGAAGCCTCCAAGTCCTGCAAGAGGCTCTTGACATTTATTTTTATTTCAGCCAAAATCACTATTGCTAGGAACTGGAAATCGGCAGCTCTACCATTCGATCAGCTTAAAGGCAAATTGTCTTGGTTGATGCTAAACGAACGCTTGACCGCTCTGGCCCAAGATAAAATGAAACTGTTTCATGGAGTTTGGGACCCATGGCTTCGTTACCTAACTAATGACCCGGAGATGTTTACAGCATAGCCTAGGGGATTAGGTTGAGATGTCTGGATGCTGAATCGGGGCTCCTCCCCCCCTCCCTCCCCCCATTCCCCCCTCCTCAACTGTCCTTTCCTTACTCTGTCTCCTTCCTTCTATTCTTTGTCACTGTCCTCTTTCCTCTCTTTTGAAATTTGTTTATTGTTTATTTTTGGAGTCAGATCCAGACCTTAGAGGTTTGTGCTGCTCCCTGTTTTCTCAGCTCCTACGGGACCATTGTCAGTCTGATCAGACCTCTGGGCTGCCCACACGGCCGGCTGAGTTGCGCCCCCCCCGATAGATGGATGGGGGGGCGGCTCATCTGGGTGGACGGTTCAGATATGATCTGCGATGCTAATAGGGGTTAACGGCTCTACGGAGCTTCGGACTACTCCAAGGACCCCTACACTTGGTGATCTTCATTGTGTTACCCCAAATGTTGATTGTGACTGTACAATGTTATGTGGCGACTTTTATACATTTTGTATGACAAAACTTGAATAAAAAGATTGAAACACAAAAATGACAATAGCCGGTTTTTGACAATTCCTTTATTAATGTCTTCTCCTTTCTTCCATCTTCTTCCATCTTCTTCTTCCATCTTCTTCTTTTCTCCATTCGGGTTTCTTCCTCTTCATCTTCCTTCGGTGTTCTCGTTCGCATCTTGTTCCGGTTTCTTGTTCCCCTCTTCTTTCTCCGGCCGATCCGCTTGAATTCGAGGTTCCCGCTGTGTGACGCTTCAGTTCATCAGTTCCCCTCTGGGTCCGCTGCCACCCGGTGACCCCGCCCCCTCTGACACCACAGGGAAAGTCCCTGTGAAGTCCATGTGTGTCAGAGGGGGGCGGGGTCACCGGGTAGCAGCGGACCCAGAGGAGAACTGATGAACTGAAGTGTCACACAGCAAGAACCTCGAATTCAAGCGGATCGGCTTGATCCGCTTGAAAGAAGAGGGGAACAAGAAGCTGGAGCAAGATGCGGACAAGAACACCGAAGGAAGAAGGAAGATGAAGATGAAGATGAAGAACAAGATGGAGGGAGAAACCCGAATGTAGAAAAGAAGAAGATGGAAGAAGAAGGTGGAAGAAGAAGGTGGAAGAAGAAAGAAGAAAGAAGAAAGGAGAAGACATTAATAAAGGAATTGTCAAAAACCGTCTTTTGTCAGTTTTTAAATTTTTGACACTTTCTTTGTGAAATGGTAATGGGGTACATTTGTGGATGGGATCAGTAAGAGGCACGGGTGGTGGTGGGAGAGGATGGCACCACCACTGCCAACCCCCCTCAAGTACCACCGCTGCCACCTCCCTCAAGTATCACCGCTACCACCCCCCTCAAGTATCACCACTACCACATATCCCCGCAAGTACCACTGCAGCCACCCCCCCTCAAGAACCAGCGGTGGTACTTGAGGGGGGGTGGCAGCGGTGGTACTTGAGGGGGGGTGGCAGCGGTGGTACTTGAGGGGGGGTGGCAGCGGTGGTACTTGAGGGGGGGTGGCAGCGGTGGTACTTGAAGGGGGTGGTAGCGGTGGTACTTGAGGGGGGGTGGTAGCAGTGGTACTTGAGGGGGGGTGGCAGCGGTGGTACTTGACACACTACACGACACAGACTGTGCAATACTCTGCAGGAGGACCTACCTTCACACACTACACAACACAGATTGTGCAATACTCTGCAGGAGGACCTGACTATACACACTACACAACACAGACTGTGCAATACTCTGCAGAAGTAACTGACTATACACACTACACAACACAGACTGTGCAATACTCTGCAGAAGTACCTGACTATACACACTAAACAACACAGACTGTACAATACTCTGCAGGAGGACCTGACTACACACACTAAACAACACAGACTGTGCAATACTCTGCAGGAGTACCTGACTATACACACTACACAACACAGACTGTGCAATACTCTGCAGGAGGACCTGACTACACACACTAAACAACACAGACTGTGCAATACTCTGCAGGAGGACCTGTCTACTCACGGGTCTGACCTTCACTATGCCTTCTTCTCCCGCCAGGATGCAGAGAGGCGAGGGGGAACAAATTAGGGGCGGAGCCGGCCGGCTACAATATAGAAATGGAGCTGCGGCACCGCCCACCCCCGACCCCTTTCTACAACAGGTCACAAATGACAGACAGACCGGGGGCGGGGGTGGGCGGCGCCGCAGCTCTATTTGCTATTTTGGCAGGCTCCCTTGTTTTAGTCTTCAGGAAAATGGCGGCCGGCAGAGACATTTTTCCGCCGGCCGCGGACCTCTAGCGGCGGCGGCGGTGGGGCCCTACGCAGCGGGCGGGCGTTTTGCACGGACGGGTGGTGGGCCCCCCGGACTTGGTGGAATTACAGGGCCCAGTCGCAACTGCGACTGTCGCGACCCTGATAATTCCGCCACTGCCCACAACCACCGGCAAGGGTTGTGGGGATGAGGCCCTTGTCCCCATCAACATGGGGACATGGTGCTTTGAGGGGTCACAGACCCCCAAAGCATCCTCCCCATGTTGAGGGCATGTGGCCTGGTACGGTTCAGGAGGGGGGGCGCTCTCTCGTCCCCCCCTCTTTTCCTGTGGCCTGCCAGGTTGCGTGGTCGGATAAAGGGTCTGGTGTGGATTTTAAGGGGGACTCCATGACATTTTTTTTTTAAGTTTGGCGCAGAATTCCCCTTAATATCCATACCAGACCTGAAGGACCTGGTAATGGAATTTGGGGGAACCCCCACGCATTTTTTTTTCTTTTCTCTGTATTGCCGGGAGCCGACAATTCAATTATAGCCGCGAGTGCTTTTAAATGCCTTTTTTTTTTCCTTTAGAAATGTCATTTTGTGCAGGGACTGTTATATAATGGCAAGTTTAGGAGGTGCGCCTGTTCAACTTATGCAAATGCATTTACGTGACTTGACATTTACTAAGATTTTGCCGGCACAGTAAACCGGCACATTTGAACGAGTGAAATTGCCGCGCAGTGCACAAAAAAAACGCTCGCAGTTAAAAACGTAATTGCCGGCGCAGCAGGCTGGTTCAGAAAAAGTGACTTTCTCATTCTATTTTGGGCATATTTGTTACTTGGGCAGTTGTCACTATACTTCCTCACATCACCCCACATCACACCATTATATTGGCACTTCCAGCTTCTTTATATTTTTATTTGAAGATGCCGTGCGCCAATTCCATAGTGGCGCACTGAGCGCCTTCTTCCGTGTGCCGAGAACACTATAGTAAATAGGGAATAGCGCTGCGTTACTGGCGCAAATGTTTTGTAAATACCAAAACTGCCGTTGCGCACGCAGATGCGCCGATACTCATGGCGCAAGTTTTTCGTAAATCAGCCCCAATGTGTTGGTGCTGACATCTGTGAAAACTCTTCAATGGAACCCCTATGACGGATACAGTGGAACAGACAGGTAACGGCATGACCTAAATATATAACCAGCAGCTCCTACGGGGGTAGTGCTACACATACAAATGAAAAGGAGAGGTTTGGAAGCTTGTGGAGGAAGTTAGAAAGAGGCAGAAAAAAATGTAGTGGTTGGTTGCTACGAGTTACAGCATCCACACATTCCACCCTGCTGCTAGACGTCCATTAGACACACCCCTTTAGAGCCGGTTCACACCAGGACGGCGCGACGCGGCACGACTTGTGGGGGCGACCTCGGCAGCGCGATCTCAAGACGACTTGAGACACCCGCCGAGGCGATTTGCATAAGACTTCTGTAAAGAAGTCAATGCAGGTCGCCTTGGGTCGCCCCCAAAAGTAGTACAGGAACCTTTTTCTAAGTCGGAGCGACCTGAGTCGCTCTTACTTAGAACGGTTCCATTGAAAAGCGTGGGACGCGACTTGTCAGGCGACTGAGTCGCCTGACGAGTCGCCCTGGTGTGAACCGGCTCTTAGTCAATGAACAGTCTCTTGATTGTTCTTGTTATTTTATTAGGGGATTGAACTTGGTTGGGGAAAGGGACATGGGATGCCAATAGAACAAATTAGTACTTTGAAGAAAATAGTAACTGTGTCACACTTCTCAGAAAGGACAAGATGGCTGACCCTAAACATGACAGACTTTTACCTCAGAATACTTCTTCCTGTCACAGTCTTAGTAATCCTGTCACGCCATCTTCATATGACTAGGCCTCACTGCAGTACCCCTTTATGGCAGCAACCGTTTACTTGAGAATATTAAATGGTGATGGACTACTGATCCCAGCATGTCCGACTTTCAAATCCTGCCTGCCCTCATGGCTGGATCGATTTGACACAAACTCCACAGTCTCTCCCTCTGGCTCTACATCCAGCTCCCTGGCATGCCTCTTCCAGATCTCTCCACTGTGCTTTCACTCACCGACACCTGCCCTGAAACCTTCCTGAAGGACATATCTCGGACGTGGGGACCAACTGCCTCTTCCAGCTCCAGTTCCAGGACACCTCTCCATGACCGTGTAAGGAGAGGCTCCCTCCCAGCTCCCCAACTTCTCCGCCTGAGGTACACCCCCTCCGCCAGATGGAGGTTCCCTCAGGCACGGTAGTCTAAGGCCTCATGTACACGGGACGCTGGTGCAAACTCTTCTGAACGAAGGTTGAAACCGGCGTTTAGAAATGCCCGTTTTGCTGCGTTTGCATCTAGAAGCGTTTAGTTAAGAAACATCATGAGGACCCTCCCTAAGCTCAAAAAACAGTATTATTAACCATTTCAGCCATTTTGTGAAACCAGAGTGAGTAGCAGCAGCTGAGAGAGCAGCAGCATAGTTGCCAACATTGCAAAAAAAACATCTGGGACACTTTTTTTGCATTGAGGCGGAGCCTTGCTATAATCAGGGGGTGGGGCATTCGTTTGTAGGCGTGCCACACTGTAATGAAAAATGTGGCGTGGTTTCTGCGCGATAATGGGTGTGGCTTAAATGGGCGTGGCTCAGAAGGGTTTGTGGTTAGAGTCCGAGATGAAGGAAAGAAGGAGAGAGATAGAGAGAAAGAGAGAGAGAGAGAAAGAGGGTGTCAGGGACCTGCCAGAAACAGAAGACAATTCTTGCTTCCCTCGGTACCTGTGCGTCGGCGCGCGCCAATTGCGCACGCGCATGCGCCAATTGCGCGCGCACGTGCGCGATGTGTGCGCGCGCGTGCACGCTAACGATATGGCGCCATTAGGCCTTTAAAAGGCCAGCAGTTACAACACTGCATTGCTGTCTGATCTGCAGCTTTGTAACCCGAATACCTGCAAACCTGCTACCTGTTACCAGTACCGACCCGGCTTGCTCGACCACCCGATACATCTCCAACCCTGACCTCGGCTCGCCTTGACCCTGCTCTGTCTCTCACCTGCCTACCTGCTGCCAAACCTTGCCTGTGTTCCCGACTACGTCTAAGCCTGCTGATCCATACATCTGACTACCTGCTCTGACCCGGCTTGTCTGACCCTCCTGCTGTCTGCTGTTGTGTGCAACCTAACCAGGTTTATCTCACCTTGCTCCAGCTTCCGCTGTTCCGGTATCCGCTAGCTTCCGGGTCGCTGACCTGCAACCACCTGCTCTGCTGCCTACAGATCCAGCCATCCCTGGAGGATCACCACCTTTCTACGGTGCCTACCACTCCACCTACCACAGGCACTCCTACCTCACTGCGCTCTCGAGTTCACTGTTCCCACTCCAGTGGCTCCTGAGCCAGGGCTGTAAGAGAGGTCTCCTCCTACAAAGTCGGCTCTACGACCAGGTACGTTCTGTACATAACAGAGGGAGAGAGAGAGAGAGAAAGAGAGAGAGAGAAAGAAGCCAGATCCTACACCACAATAGAAATGTGTAACAAAATTGGCAGATAAAGATACTCCAAAACACCTGTTGGCGCTTCAATCATCCCAGCACCAGGGTTGTTATGGTGTCAGGGTGATTGAGGCGCATTATTTCTATCATTACATTGTAATATAAAATGAAATCATTCAACTCACCATAATGCCGAATCAGTGGAAGCGTGTCACCTGCCACCCCAGCAGTCCGTCCTTGCATCAGGTGCTTCCCCAGCAGAGTCCGTCCTTGCATCAGGTGCTTCCCCAGCAGAGTCCGTCCTTGCATCAGGTGCTTCCCCAGCAGAGTCCGTCCTTGCATCAGGTGCCTCCCCAGCAGTCTGTCCTTGCATCAGGTGCCTCCCCAGCAGTCCGTCCTTGTATCAGGTGCCTCCCCAGCAGTCTGTCCTTGCATCAGGTGCCTCCCCAGCAGTCCGTCCTTGCATCAGGTGCCTCCCCAGCAGTCAGTCCTTGCATTAGGTGCCTCCCCAGCAGAGCCCCATCCACACTTGTGGACAAGGGTCCAAAAATCACGATTGTCCCGGGAAATTCGGGACTGTTTGGCAACTATGCACTACACTGATTACCCCGCCACCCACTACACTGATTACCCTGCCACCCACTACACTAATTACCCCGCCACCCACTACACTACACTGATTACCCCGCCACCCACTAAACTACACTACTCTGATTACCCCGCCACCCACTACACCGATTACCCCGCCACCCACTACACCGATTACCCTGCCACCCACTACACCGATTACCCCGCCACCCACTACACCGATTACCCCGCCACCCACTACACCGATTACCCCGCCACCCACTACACCGATTACCCTGCCACCCACTACACTCATTACCCCGCCACCCACTACACTACACTGATTACCCCGCCACCCACTACACTACACAGATTACCCCGCCACCCACTACACTACACAGATTACCCCGCCACCCACTACACTACACAGATTACCCCGCCACACACTACACTACACAGATTACCCCGCCACACACTACACTACACAGATTACCCCGCCACCCACTACACTACACAGATTACCCCGCCACACTAATTTCTACACTACACAGCATTCCAGGCAGCATACATTGCAGGACTATGGAGTGAGCGATCTGCAGCCAGATGTGCGATGAGCTGCTGCTGGACTTACTTTGTGGACGAGGCTGGTGGTGCTGTGCTTGTCGTGGGATCCTCCTCTCCTAACCTGAGCTCATTCCACTCTGGCGGGCGGGTGCAGCACAGGCATTGCTAGGCAGTTATGTTTAAAGAGTGAGAGGGAGGGGAAGAAGAGCTAGAAACAACTTTTCCATCCCGATCTGACCCCAGCAGTGACACAGCCATGTACTCACCCCCAGCAGCTCATTCTCCTCCAGCTGCTTCCTCTTCCTGGCTATCTCCGCTTTCAGAATGTCCATAACTATCAGGGAACACCAGGTAAGGCCAGTGCCTACGCTCTCTCATGCCGTCTTCTTCCTGTTTACACGGGAAATGGCTGTGCCGATTGCCCATGAACATCCGCGCGTCTACTTCCGGTTCTTGGGAAGGCCGTGGAACGCACGGATTTTTGGTTCCCTCAGCTACGATCCTATGGTTACCAGAGGTCGTGCTTCTTCTTCCAGGCATCCTATGTGACATGTTTTCTGATTATCGGTCACCTCCCAGCGATCGGCGGCAGTGGCGGGATAAGGATCACTCTGTGTGAAGGGAGGGGCCACCGAAAGAGAGAGAGAGGCGCGATTGGCTGCCCCTCTCCTCACACTAGAAGTCAGTGAAGATAACACTTGTGGCGGCGACAGCAGCCATTTTGGTGTAGCTGCCGCCATTTTAAGCCCTAAACATTCCCGAATTTACCGGGACAAAAACAATTGGGCTTGTTCCGAATCGGGACAAGCCCAATTCGGGACAAGGGTCCAAAAATCGTGCTTGTCCCGGGAAATTCGGGACTGTTGGCAACTATGCAGCAGTGCACTTGTATTTAGCGTGTCACTTGCCACATCACCTGCCACAAGTTGTGGATTGTCCACTTGCCACGTCACCTGGCCACGTCACCTGCCACAAGTTGTGGATTGTCCACTTGTCACGTCACCTGGCTACGTCACCTGCCACAAGTTGTGGATTGTCCACTTGCCAAGTCACCTGTCCACATCACCTGCCACAAGTTGTGGATTGTCCACTTGTCACGTCACCTGCCACAAGTTGTGGATTGTCCACTTACCACGTCAACTTCCACAAGTTGTGGATTGTCCACAATGCAATGCAAGCAATTACAGTTTTTTTATAGTTTTTTTATTGTTTTTTTAATCATTTGCCATAATTTTTGAGATTTTTAATGTCAAAAAATAGGTCACCTTTTGCGTCTGAACCCATTTTTTTGCTTTCAAAGAAACGCTGTTAAACGCAACTGCCTAAAAACGGCAATAAACGACACTGTGTACATGGTCACATAGGATAACATTGAATGTGTTCAGGGGCAGTTGAAAAAAGTGTCCAACTGCCTCTGAACTTGTGTTTAACAGTGTCCCGTGTACATGGGGCCTAACACGCCATCCTTCAGTTCACCGAGCCGACAACTCCTCCCCCAGCAGGCTGACCATGGGTACATGTAGGAGGCCTGCCCCCTGCCAATCCTAGTTGGATTGGTCAGAGCTCCTCACATGTACCCCATGTCACTCCAGCTCTTTGCCCTGCCCCCTTTCCAGAACATTTTCCCTGGAAACAGGGGAGGCGCCCAAGAGCTGAAGTACATGTCAGTCACCTACTGCTACACTAAACCACTCCCAAGCCCCCAGATCAAAAACAAACAGGCCTAGCTCACAGCATAGGCCTGCTTAAATTTACCTGCACTGGCAGCTTATACAAAAACCCTTACACTTAGCACCTACCCAAGGTAGAGCCTGCTACACACAGTAAGGCCCCCTTCAAACAGACGATCCGATCAGGTCTGCCTGTCAGTTTTTCAGGTGGACCTGATCAGACCCTCCAGTCTCTTCTATGGAGCGGTGGATGTCAGTGGACACATGTCCGCTGACATCCGCCACCATCCAATCCGATAAAAAACAGAAAGATGGGGGACCTATTCCCCATTCATCTGGCGGATCGGATGGAAACAGACAAGCAGTCCATTTCAATCTGATTGCCTCATAGATGAGAGTGGGCTGTGTCCGTGCCCATTCTGCATAGTGGAGCGAACACAGACCAGTCATCCGCCTGCTCAGCGGGGATCAGTGATGAGATTCCCCGCTGAGCAAGTGGATCTCGCTTCACGGAGGCGCCTATGTGAAAGGGGCCTTTGGGCTTGTTTACACTTGCATTTAAGGGTCAGTTAAAATGGTTGTAAACCCTGTTACACCACTAATACCTACAGGTAAGCCTATATATACGGCTTACCTGTAGGTACTTTAAATATCTCCTAAACCTGCATGGTTTAGGAGATATTTATCATATACGCATGCGCACTGAAGAAGCGGCTCACTCGTACTGTTTTATCAGCAGCGTGCCATGACCGGCGGCTCCCGCGCGCATGTGCGGGAGTGACGGCATCACGGCTCCGGCCAATCATAACGCCGGTGCCCGCGAACCCAGAAACAACTCCGGGAGACATGTGGCCGGTCACAGAGGTGTGCGGGGCTGCTGCAACAGCTTCGATCTAAGGTGAGTATTTCTCGGGTTTACAACCACTTTAAGGCTCGTACACACTATAGAAAATCGAGCAAACATTTTCGTCCAAATAATTTTTGTACGATTTTCAGATGATTTTTGTACAGTGTGTACACAACTTTCAACAGCCGAATACGAATTTTCGTATGAAATTTCCGAAAGGACAAACTCCTAATTTTTTCTTGCATGTGAACAGAATAAACAATTTCCGTTTAATGTGTACCGTTACAGAAACAATAAACAAAAAAAAAAAGACTTTTTTCGCATGAGAATTTTCGTTCATCGGTTCCGATTTGCTGTGAAACAACGAGGAAAATCAGACGATTGTTCGCCCGATGTTCTTATATTGTGTACACCACGTAAAAACCCTGTGTTTGAGCCACATTTTTAGCAGCCTTCAACCGCCCCCCCCCCCTTTTGCTGCTGAGGCAGCAGCCAGGGCTGTACACAGACCGTGGTCGGAACTTCTGCTTCATGGATGGAATTATACCTTTTGTTGCGTTTGGCGGGTGGTACTACCTGCCAAGCGTGACCCATTCAAGTGAATGGGGCTTTGCTGCAGCCTGCAACACAGTTGTCTGTATTTAGGGGGTTTAAACGGGCATTGAGGGGGTGATATTTATCTGGTTAAAACAGGCAGTGAGGGAGTGATACAACACCTCCTCACTGCTTGTCTATTGCTATCTAAAGAGCGATCCAAGCGTAGTTTGAGCTTCAAACAGCAAAGCAAGTGTAAACAAGGCCTAGGAAACTATTTATTCAAAAACAGATTGCAGGGCCCATAGGTGGTAGATGTGTATGGATTACTTCTGGAGAATAAGGATACAGTTTAGACCCCTTTCACACTGAGGCAGTTTTCAGGCATTTTGGCGCTAGAAATAGCCTCTAAATAGCGCCTGAAAACCACCCCCAATTTATTTCAGTGTCTCTTCACACTGGGCCGGTGCGCTGGCAGGACGTTAGGAAAAGTCCTGCAAGCAGCATCTTTGGGGCAGTTTGGGAGTGCTGTATACAATGCTCCCAAAAACGCCTTGCCCATTGAAATGAATGGACAGTGCTCCCAAAGCGCTTGAAAAGCAATTCAGAAGTGCCCCAACACAGAAATTTTCAACCCTTTCTTTAGGGTTAAAAGCGCCCCACTAGCGGCTAAAAAGCGTCACAAAAGCGTCACTTAAACAGTGTTAAAGCACCACTTTAGTGAAAACGGCTGGTGCTCACGTGTTAAAGCCCCCATACACACTTTTAGATTTTCTGCAGAATTTTTGTCTTCAGATTTACCAAAACCATGTAGTGCAAGGGCCTGCCAGATTGCATACAAATTGAAACTTAGGCTACTTTCACACTGAGTCGCTTTACAGGCGCTAAAGCGCTAAAAATAAAGCGCCTCTCCTGTCACTCCAGTATGAAAGCCAGAAGAGCGGGGCACTGGCAGGACACAAAAAAAAGTCCTGCAAGCAGCATCTTTGAGGCGCTTTATACATCGCTCGTAAAGCGCCCCTTCCATTGAAATTAATGTGCAGTGCCGCCAAAGCGCCACTTTTAACCCTTTTCGGCCACAAGCAGGGGTGAAAAGCGCCCCGCTAGCAGCAGAAAAGCGCTGCTAAAACAACGGTAAAGTGCTACTAAAAATATCGGTGCTTTACCCCCAGCGCCTCAGTGTGAAAGTGTTTTTAAGGTTTGACCTCATATTATATGGTTTTGGTAAATCTGAAGACAAAAATCTGCAGAAAATCTAAGTGTGTATGGTGTTTGAATGTCACACACTTTATATTGATTACAATGCTGTGTTTTATATATATCTTCCTGGTATTCGGTTTTAACACTGCATCCTATAGTGATTTTTCTGCAGCCTTTTACAAGTTTATTTAAGTGCTGCCCATGTGCCCTCAGTCTTTGCTGGCACACGTCCACGTCTATGGCGGGATTTTCAACACCGGAACACCACCGTCCGCCATCTTATCCGGGGAGGCAGTCATTTGGGCGCCAATGACGTAACCAACCAATGAGACGCCGGCACACGCTCACCTCCGAAGCCGTGATTGGCTGTAATGAGGGGCGGGAAGTCTATTCTTCCAGCCGCCGCCATTTTATATGGCACAGAGGCGGTAATAAGGAAGTGCAGTCGGCGAGGTTCGGCCTCCCTCAGTGTGAAGTCCGCACAAGGCGGAACGCTGTTTCTTCCCGGCGCTCCCCAGCCTCAGCCACAGTGCCGTTTCCCGGCAGCCTAGCCGCTATGAGTTACGGGCGGCCTCCGCCAGACGTTGAAGATATGACGTCCCTTAAAGTAGATAACCTGACGTACCGAACCACCCCGGAGACCCTGCGACGAGTGTTTGAGAAGTACGGCCGTGTGGGCGATGTCTATATCCCGCGGGACCGCTACACTAAGGAGAGCCGAGGCTTCGCTTTCGTTCGCTTCCACGACAAGAGGGATGCCGAGGATGCGATGGACGCCATGGACGGGGCCGTGCTGGACGGTCGGGAGCTCCGGGTGCAGATGGCGAGGTATGGTCGACCTCCAGATTCTCTCCATGGACGCCGGGGACCCCCGCCCAGAAGGTACGGGGACTACGGGCGCCGGAGCAGGAGGTGAGTGCTGGGTGGATAGATAGGGAAGGGGCGCAGCGCCACCTATAAAGAGGGCTCAGGTAGTGCGGCGGCCCAGGCTTTGTACTTCATCCCTGTGCGGGCCATGTGAGCCAAGATGGCGCCGACCGCCAGGAATCCAATGTGCTCTTTCCCCTATGGAACTCCCATTGTGTGCTAGGCAGGCCCCAGTTATTGTATGTATCCCGGAGGAGAGCCCTACTTTGCATGCACGTTAATTTATGAAGGCGAGGCTACTAATGAGTAGAAGCACAGCAACGTGCATGGTTTTTGCAGACAGATGGTGGAGTTATTGATTCTTAGTGGTATCCCAGCGCTCCTTTACTTGCTCAGGCATGCACTAATAAAATACAATTTAATGCAAACAATTTATTTTTTTGTGAAAGATGTTACACCCAGTAAATGGATACCTAACAAGTTACGGTTTAAAATTTGTGCACGCTCGTGCAATGGTGACAAATGGCGTACATTTTACGATCTAGGTGACGCTTTAGGGGCCAGTACCCACCTTGGACACAGTCCAGATGCTTTTTTGATGCGTTCTGCTTTTTTTTTTTTTTTTTTTTTTTTTTTTTTTTTTTTTGCGTTTTAGGGTTCACACCAGATGCAGTTCCATATGCTGTATTTTTTTCTGCACAAAATGCAAGCATAGTGTTTTCCAATGGCTCTAGTTCACACCATGCGGTCAATTTCTACACCGGAAACTGCATGGTGTGAACTAGTCATTGGACTGCATGCATTTTTAGTGCAGGAAAAAGGGCGTCTAGTGTGAATAAGTACGTGTTCCAGTGCATTTTTGATAAAAAAAAAATATAACAATTTTCATATAGTGTTCCAGTGCAGGAAAAATGCAGCATGTTCTACAAATTTTTTTTTTTTTTTTTTTTTTTTTTTTTCCTTTCCCTCCTCGAAAGCACTGGTGTGAACTATGCCATCGAATGAAAACAATATACAGGCATGCCCCACTTTTAAGTACACAATGGGGTTTAGTTACTATTGCTGAAGTGCAAAATCTGTCTCACTTCTGCATAGAAACCAATGAGCTTCTAACCCCATCCTTTTTCAATTAAGCTTTGGTAATAAAACATGGAAGCTCATTTGTTTCTATGCAGAAGTGAGCCTGATTTTTGCACTCTAGCCATAGTAAACCCCATTGTGTACTTAAAAGTGGGGTATGCCTGTAACCTACTTTCCATGTTTTTTATGTGGGGAGAAACGTACTGGACTGAATGCAGTGTGATCTGACCCTAATAGCTTTTACAGGTTACCACTTTAAATTTAAGAGGTCTGGTGCTAGAATTGTTGCCCATAAACTGATGGTCGCAGCGATACTTCACATGTGTGGGACATTTGCTTTTGTGGGGTGGGGGCACAAAAGGCACTTTTATAAAGCACAGGGATAGGATTTTACAATTCTAGTATTGCTTCTGGACTGCAATACATTAATGAATGGGAAACGAGTGCAGGCAGATAACCTGATTACATGTTTGAAAGTCATGCTTTCATCCCAGCGTTCCTTCTGCAGAATTATGCAAAGGACAATGCAGGGCTTTATATGGCCATTGCCTGTACACACTTTTCTACTGGCTAGGCAATGGTAATGACTTGTAAAATGCAGTGATAGTGGCACAAAAACTGGTGTTCACCGGAGAGCAGATATTACAAATGAGCCCCCAGTTCTACACCCCTTTGTCTCCATCTACTGTTACTACCTGAAATTTCTGTGTACACTTTTTTTTTTTTACTTTAGCAGGGCAAATTTAAACCCTGGAAAGGGTTAAAGTGTGTGTATATATATATATATATCACACACACACACACACACACACACACACACCCCCCTTCTAAAACAACCCATTCAGTTTAAAGCCGAGGTCGCCGCAATTTATTTTTTAAAAGGTCAGCAGCTACAAATACTGCAGCTGCTGACTTTTAAAATATAGACACTTACTTGTCCAGGGCACCCGAGTCTGACCCGTCGCTCCGTCCTCGGGTGCTGCCGCTATCTTTGGTAAGGGAATCAGGAAGTGAAGCCTTGCAGTTTCACTTCCCGGTTCCCTACTGCGCAAGTCGCGCTGCATAATCAAAATTGTCCCTGCTGTCTTCTGGGACCCGTGTGTCTCCCAGAAGACAGTGGAGGTGGGAATTGGCATAACCGCCGCAGGGGTCTATGCCCGGAAGTGGGTGCAAATACCTGTCTTATACAGCTATCTGCATTCCCCCCCCCCCCCCTAGAAAGGTAGCAAATGTGACACCGGAAGGGGGAGGGTTCCGGAAAACAGGTTCCATTTGTGTGGCCTCCCTTTTAAAATAAGGGGGGGGGGCACATTTCTGTATATTAAATACTTTAAGTGATCATATGACCTTTTTGTACTCGGCTGCATAAAAAGAGGTGGGGGTGGAGACTGCAGGGGGGCAGGCAGACTGTGTACTCTAAATCAGTGGTCATCAACCCTGTCCTCAGGGCCCACTAACAGGCCAGGTTTGCGAGATAACTGAAGCACATCACAGGTTGCTGCTCAGTGATTGCAGTATTCTAGTGTGCATCTCCCCAAGGTAATGCATAAAATCTGGCCTGTTAGTGGGCTCTGAGGACAGGGTTGATGACCACTGATCTAATGTAGAATGCAGCCACACTGGAATAGATGTGCTCATGTACCTGGTGTTGTCATTTTGAAATAGTTGTGAGTTGCATGCACAGTGAGGGTTTTTTCTTTTTCGTTCAGCCCTGTAGGCTTAATGAGAAACTGAGGAGCTCGCCGTACTCTCTATGCCACATTAGTACAGCAATTTCCCTGCTGAGCTATTGTGTAGCAGTTCATATCTGCAATTTTTATGATATGTTAATTTAAAGGGCCCCAATCACTAGAATACAAGGTAAGATAAATGCGGTTGGAAATTTGTCTAAGAATCTTAAGGCCCCTTTCACACCAGCGGACCGTATGTCCGCTTTTTCATCCATCCGTTTACGGATGAAAAAGGGACATTGGTCCCTATGAGATCGCGGATGAACACTCCGCTGACACCCAATCTCATCCGTGTCCGCAATGCTCTGTTTTTCTGGATAGAAAAATTTCCTATTTCTATCCGTCTGCGGATCGGATGAACACGGACACGGTCTGTGTTAATCCGATTTCCCCCCCCATAGGGGAGAGCAGTGATCTGACAAAGCGGTCCTGTCATCTGCCGGCTCAGCGGGGATCAACGGAGCGATTCCCGCTGAGCATGCGGAGGTTCACGGGGCGGATCATTACTGATCCGTCCCGTGTGAAAGGGGCCTAAAGCAGAACTAAACCCAGCTGTTTCCAAAAACAATTGCATTTAAAGTGGAAGTGGAGTATAATCTTGACTGTACTTAAACCTGCTCCCACCCCAATTCTAAGACCTATTCTGACTACACCGTAAAGCAATGGGTTTTCAGCTCCTGTCCTCAGGGCCCACTAACTGGTCAGGTTTGCAAGATAACTGAAACGCATTACGGGTGATATCATTTGCTGCTGTGATTGCAGTATTCTAGTCTGCATCTCCCCAGGTTATTACTTCAAATCTGGCTTGTTGCAGGTGGTCCCCCCCCCCCCCCCCCCCCCGGGTTAACTACAAGTTGGGGACTGTAGGTTTGTTGTGTCAAATTGTAAGTTGGAACAGTACTTTTCTAACTCCAGCCTGTGCAGTGATGTGGGATGTTCCATGTCAGTCACGTTTGGGGCTCTAGTGGTCATGCAGTGTGGGATGTCTGGCGCTGCAAGATTGTTGCTTGGCCATGTCTGGGACCAGTGTGGAGTGTAAGCGGCTGGCAGTGACATTATGCCACCTCCATTTATAACTCAGATGTTCGTAACTCAGGGGACTACCTGTAGTAGGTCTTGAGGACAGCAATCGGGAACCACTGCTGTAAAGGAAAGATGCATTCACTTATCCTGGGGGTGTTCCGGCCATATGATCTCCCCCAGCGTCCGGTTTCAGTGAAGATTGTTGACAATGCCTGCAGAGCCTTTTGTAGTCACATCACCCAGTGAAATGTAAAAAAATAATTACTGCGCTGTTCCCAAAAAATTAAGACGATGCTGCAACTTTATGTGAGACGCACACAATAAGGTAAAAAAACTATTCTAAGCTGCAGAAAATGTGACAATGCAAATGACACGGATATATGTAAAGGCAGAGAAACTAACCCCTCTGCCACAGTGATTGGTGAACAAGAACATAAAAATGTGAAAGTTCAGAAGAGTGAGGGATAAAAAAAAAGAGGCTAGGTGAACCCTCCAATGTCAAATCCACACTATAAATGTATCTCAATATGAGTTTCCAGATTACAGTTCAAAGATGTACCGTATATACTCGAGTATAAGCCGACCCGAATATAAGCCGAGGCACCTAATTTTACCACAAAAAACTGGGAAAACTTATTGACTCGAGTATAAGCCTAGGGTGTCCATCTGCATGCCTCACTGTGCCCATGCCTCACTGTGCCCATCACTAGACTGACGTTTAACATGGGAGTCTATGGAAGGGGCGCCCAGATTTGAAAAATCAGTGCTCCCCGACCGTAGGTCTTCCAGACAAAAAATTTTGCACACTTGTTGAGGAGAAATGGGGCTACATGTGTGCCAAGTTTCAGGTCCAAAGGACTTACAACCGGCCAGTACCGGGTCACCAGAGAAATTACCGTTTAACATGGGAGTCTATGGAAGGGGTGCCCGGCTTTGAAAAATCGATGCTCCCCGGCCGTAGGTCCCACAGACAACAAACTTTGCAGACTTACAGAAGAAGAGTGGAGCTACATGTGTGCCAAGTTTGGGGTCCAGGGGACCTATGACCGGCCGGTACCGGGTCCTCAAATTTTGGGAGATCAGGCGCAAAAAGGTGACTCGAGTATAAGCCGAGGGGGGGCGTTTTCAGCACAAAAAAATGTGCTGAAAAACTCGGCTTATACTCGAGTATATACGGTAGATTCCTCACACCCAAATTCCACGGTGACCTATATGTACAGCACCCAAGGAGTGATAAAGGTTATGGAAAGGAATCCTCCAGTATATTGCTGCCGCTTACCAGATTGTATGATCTTTGTTAGCCACAAGTGCGTGTGATCTCTCTAAAAAAGATCATACAATCTGGTAAGCGGCAGCAATATACTGGAGGATTCCTTTCCATAACCTTTATCACTCCTTGGGTGCTGTACATATAGGTCACCGTGGAATTTGGGTGTGAGGAATCGACATCTTTTGAACTGTCATCCGGAATCTCATTCATTATGGGATACTTTATACATTTTATAGTGTGGATTAGAGTGGTGCAACGGATCGGTGACGATCCATACGGGTCACCCCGTTCGGATCGGCACACACCGCGATCCTCGGCCTAGCTCCGGAGCCGCGGCCATCTTGGTACACCCGGGGGTGGCGGCCGCCTTGTGACGTCATCACCCCTCGCTGCTCGTGGATTTGAACTGGCCGGCGGGAGAGACTGTTAAGTAGGGGAGATGCCCATTACAGGGGGAGATTGTGGATATTACATACAGGGGGAGATTGTGGATATTAGAGTGGGGGGGGGGGGTGACGTGGATATTAGTAATTATGTTTTTTTTTAATTTTTTTGCCGCTCCGAAAATGATCCGATCCGTGGCTCTGATCCGAGGATCGATCCGTGAGTTTTTTGATCCGGTGCACCCCTAGTGTGGATTGGAAATTGTGGGAGGGTTCATCTATCCCGCATTTTTATTTTTATTTTCCTCTCTACTAATCACTTAGAGCGATTTGGATATTGAGGGTGCTCATCTAGCTTTTCATTTTATACCTCACTTTTCTGAACTTAACATTTTTATGTTCTTGTTCACCAATCACTGTGGCAGAGAGGGGTTACAATTTCTCTGCCTTTACATATATTCAAGTGTCCTTTGCATTGTCAAATTATTTTGCGCAGCTTAGAATTTTCATTTCACATCACCCAGTGAGCAGACATCCTTTCCTTTTTTACAGAGTAGTTGGAATAATCTTGGAATGGGAGAAGGGTTTTGTATAGTTAGGATTTGACGTGACTTTAGGAGGTTCTGTCTGTGTATTAAAAAACAAGGTCAGCAGCTAAAAATCCTCTAACTGCTGACTTTTTTTTAATAAACGGGCACTTGCCCAAGGATCCAGCGGCATCCTCGCCCAGGACAGTTCTTCACTAGCCTCCAGGTTTGTGGCTTTTGGCTTCACAGCTGGTTGGCCACTGCGCATGTGAGAGCTGCGTTGCATTTTTGACTGTTTCCACAGTCTTCTGTCCCAGAAGACTGCTGGGGGGGGGGTGAGGGTTGAGGTTGTTTTGAGAACTAGGTGCCTGCTACCCTCAAATTACATGCCAAGTTAGGCAGAGGAGGTGGGGGTGTCTTAAAGCAGAACTTCCCCTTTTGGCAGAAGATCTGCCTTAAGCAGGAATTTGTGGAATTGTCAAATGAGGATACACATTCAGTTTTGCACTTACTGAATATATTTTTGCTTTTCAGCCCAAGAAGACGACGATATAGCAGATCCAGAAGCAAGAGCCGATCCAGGTCACGCAGCCGGTCACGTTATAGCCGATCAAAGTCTCGTTCGCGAACAAGATCTCGCTCTAGTTCTAAACCCCGTTCTGTTCGGAGGTCCTCCTCTGTGTCCAGATCTCGCTCTCGCTCCAGGTCTAGATCAAAGGTTTCTCCTCCACCAAAGACCTCTAAATCTAAGTCCAGATCCAGGTCCCGGTCACCATCTCCTCCAAAGTCTCCTGAAGAAGAAGGAGCAGTGTCATCTTAGACTAAGGTAATGCTTTCCATAAGCAGGTGCTCAGGATCTAATTGAGGGGGTTAAGTACAGATCGTTTAGCCCAGTATATAAAAAATCTTGTGCTCTTTATCTCGCTAAATCACCTGTTGCAGAGAAAGGTTTGTATATAATTTGCAGGTTAAGTTGCTGGGGGTTTTTAATTGTTTGGGTGTCATTTGATTGTTTAAACCAGTATCTGCATTTTCCCCTCAAAGCTGCGGGCTCCAGTTGCTTAAGGAGTAGTGAGCTGTATTGCAGATATTAAGTGGTTTTTCCTGATCCTCCAGGGAGCAGTTTCTGTGGGCGTATAATGGAGCAGGTTTGTGTCTGTTGTTAAAGATGCACTATCCTGGATTCTGTCAGACTTGCTGCTAAATTTCTGTCTGCTACTTTCCATTCATTAGGGCCAAAATAAGCTTTCTTAATTCTTGGGTCATTTATAAAGGGGCAAATGTGATCTTTCACACTTTTAACTGTTCGCCATTGGTATTTCCCAGTTTGCGTTCTACTATTCTGAGTTGGATATCTGTCCATTGGAAACAAGGATTTGCCTAGATCGGTGGTTCTCAACTCCAGTCCTCAGGGCCCACCAACAGGCCAGGTTTGCAAGATAACTGAAATGCATCACAGGTGATATAATTTGCTGCTCAGGGATTGCAGTATTCTAGTCTGCATCTCACCAAGGTAATACTTAAAATCTGGCCTGTTAGTGGGTCCTGAGGACAGGAGTTGAGAACCACTGGCCTAGATCAAGATTTGCACACCCAGAAACCTTTTCTATTGAGGTCATTTTACCTCATTTTCGCGTGTTTTTTTTTTTTTTTAATGGGAATGTTGCCAACGGATTGGGGCATATTCAGGAAGCTGAATCTTCCTGTATTTGTCCACTTTTATAAACGGGCCCCTAAGTAGCTAAAAGGATTATAGTACTATGTAGAAATGCATCACGCTTTCTAGTCACAACTACATTCTTGGCCTATGCAGATTTTGACATACACTGCTATGTAGCTCCACCATTGGAGTCTTGCCTACAGTTTTAGACTGTGACTTGCTGATATCACACTTGTTAATCTTCGGACTACCCAAGGATAGTGTGTCTTTAGTACATTAACTGTTTGGTCTTTTCAGCTGTAACACAAGCTTTATCCCATTCAAGCCCTCAATGCACATGCACAAACGTTCATATGAAGAAGTTATCACTGCAGATAAACTCCTTTTTTGATTCACCACAGTATAGATTGATCACATCCTGGTGGTAAACACTCGCTTGTTCCCCCCCTCCCCCCATCAACATTAAGTGTCCCTAAAAGATTTCCATATCGTGTTTTGAGTTTGACTACTGTTAAATGGAATATTCATTGTCTTCTATTCTCTGCCACCAGTGTCAGCTGAAAGAATGCAACACGCTGGATACGTCTAGGATGATCACTCAGTAGCCCTTGTGAATACCCACGGAGCAAGCAACAGCCTTCCGAAAAGGTGGTTATTTGTATTTTTCGTTTAAGTTTTTACCAATTTCACTTGCGCCTTGTCTGGCAGACTTTATATGTGCCATTTTGTTGCTCTTATTCAAATTCCTTGTAACTTAGTTAATAAAGTTCATTGTTTTGCTTTAAAAAAAAAAAAAAGATAACTTGTTAAAGGGTATCTTTCAACTCCAGTTGGGGTTGCTAGACGGTATTGACAGTTTTACTGAACTGTAAATGCCTGTGCTTGGACATAAAGCATCAGTAATCATTTAATTCATTTTGCAGTGTTTCCTGTATGTAAATGCATTTTAATAGATAATGCCTGAAAGCTATTGTATTTTGTATCAAATGTTGATGTAACAATGTTTGCAAGGGAGTATTTTTATTTGACCACAACTCTAATCTTTTCTCTTGTGTATTTTTTGTGCACTAGGCGCAGTTGTGTAGCAGTTGAGTAATGCTGGTTAGCTGTTAAGGTGGCGTGTTGCAGTGCAGAGTGCTTGGCTGTTTCCTGTTTTCTCCCGATTGCTCCTGTGTAACGCAGAAAACAAATGGCTGTCCAGTTTGTTAGAATTCCTGACAACTGCACGTCCTGTCGCCCGGGCCATGCATAAAATATTGGAGCATACAGTGAGCACCTCTGATGATGTACACCTTATTTTTCTGAAAATGGTAACTCCAAAAATTGTAATATCATGCAAGTGTTTTGTTTGTATCAATTTGAATATAACATGCTCTAACATTCTGTAATATAACCACTGTTTATGTAGTAAATAAACTTGTTTAAAAAAAAAAGACTGACTTTATTTAAGGAATTTGTATGCAACTGTTGTATTGCTGGGTACCATAATCACTTGGTAAAATGTAGGTATGACTATTGCCAGAGTGAAATCATGCACATTGCCTCCGGGTTTTATTTTCAGTGTTCCACTGCATTGGCTTTATATAGGGCATCTAGGAGAATTTCTATTGACTCCACCTAGAACCCTGTATGAAACTACTATACATGGAAGATCTGCAGTGAGATGTAAACAAACCCTAGAAGGCTGCAAGCACACATTAAGGTAAGCATCTGGTGGTGAGAGGGGTGGCAAAAGTGAACTTCTAATTCTTGGTGTGGGATGTAAGGGTTCCTTTTTAAAACTGGAAATGTTGTTTGAAAGCATCCTCCGTGAGCATTTTAACAGCTTGTCATCTAAAATCATGGTAGTTGTCTGTGTAGTGACTGAGGGGGAAAATAGCTCCACTTCCCTAGTCAGCGCTCTAGCTCCTGCATATGCTTGGTCAGTAAAAGAGAAGCTGCTCACTGAGGTGTAATATCTGTGCTCTGCCCCCTTTTTTTTTTTTTTTTGCATGTTAGGATGACCGTTTGCAATAGAACCAAGACGGGCTAAAAACTAGTAAGTGATATATGGAGCTTCAGGATAGGGTTTTTATTTTAGTTATACATAGAAGAAAACAATTTAATCCAATTATATAAGCTCCAACGAGTCCATTCAAAATCTGGTTAACAGCATTACGCCTATCTTGAATACATCCACAAAAAAGAAAACGATAACTAGTTATTTGAGATGGTCCCCATTCTATCTTCTGTTAGACCTGCTTCTCTTGTATGCCCTGACAACATACTTTAAGAAATGCCTACCTATCTGAAGAGGCAAAAGGAGAAAGAAGCCCCAGGAGGGAAAGAATTCCAAAAAAGATAGGGGGGGGGGAGGAGGAAAAGTTTACTATACCATCATCCAGGGAAGTTGGGGCACCCCCAAGGCCCCCCACTCTTTCAAGTTCTCTCAGGGGCAGAGGGAACTCCTTCCTTTGAGAATTTAAATGTGTTCCATTGGCCCCAAGTTTCTAAATGTGTCTCCTTTCGCTTTTTGAGCCGATAACAGATCCTCCATCCTATTAACCTCTTCAATTCGTGTGACCCATGTAAAATTTGTGGGAGGGCTCATCTCTCCACTACCGTATGATACATGATCTAGCAGCGTTAAGATGGCGCAAAATTTATTTACTATGTTTTCCCGGTATGTTTGAGAAATGTGTAACAAAAATAAGGCTGGGTCTTCTGGTAGGTTATACTCAGTAAATTTCTGTGCTATCTGCCGTATCTCCCTCCAGAAGTACTCCTCCAGTTTTGGGCAGGACAAGAGAATGTTAAGTAGAGTGCCTCTTTCCTCCTGACACCTCCAACATTTGTCCGGTATCTCCGGAGAGAATTAAGTAATGAGGGTGTACGGTACCATCTTGTCACTTAAATTGTTTCTTGGATTCTTGTAGATTTCAATGCAAGATTTACTATCTGCCTATGTTGTGCCTGGGTGAATGTCCTGTCTAATGTCATTTCCCACTTCCTTATATATGGAGGGACATAATCCTCTTGGGGGGCAACCAGTAGTGCATTTGCAAGATTAAGTGAGAGCAAGGCCTCGTCCCCTCACATAGTTCTAAGGGTGTCAATGTTCGTTAATCTATCCGGAGGTGGGAGAGTGTTAAGGAAATGTCGCAACTGAGCTCCACTCCAGAAATCAAGACAAACGGTTATTGGATGAGGTTAGTTCAGGTAATGAGGGCGATGTCCCGGTCGCTATTTGTATAAAATGCGAGGTCTGAAAGTTTCCTGAAGGGTCCCTCCTGTAGTCCCGGGCGGAAACGAGGATTCCCTACAATAGGGTACACGGGAGAGTTGACGATAATAAAGTGGTGGAACATATTCAAGAGCAAATACGCAGGGTAGGGCCCAAGGTTGGGTGCTTTTTGAGGCCTGAACTCAGGTCTCCAAGCACCAAACGGCACGACGCAATGGGACCTCACACTGTGATTGCTTGATCTTTGGCCATATTTTAGAGCTTGCATGCCTACACCAGTCTACTAGTCGTGGCATATGAGCTGCCTGATAATATTTCTGTATATCTGGTACCGCTACCCCCCATATTGTTTAGGCATTATCATTAAACGGCAGTGAATTCTGGGCCTTTTATGGGCCCAAATGAATTAAGTTATCATCTTATTAGTCTGTTTAACCACTTGTCCCCACTGTCAATTGAGGGCGGGCAGAGGACACTCGTTCTGGGAGGACGTCATACGGAGGGACATAATCCTCTTGGGGGGGGGGGGGGGGGCAACCAGTAGTGCATACATTTGCGAGATTAAGTGAGCGCAAGGCCTCGTCCCCTCAGTTGTTCTAAAAGTGTCGCTGTTCGTTAATCTTTCCGGAGTTGGGAGAGTGTTAAGGAAATGTTGCAACTGAGCTCCACTCCAGAAATTGCGACAAACGGTCATTGGATGAGGTTAGTTCAGGTAATGAGGGCCATGTCCCGGTCGCTATCTGTTTAAAATGCGAGGCCTGAAAACAGTCTGAAAGTTTCCTGAAAGAGTAAATGGAAGTTTTGGGATTTTGAGCAAGACTGTAGACATGGTGTTGGTAAAAAAGGTACATGTTTATTCAAAATAAACGCATGACACATCTCCAAACGGAAATCACATGGAAGGAAAAACATTCTGGTTGAGGCGATTCCCTAGAGTCACCCACACACGTATGGGTATGCACAATATAAGCAAGGTACATCAATGTGTGTGACCAGGTGCCGCATGGTGATCCGTATGGAATACAATCAGTGAATTACATATGTACAGATGGCACATGGCAACAAGTGCTAAAAACATGAAAAAGATTTGGCATATAAAACCATGAGTAAATGATTATGTTGTCAACTGAGTCAATACATTTTCTGATGCTGACGCGTTTTGTGTAAGTTGCACTCTTCAGGGGCTAGTGCTCAGGACATCTAAAAAATATATAATGAAGTGTAAATAACTAAATCTGGTTGCTGGTCAAGGAAAATAGATGATGGAACACAAAAGCCCATCTTAAGTACTTGCATGGAATCTGGTACAATGTTTCCTGAAGGGTCCCTCCTGTAGTCCCGGAGGGAAACGAGGATTCCCTTCAATAAAGTGCAGGACGGAGTTGGCAGATGATGATAAAGTGGTGGAACATATTCGAGGGCAAATACGCAGGGTACGGTCCAAGGTTGGGTGCTTTTTGAGGGCTCAACTCAGGTCTCCAAAGCACCATACCTCACACTTGCTCCATCTTTGGCCATATTTTAGAGCTTGCATGCCTACACCAGTCTACTAGTCGCACCATATGGGCCGCCTGATAATATTTCTGCATATCTGGTACCGCTACCCCCCCCATATTGTTTAGGCATTATTAAACGGTGTTGAATTCTGGGCCTTTTATGGGCCCAAATGAATTCAGTTATCTTATTGGTCTGTTTAACCACTTAAGGACCGGCCCTTGTAGATTTAAGTCAGCAGAATGGCATGGACAGGCATAATCTCGCACCTGTACGACCCCTTTAAATGTGGTCACGCGCTCGCGACCCTGCCGCCTTCCCCATGAGTCGGACCGCGGGGATACCCGCGATCGTCTCACGGAGGTATAGAGCAGGGAGATGTTTTGTAAACAAGCATCTCCCCGCTCTGCCTAGTGACAATGACACGGATCTCCACTCCATGTACTCGGGAGCGAAGATCAGTGTCATGACACAGCCCACCCCCCCCCCCTACTGGAAAACACTCAATAGGGGAAACTTAACCCCTACAGCGCAACCTACTGGTTAACCCCTTCACTGCCAGTGTCATTTTCACAGTAATCGGTGCATTTTTATAGCACTGACCGCTGTAAAAATGACAATGGTCCCAAAAGTGTCTGCCATAATGTCGCAGTCACGATAAACGCTGATCGCCATTACTAGTAAAAAAAAAAAAAATTATACAAATGCCATAAAACTATCCCCTATTTTGTAGACGCTATAACTTTTGCGCAAACCAATGCTTATTGCGTTTTTTTGTTTGTTTTTTTACCAAAAATATGTAGAATAGGGGAAAAAATGTATTTTTATGGGGATATTTATTATAGCTTCAAGACTAAGTTCTAACAAGCAGGGCCCCCTGATCCCTCTGTTTTGAATTGTATTGTGATTGTACTGTCTTCCCTGATGTTGTAAAGCGCTGCGCAAACTGTTGGCGCTATATAAATCCTGTATAACCACTTAAGGACCGGACCATAATGACCAGAGGTGATTTCACAATTTGGCACTGCGCTGCTTTAACTGGAAATTGTGCAGACATGCAATGTTGTACCCAAACGAAATTTGCGTCCTTTTTTTTCCTACAAATAGATCTTTCTTTTAATGGTATTTGATTGCCTCTACGATTTTTATTTTTTGCGATTATAAACGGAAAAAGACCGAAAATTAAAAAAAAAAAAAAAACATTTTCTCCTTTTTGTTATAAGAAAAATCGAATAAACTAAATTTTAGTCATACATTTAGGCCAAAATGCATTCAGCCACATGTCTTTAGTAAAAAAAAAAAATGTCTAAGCGTATATTTATTGGTTTGCGCAAAAGTTATAGCCTCTACAAACTAGGGTAAATTTTCTGGAATTTACACAGCTTTTAATTTATGACTCCCTATCTCATTTCTTGAGGTGCTAAAATGGCAGGGCAGTACAAACCCCCCCCCCCCCCCCAATGACCCCATTTTGGAAAGTAGACACCCCAAGGAAATTGCTGAAAGGCATGTTGAGCCCATTGAATGTTTTTTTTTTGTCCCAAGTGATTGAATAATGACAAAAAAAAGTTGTCACTAAAGTTTTACAAAAGGTTGTCACTAAATGATATATTGCTCACACATGCCATGGTTATATGTGTAATTGCACCCTAAAGTACATTTTGCTGCTTCTCCCGAGTACGGAGATACCACATGTGTGGGACTTTTTGAGACCCCGAAAACCAAGCACTGCCTTCAAGATTTCTAAGGGCGTAAATTTTTGATTTCACTCCTCACTACCTATCACAGTTTCGAAGGCCATAAAATGCCAAAATAGCACAAAACCCCCCCAAATGACCCCATTTGGAAAGTAGACAGCCCAAGCTATTTACTGAGAGGCATGTTGAGTCCATGGAATATTTTATATTTTGCCTCAAGTTGCGGGAATATAACAAACTTTTTTTTTTTTTTTTTGCACAAAGTTGTCACTAAATGATATATTGCTCACACATGCCATGGGCATATGTGAAATTACACCCCAAAATACATTCTGCTGCTTCTCCTGAGTACGGGGATACCACATGTGTGGGACTTTTTGGGAGCCTAGCCGCGTACGGGACCCCGAAAACCAAGCACCGCCTTCAAGATTTCTAAGGGCATACATTTTTGATTTCACTCCTCGCTACCTATCACAGTTTCGGAGGCCATAAAATGCCAAGATAGCACAAAACCCCCCCAAATGACCCCATTTTGGAAAATAGACACCCCAAGCTATTTGCTGAGAGGCATGGTGAGTATTTTACAGCTCTCATTTTGTTTTTGAAAATGAAAGTAATTTTTTCTTCAATTTTCAAAACTTTGTGACAAAAAGCGAGATCTGCAAAATACTCTCACCATACCTCTCAGCAAATAGCTTGGGGTGTCTACTTTCCAAAATTGGGTCATTTGGGGGGTTTTGTGCCATCTGGGCATTCCATGGCCTCCGAAACTGTGATAGGCAGTGAGGAGTGAAATCAAAAATGTACACTCTTAGAAAGCCTGAAGGCGGTGCTTGGTTTTCGGGGTCCTGTACAAATTAGTAAATTTGCGCCATGACGTCATTCCTCGTGAGCGCGCTTGTGACGTCCCGGGGGGTGGATCGTTGTGGCGCCGCGGCTGTGTCCCCAATGGGAATTGCCGCAAACTTAGAGGAAATGCACCGTCTGATATGGCGATCTTGATCCACACAATTGGGTGATTTGGCAGTGGCTGTGAGTGATGGTGGGGACACCTTCACCCATTGGCCTGCTAGACTGTGGAGGTCGCCATATTGATCATCAAATTAGGTTTTCATTGGATTGGCTGATTCACGTGGCAGGCTCTTTTGAAAGGTACATGCTATATGTATCTACATAATAGAGCCATATATAGTATTCATTATTTTCATTCATATTAGTTATTTATATATGGATTAACACTTTAGGTTATTGCAAGTCTGTTTATTAATGTGTGTCTGATGTTTTGAGGAATATGTTGTCACTTCCTGTCCTGATCCCGCCCTCACAAGGCGGGTCAGGTTTATTTCAGACTTTATATATTTTGGCAATGTGGGGGGTGCAACTATATGCCACTGTGGAAGACTTAAGTCGAAACGCGTCGGTCTTGCCTATGTTGCACCCCACATTGCTTTTTTAATTTTCTCTGATCACTTTTTATATTTTTGTCTAATGATTGTAAGACAAATTTTACTCAAACCCTCACCTGGTTTTATTGACCTGCACCATTGGGAGTGTTCTCCTTTTTGTTTTACCCTTCTATCCCTTGTGGATCATCTGGGAGCTCGTGTACCGGAGGAGTTGCACCCTGCGATCTGTGCATCGAACCATCCTGCCCAGACGGCCTGAGATACCCACGGCATCCTGCTTCATCGGTCCTGGTCACTGAGACCATCACGCCTCATTGACCCACTGTCGTATGACAGGTGGGTTCACCATTTGTGGTAAGAGTACCCAACCTTATTGTTTGTATCGTGTGTTGTGAGTTTCAACCATCAACATTGTGGTTCTTCCAACAGTCAACATTGTGGTTGTGATTCCTCCATGAGAAGACACCCATTCAATTTTGCACACGTTGTTTGGACTTCTTTATATTTATTTATTATTTGTTTTTCTGCACTCACTATTTCTATAGATGTGTGTAGTCCATATGGGCCACACTTTTATTTTTCACATGAAGGACAGTCTCACGGTCTGGGCCGTTCATCTGAGATAATTCACTTATGGACTACTGTTAGTTTGTTCACACATTAGCACATAGTGGGTGTTTAGCCTAGGAGTTACCCCTTTTTGGTAACACTCACTTACAATTGATCATTTATGTTCTGTTTTGCTGCTCATCGGTAGCAACATTAATGTTTCAGCGCCGCACTATTTGTTTATACATTGAATATCATTGAAGTTGGATCAAAGTAGGATCCTTGTCCTTACCATCCAAATTTTGACATCCCACATGGTGATTGCAGCAGCAGTAAAAGGAATTTATCTCACACTGGGATTGTTTTTATTGGTCAAAGAACAAGTCAGACTATCACAAAGTCGGAGCAAAGTAGTATCCTGTTCATTCAAGTCGGATGGATGTAGGACCAAAGTAGAATCGATGTAGGACTGATGTCGCAGAGCAAAGTAGGATGAAAGTCTGAGGCTGAGTTTACACTGATACGACAGGACAGTCATACGATTTTTATCCTACTTTGCTCTGCAACATCAGTCCTACATCTATCCGACTTGAATGAACAGGATACTACTTTGATCCAACTTTGTGATAGTCTGACTTGTCCTTTGACCAATCAAAACAATCCCAGTGTGAGATAAATTCCTTTTCCTGCTGCTGTAATCACCATGTCGGATGTCAAAAGTCGGATGGTAAGGACAAGGATCCTACTTTGATCTGACTTCAATGATATTCAATGGGCTGAAGTAGGGTCAAAGCCTCAGGCTGGGTTCACACTGGTACGACAAACGCTCCGACATTGGGAGCTCATGTCACATGACGTGTGAAAATCAATGTTTCCCTATGAGAGCCGTCTTAACTGGTCCGACACAAGTCGGTCCGACTTTGAAAATGCTCCCTGTACTACTTTGGTCCAACTTTGATCCTACTTCAGCCCATTGAATATCACTGAAGTCAGATCAAAGTAGGATCCTTGTCCTAACCATCCGACTTTTGACATCTGACATGGTGATTACAGCAGCAGTAAAAGGAATTTATCTCACACTGGGATTATTTTGATTGGTCAAAGGACAAATCAGACTATCACAAAGTTGGATCAAAGTAGTATCCTGTTCATTCAAGTCGGATGGATGTAGGACTGATGTCGCAGAGCAAAGTAGGATGAAAGTTGTATGACTGTTGTGTAGTATCAGTATGAACCCAGCCTTACTGCATGAAACAGCACTCACAAGTAATGATGCGTGAGTGAGTCACATGTCTCCAAAAAGTGTCACTCTGTGGCAGATAAATCTGACACTGTCGCACTCCCACTAAAAATCACAGATCACCACCATTACTAGTAAAAACAATTAAAGTCCCTAAATCTATCCTATTTTGTAGATGCTATAACTTTTGTGCAAACCAAACAATATACGCTTATTGGGATTTTTCTTACAAAAAATATGTAGTAGAATACACATTGACCTAAATTTATGAAAAAAATTGATATTTTATATTTGGGAATGTTTTATAGCAGAAAGTAAAAATTATGTTTTTTTTTTTAAATTGTCAGTCTTTTTTTGTTTATAGCGCAAAAAATAAAAAGCGCAGAGGTGATCAAATACCACCAAGAGAAAGCCCTATTTATGGGAAAAAAAGGACATCAATTTTGTTTGGGAGCAACGTCGCACGACCGCGCAATTGTCAGTTAAAACAACGCAGTGAGGTAGTGCAAAAAATGGCCTGGTCAGGAAGTGGGTAAAACCTTCCGGAGCTGAAGTGCTTAAAGTGGAACGCTAGTCAGAAAATTAGGTCCAGCTATATCACCTTTTGCAGGTATTACTATGTAAAACATTAAAAATAAGTGTCTAAAATCCTGTAATACCCTGTCACACTCCACTGTGCACATGCTCAGTTGCAGAGACACAGGAGCCCTGCTGGAGGAAATTTACAGCACACTAATTTTGGCAGCATAATTATTAATGTGGAATGTATGTTCCTTGCTAAAGAACATTATTTTTTATCAGGTTGTTATGGGTTAGGTTCTGCTTTGAGCTTAGGAAAAACAGCATCACGACCAGCACACATTTAAGGTGCAGTTTTAAATAAAAACATGGACATTAAAACCTTAGGTTTACTAAAATTAGAGGAAAAACAAGCCAATAAATGGAAATAAAAAAAACGTAAAAGTAAAAATAAGTCTTCTTCTAAATTCACCTTTTAACAAATTTTGAGCTTTGTAATGACCCATTGCATATTTCAGTCCACAATCTACTACATTAGTTCATATATAGTCAGAATTTTGGATGATCAGTCTAAATTATCCAGATCTAATGTGATGATCATCATTTGAATACTATGCCGTCCTGGAAGGTTGGATCCAGCCATGCATTCCTTATCAGCATCAAATATCTTCAGTGGAACGTTGGTACACTTGAGATTCCATTTGTGGAGCAGAGCTTCAATCGACCAGACCTCACTGTAAACAAATAATTATGATTTTAGTTAAACAGTTCTAATATATGCTTTATCTACACAAACAAGTCTAAAAGTTTACTAATTAAGTCAAGAGATGTATGACTTTTCTTGCTTCAAAAGTGACCAGTTACACTTACCGGTAACGGTGTTTCTGGGAAGTCTTCCAGGACGGCACAATGAGAGATGACTGGCTCCACCTGACAGGAAACACAATCAATTCAAAGAGGTTAAAGCACCCGCCCCTCCCCGTGCTCCTCAGTTATGATAAAGTACAGACCCACACCAGTGCACGAGAGAGAAAACACACCCAAATAACTCTATACAAACCAATGTATCAACCAAAGCGGTGGGAAGTAGGCCTGCCGTCCTGGAAGACTTCCCAGAAACACCGTTACCGGTAAGTGTAACTGGTCACTTTCTCAAGTCGTCTTCCAGGACGGCACAATGAGAGAGAAGCAAGTAGCTTCAGGCCTACCTTAGGGTGGGACGACTGCTTGCAGGACCTTTCTACCAAAGGACAGGTCCTGAGGTGACAGCAACTCCACTCTGTAATGCCTTAGGAATGTATTCTGGCTTGACCAAGTCGCCGCTTTACAGATCTGTTCCACCGAAGCTCCGGCTCTTTCTGCCCAGGAGGTTGCCAAAGAGCGAGTAGAATGAGCTTTAACTTTCGGGGCTGTCTTACCAGCCTGGTCATAAGCTATGGAGATTGTCTGTCTGATCCATCTAGATATGGATGCTCTAGATGCCTGTTGGCCCTTTTTCTGTCCAAAAAAATTAATTAGTAAATGGCTGGATTTCCTAAATTCACCCACTCTATCCAGATAAGCTAGCAGACACCGTCTGACATCCAGACAATGAAAGGAGGCCTCTCTTTCATTTTGTGGATTTGAACAAAAGGAAGGAAGAATAATTTCTTGTGATCTATGAAACTTTGACACTACCTTAGGGAGGTACAGGGGGTCCTGCCTAAGAATAACTCTGTCCTCGAATAAACTAAAGAAAGGCTCTTTAATCGTCAGAGCCTGCATGTCGCCTATTCTTCTGGCTGTAGTAATTGCCAGAAGAAAAGCAAACTTAAATGTCAGTAATTTAACTGAAATATCTTCTAGTGGCTCAAACGGAGCCTTAGTTAATTGTTCCAAAACTAACGTAAGGTCCCAGGGCGGGACTCTAGAGATCCGCACCGGGGACAATCTATCCCTGGCCATTAGAAATCTTTTAACTAGAGGGTCCAGTGATAACTTTTTGTCCAAAAAATACGATAAGGCTGCTACCTGTACTCTTAGAGTCTTGGTAGCGAGACCTAAGTCGGTGCCATCCTGGAGAAAGTCCAGGATGACCGAGGTTTCTTGCTGGGATACCTTTCTCTAGACACCAGTGAGAGAAGACTCCCCACACCTTCCTGTAGATACGTCTGGTGACTTCTTTTCTACTTGAGAGGAGAGTGTTAATCACTCTCTCGGAACATCCCCTCTCCCGCAGGTTCTGCCTCTCAAGCACCAGGCCATCAGCTTGAAGAAGCTGGGATCTGGGTGAAAGACTGGTCCCTGCCGAAGAAGGTCCACCCGAACTGGTAGATGGAGGGGAGGTGCTACGGACCAGTTCTGTAGAGCGGGAAACCAGGCTCTCTTGGGCCACCAAGGAGCAATTAGAATGAGTCTGGTCTCTGAGAGACCTAGTTTTTGTAGGACTCTTGGAATGAGACTCAGAGGGGGAAAAGCATAAGCCAGGTGAAAACTCCATACCTGAGCCAGTGCATCCACCCCCCCCTGAGCCCCACTCCCGGGACAGGGAAAATAATCTTCTTACTCTCCTGTTCTCCTTGCGGGCAAAGAGGTCTATTTCTGGCCTTCCAAAAAGTTGCCACCAGGTTGAACACCTCTGGGTTCAGCTCCCATTCCCCCTGGAGAATCCGATGACGGCTTAGATAGTCCGCCTCTATGTTGTACCTTCCCTTTATGTGTACTGCCGTAATAGAGGCAATCCGAAGCTCTGCCCAGCCCAGAATCCCTAGAGACAAGGTCAGCAGGGAGGGAGACCTGGTTCCCCCCTGATGATTTATGAAGGCCACCGTGGTCGCATTGTCGGAGAGGATCTGGACCTCCCGGTCTCGGATCCTTTCCTCGAACGCTTTTAGGGCCTCCCCGACCGCCAATAATTCCCGGAAGTTTGAGGAGGCGTGTCTCTGATCCTGATTCCAGGAACCCTGGGCTCGGAGTTCGCCTAAGTGGGCCCCCCAACCCCAGGAGCTTGCGTCCGTCGTTATCCTGAGGGGGTCTGTCTGAGTCCATAGATGACCCACCTGCAACTTCTGAGGAAGAAGCCACCAGCTCAGAGAGTCCTTTACTACCTCTGGGATGGAGATTCTGTGGTCTAATGTTCCTCTTGTTCCGTCCCAGGAGGATAAGAGGAATTGTTGGAGGGGTCTGGAGTGGAGCTGAGCCCACGGAACCGCAGGTATACAAGAGGTCATTAGACCCAGTACCCTCATGATGCCTCTGAAAGAGGACTCCCTTACCTCCAACAGAGACCTGACCGCTGTTATGAGGCCCTGGACCTTCTCCTGGGGTAAACAAAGCTTCCTTTGTAAGGAGTCTATCAGGAAACCCAGGTAAATCTTTCTTTGGTCCGGGATCATCGAGGACTTCTCTCTCGGTTGATGATCCAACCCAGGGATTCCAAGGTACTCACAACCTTGGCCAGGTCTGCGAGGAGGAGATCTCGACTCTGGTTGTAAAGTAAAAGGTCGTCGAGATAAGGGACTATCGTTATACCCTCTAGGTGTAGGAAGGCAACCACCTCTGCTACGATTTTTGTAAATACCCTTGGGCTGGAAGCCAGTCCAAAGGGGAGGGCAGCAAACTGCCAGTGTTGAATCCCCTGAGGAGACCCGATTGCGAATCTGAGGAAGGCTTGATGTCCTGGAAAGATCGGGACGTGAAGGTAGGCGTCCTTTAAGTCGATCGTTACCATGTATACCTCCTTCAGAAGGAGTCTTCTGAGGGTGTATATGCTTTCCATGCGAAATTTCTTGTGACGCAAGGAGGTATTCAGGGGTCTCAGGTTTATTATCAACCGGTACTTGCCTGACGGCTTTGGGACAACGAAGATGTGGGAGTAGACCCCCAGTCCGCGTTGTCCCGCAGGTACCGGGACTACAACTCCCTGTTCTGCTAGTTCTGAAATGTTTTGCAGAAGACCTGCTGCCTTGAGGGGGTCCCTGGGGAGATGCGTTACTAGGAACTTTGAGGGGGGGGGGATGAAGAAACTCCAGCCTGTAGCCCTCCTTTATAATGTTGAGAATATGAGGGCTCTGGGTAATACTCTCCCACCTGGAAAGGAATTGGGAAAGTCTTCCCCCTACCCTTACGTCACTTAAAGTCTTTTTCATTTGATTTTTGGTTGGAAAAGAGGATACCTCCTTTTTGCTTATCCTTTCCAACGCCCCACTTCCTATTACCGGCAGGCTTCTTGCTCGAGAAACGATTTCTACCCTGGGGGCCTCGAAAAAATCTTTTTTGGTCCCTTTTAGGTTTAGTGGGGAACTTTTTGCCCTTTTCGGTAGATCTTGATAGGGCTTGGTCCAGCCCTGTACCAAAAAGGAGTGAGCCCTCAAATGGGAGTCCACATAAGCGGGTCTTGGATGCGTTATCCCCATCCCATGTTTTGACCCATACGGCTCTGAGAGCCGAGTTTACGAGGGCACCCGTTTTTGCGGTGGTTCGCACGGTCTCAACTGCAGCATCTGCTAGGTATGCCACTGCGCTACCTATTACCTGTAGAGAGTCTAGGACTTCCCTGGACTTGGACACACGGGAAACATGTTCTATTAGTTTGGTTATCCATGTATCAGCGTTCCTAGCTATACAAGCTGAAGCCAGCGCGGGGCTCATTGCTGCCGCATTGGCTTCCCAGGCTCTACGCAAGGTCGTCTCAGTACGGCGATCCATAGGATCCTTGATATTACCTGCGTCCTCAAAGGAGAGGTCGGATTGCTTTGACACCTGTGCCAAAGAGGCGTCCAATCTGGGAATCTTAAAGAGTTTCTCCTCATCCTCCCCCTTAAAAGGGCACCTACGCTTCCAAGTTTTATATTTCAGAAGCTTCCTCTCAGGTTCCTTCCACTCTCTAAGAATCACATCATGGAGAGCCTGGTGAACCGGGATGGTTCTGGGTTGGGCCCTTACCAAGCCTCGGTACAATCTATCCTGTGCGGATACCTGTTCCGTCGGCTCCTGAATTTCTTCAGAGGTGTAGATTGCACCAAGGAGGCCTTCCATGTCGTCAGCTGAGAAGATGTGTCTTCCTGACCTAGAGCCTTCTTCCTCCTCCTCAGCCTGACTATCTATCAGGCCCTCATCGGATAGTCCCTGATCAGGGATCTCCGAATCCTCTTCTGCCTCTGAGTCCTGAGACAGGAGGGATCTCAGGGATTCTGGGTGTCCTCTCCCCCTGGTTGAGGAGAAAAACTCCTGTGAGGAAGGGCCCTCCCTGCTTGTCTGGGGCTCTGGTTCCTTAGCTTTAAGGGAGGCTTGAAAATCCTTAAGGGTGGCAAGCATCTGGGTTTGGACAGAGAGAAAGTCTCTCATCACCTGAGATGTTTCCTTCCCAGCCAGCTTCTGGATACATTTGAAGCAGAAGGGCTTGGAATGGGTTGAGGGTAATTTCTCGTTACAGTAACCGCATCTTTTGGAGCGGGCAGGGGTTCTAGAGGAACGACTGGCAACCCCCTGGGCAGTGACGTCCTCTCCTGCAATGTAAGAGTACACAGGAATACATTAACAACCAAAAAGAACCCTGTGACAGGCAAGGGGAAAGAGTCGGGGTACCATCCCCCATCATGACCCCTGCTGGCTGGGTTGACTCACCCCCTGTGGTCTCCTCTGTAGCCGCGGCCGTAGTCGGCCTCTCCTCATGCATCATGTAGGTGAGATGCTCTGCTCCCGATTGCAGTTCCACTGGAGGAGAAAAAAGGGCGCCTCCTTCCTGGCGTCCCTCCGTTTTTGAATGCGGTAACAGACGCCGGCCGCCGCCATTTTGCCGGAAACCGGAACCGGAAATGACGCGGCACGCGATGGCGTCATCCTTGACGCTAGAGGACGAATGTCCTAGACGCCGGGAAAATGGCGCCGCAATGCTATGCACCTGCATAGAGCGGCGCCCTAAGCAAACAGACCGCGCGAGCGGACGGAGGAACCTGCCAGCCCCCCCCTCCACGATGGACACCCAAACAGGGAGGAGGGAGGAAGGAGGATATCTGGCCCCTGAAGTCCCGGGTACAGCCCCGCACCTAGGGAGCTTCAGTGCTCAGGGAGGCTCTTCAACTGCCCTCCCTGAGAAGGAATGGGATACCCCCCAGGACGGACAAATAGAGTCCTGCTAGGCCCAGAGGCTTCCCAGGCATGCGGCTCAGCTCCCGGGGGGGGACTTCCAGCCCCAGGCCTTCAGTCTGTGGAGAAAAATAAATAAACGGTTTCGCTGTGGGGAAACACAATCAAGAACCGAGGAGCACGGGGAGGGGCGGGTGCTTTAACCTCTTTGAATTGATTGTGTTTCCTGTCAGGTGGAGCCAGTCATCTCTCATTGTGCCGTCCTGGAAGACGACTTGAGAAAACATATTTACTCAGGCAGTGGTTTGCAAACCCAATGTTGAGTGTCACTAAATCCTGAGACTTTTGTTTCAATAAAAAAAACAAAAATGGCATGATGTACGTCTGCAAAATATATTTAGGGGTGAAGGTGGGTGTGGTAGCAGGAATTCCTGTAGCTCATGGTTTGAGACACCTCAGTCATATGCTAACTAGGTCTTTATTGTGACAAGTGTCCTGGCCAGTTGGGCATGTAAAAGGATGGTTGTCAGGGTTGTTAAGCATGATCTGACTGTACACAACGGAAATACTGTAGCTGAAGAGAATTTACTTCAAAATAAATCTGTATGTTATCTGCCACTAGATTGAAGATGGACACAAGTGATTTTAACCTTTTCCCTGCAACTAATGTAAGTATTTCACTTGTTAAAGCGGAGTTCCACCCAAAAATGGAACTTCCGCTTTAAGGAAAGGTGGCCCCCTGACATGCCACATTTGGCATGTAATTTTTTTGGGGGTTGAGCGTAAAAACACTCTTTATAGAGGGTTCCAGTTCCCACTTCCTCCCGGGGCACCGGAAGGAAGTTCACACCCCCCCTCTCGTCACAGGTCCCAGATGATTGCCCAGCCAGTCACAGTGCGCAGCACGTGCCCAGCGTGAAACAACAGCCGGGTGCCCACAGTGACAATGCCGGCGCCGCGGAGAGGAGGGAGAGGAGCGGGGCTTCACTCCCCTGCATCGCTGGACCCTGGGACAGGTAAGTGTCCAATTATTAAAAGTCAGCAGCTGCAGTATTTGTAGCTGCTGACTTTAATTATTATTATTTTTTTTTATATAGTAGGAACTCTGCTTTAAGCTCTCTGTTGAAAGTGATTCAGGTGTCTAATGCCACCCGATCAATTCCACACATCCCAGAAGGTACTTCATCAGCTTCAGTGTGGTGATGTGTGTTCAGTGTGTTCCAGGGGTGACATTAGGGGTCTAATAGATTGCGGATGTCTTCTTAGGGAAGACCTGCTGTCATGCCCATTGGGGTACTGAAGTTTGCACAGTTTCACTGAGGTGCATAATTTTAGGGGTGACATGCTAGGTATCTATTTACTCAACACAACCTCATCTTTTAAGTTTTACCAATAAAATTGGGTAATATAATGTGTTTGTTTGGACTTCAATTATAACTTTAGTATATTTTTTACTGAAAATGTGGGTTTGACAAACAGTTGCGCAAATATTGTGACTTAAAAATGTTTTAACTACCACCATTTTATTCCTCAGAGTACCTGCTTTCCAAAAAGATATACTGTAGAATGTTAAAGGGGTTTACTAATCTTCAGGCCTAAAACATGTGTTACTCTTTCGTCCATGGACCGACACAGCTTCTCTATTGACAAAGTGGGTATTATCCGTTAATTAGGAGTGACTAGGCAGAAAAACTTGTAAAAAGTGTTGCATCACACGTTCTACAGTACCGCCCAGGGGGCGGACCCTCTGGTATAACCTCTCAGTCTGCATCTCGCAGATCAGTTTTTTTCTGTCTAGCAAGGAGTACGACATGGCTCCCTTCGGGCCCATTGGTCTGGGGGAAAAAATGTATATTTTTTTGCTACATTTGTTGTTTCCTGCGATCTTCGATCAACTGCCGACTGGGTGACAGGCTGGATCCTCGATCCTTGTAGTCTCCCCAGTTTCGGCCATCGAGCGTGTGCCGGCCCTAGCTACGCGCTGGGTTTTCCACGACATGCCCGTCGCTCCACGGGTGGCCGGTGAGCCTACGCTCCAGGGCCTGCATCGGACCGCTCAGCTTCGGCTGACCTTACGGCCGAGTCGCAGCAGCCTGGCCGGTGAGCTTACGCTCCAAGGCTTGCATCGGACCGCTCAGCTTCGGCTGACCTTATGGCCGAGTCGCAGCAGCCTGTCCGGTGAGCGTCACGCTCCAGGGCATACATATGATCGTCCCTTTTGGGTCCAATCACAGCATGCCTGGCCAACAGTCACCTTCCGTGCGCGGACGATGATCTGTTTGGAATGTCTTCCAGCATAATACATGCAGGATAGGTAAGTAAAACTCCCCTGCCTCGGATGGGTGATTTAGCTGGACATTCCTGGAGTGATCAAGTAAGTGGTTGTGGCCCCTTTCTTCCCTCTCTCCCTGCCTTTCCCTCCTCCCTGGGCTTCTAGCTAAAGGTTGCTGGGTGCTGGGGGTCACCTAAGGGGTTCCACTGGAGCGGGGCTGGCTGTAACTAACATTTAAAAGAAATGTAATTTCTGCTTACCTGTATGTGCTTCCTCCTCCATGCTGTCGGCGGCCATTTTGGGGTGGTCCATGCCGAGTTCGGCCTCTTGTGACTGCCCGGCGGCCATCTTCCTGTGGTTCGGCCACACCCTCTGGCCCCTATCAGCTGATCGGCGGCCATGTTTGTCCACCCTGTATGTATATATTGCCGTTCGGCGGCCATCTTTTTGTGGGCTACAGCTGCTTGACCTCTATCTTCGGCTCGGCGGCCATTTTCTTAGAGCCCACATTATCTTCCATACAGACGTTTTTGGCAACCATTTTGCAAGAGCCTCCGGCCTCTAGGGTGCATTACACTGGCGCGAAAATTCACACAGGAAGTGCTGATAAAAGCAGACTGACACAGCAGCAGTGGGACAGCATCACAGGCGCAGCACACGGCAGCATAGCAGTACCGGTCCAGGGTGGTGAGTCCTCTGGGTAACCCAGCATCTCTGCAGCGCAGGAGGGTGGCCTATTGATATCTTGCCTGGAGCCCTGTGGGTGTCAGCGTGTGGTCAGCATGGCATCTGAGCCAGATGTCTTCTCCCCTGAAACACCAGATTTAGCAGCTGGTGCCCCTGAGGTGTCTATGAACGCAATGACGGCAATCCTAGAGGCGTTTGCTGCCAGGGTGGAAGCAGCACACGGGAATACAAGGGGTAGTAAACGCCCCGTCCCCTGCAAGCTTCTGGGGATAATTCTGATGCAGAACCAGGTCCAGCTACGGCTCAGGGTCCAGATTTTGACGCAGACCGTGACCGGACAGTGAGGATGACTCCAAGTCCAGGTCAGTACGCGAGACGGCATTGGTATCTGACCTTATTACTGCAGTGCGGGATACGCTAAAGTTGGAAAATACTGCAGAAGTAGCAGATACTCCAGTCCCCTTTGGGTTTCGTAAACCTGCCCGCACTGCTAAGGTGTTCCCTTGTGTGTCTTATTTTGACAAACTCTTATACAAGGAATGGGAGAACCCACTGAGGGTCTTTACAGCCCCAAAGAGGTTTGCGGGACGGTACCCCTTTGAGGAGAGTTTTCTGAAGAAATGGACCTCTCCCCCTATAGTGGACCCTCCGGTGTCCAGATTTAATAAAGCCACCACAATTCCTGTAGAAGGGGCTCCTATTTTCAAGGACCCTGTGGATAAGAAGGCTGAAGCACTCGCTTGCTACCTATACTCAGTGGTAGGCTCGGCAGTACGCCCGGCATTTGGCGGGGGCCCTAGTGTCTCAGACACTTATTGAATGGGCAAGATTGCTACTCCAGGGGTTAAGGAGCGAGATGCTCCTCCTGATGAGATAACATTGGCCGACCAGTTGGTCCAGGGCCTTAGGTTTGTCTGCGAGTCAGACATGGATACTATTCCCCTGCTGTCTAAAGCTTCGGTTTATGCAGTAGCAATACGCCGCCTGATCTGGCTAAAAGGCTGGTCTGCGGACCAGACTTCCAAGAAAGCCCTGTTGGATCTGCCTTTTAAGGGCGACAGACTTTTTGGGGCTTCTTTGGATGACATCATCAAGGATGCCACAGGAAGTAAAAGCACTTTGCTTCCCCAAATTAGCAAGGGTAAGGGGCCACGCCAAGGGCAAGGGCCCTCCTTTACTGCACGCAAGCATTTTTTTTCCTCCCCCTAGGGCGACAGGGAAAAGACCCCAGGCCGATAAAGCGCCTGCCCAAGGACAAAGGCGTCCTTGGTCCCGCATACCCAACAAGCCTGCGGACAAATCTGCGTCCGCATGAAGGTCCGCCCCCACCCACCTCTCGGGTGGGGGGAAGTCTTCGCAAATTCGCAACTCAGTGGACAGCTCTAGTCTCCGACAGGTGGGTTTGCGAAGTAATCTCCTCAGGCTACAAGATAGAGTTTTCTCTTGTCCACCGGACAGATTCATCACCTCCAATCTCCAGCTACTACCGACCCGTCGGGAGGCCCTGTATGGGGCGGTCCAGGGTCTACTGGAACGCGAGGTAGTTATTCCAGTTCCAGAACAGGAAGGGGGTCAGGGTTTTTACTCAAATCTGTTCATTGTGCCGAAGAAGGAGGGGGTTCATCCAATCTTGGATCTCCGAGCCCTCAATTGCTCTGTGAAGGTACAAAGATTTCGGATAGAGTCGGTTCAATCTGTAGTCACGGCTCTCCATCTGGGGGACTTTCTGGCCTCCTTGGACATCAAGGACGCATACCTGCATGTCCCCATATACTCCAGACACCAGAAGTCTCTGTGATTTGCTGTCGGGAAGAACCACTACCAGTTTGTGGCCCTCCCGTTTGGCCTTGCCTCAGCACCCAAGGACGTTCACCAAGGTGCTCGCTCCGATTCTGGCACTTCTAAGACAGCGGGGTATCGCTATCATGGGCTACTAGGACGACCTTCTACTGAAGGCGCCTTCAAGCTCAGAATTTAGAGGTAAGCGTGTCCATTACCTGTCGGACTCTTCGAGACTGTGGTTGGATACTAAGCACGCAAAGGTCAGTATGGTGCCCACTCAACTCCTAGTGTACCTGGGGTTGATTCTGGATTCCTCAGAGGCAAAGGTATTCCTCCCTGTGGAGAAGTTACAGACCCTTCGGGGCTGCAGTACGGCAGCTGACTTCCAGGAATTGGTCGTCACTCCGTTTTGGCATGCGAGTGTTGGGCCTCATGTTAACCTCCTTCGAGGTGGTCCCATATGCTCAATACCACACTCGATTGTTACAGAAGGAAGTTCTGTCCAGATGGAACAGATGCCCTTCACCTCTGGATTATCAAATCCGAGTGAGCCACCTAGTCAGGAGATCCCTGGTATGGCGGCTGACAGCACCGGCTCTAATGGCCGGGAAGTCATTTCTTCCAGTTTACTGGATAGTGATCACGACGGACGCCAGCCTTACAGGTTGGGGGGGGAGTCTGGGGTGTTCAGTTGGCGCAAGGTCGCTGGACCCCAGAGAAAGCCCTGCCAATCAATGTCCTGGAAATCCGGGCGATCAGGCTGTGCCTCTTCAAATGGTCTCAGAGGCTGCAAGGGCGTCCAGTCAGGATCCAGTCAGACAACGTCACAGCAGTGGCATATGTCAATCATCAAGGAGGAACAAGAAGCTCAGCTGCAGCGTCGGAGGTCGCTTGCATCCTGAAGTGGGCAGAGAGGAGCGTACCGGCACTGTCGGCCGGGTACATTCCGGGTGTGGAAAACTGGCAGGCGGACTACCTGAGCCGCCAGATGCTGGACCAGGGAGAATGGTCCTTACACCCGGAGGTGTTCCAACTCCTCTGCCAAAGATGGGGCACACCAGACGTAGATCTTCTGGCTTCCCGACTGAATCGGAAGGTATTGAGGTTTGTGGCCCGGTCAAGAGACCCATGGGCAGACGCAACGGACGCGTTGGTGGCATTGTGGGGTCAGTATCGGTTAATCTATGCCTTCCCTCCCTTAAGGCTAATTCATTTTCTGCTCCGCAGAGTGGAGGCAGAGTGAATTCCAATGATTCTAATCGCTCCAGATTGGCCTCAGCGTCCTTGGTACGCCGATCTAGTACGTCTGGTAGCAGACATCCCCTGGTGCCTACCACTACGGAAGGACCTGCTATCGCAAGGTCCCATACTCCATCCTGCTTTACAGTCATTGGCTTTAACGGCATGGCTGTTGAGAACCAGGTACTGAGAGACCGGGGCCTGTCAGACTCCGTAATCTCTACGATGAGAAGTGCTCGAAAACCGTCCTCTAGGAAGGTTTATCACCGCACTTGGAAGGCCTACATCTCCATGTGTGAGGAAATGAAATGGCATCCGAGTACCTATTTGGTTTCCAGAATCCTGCTGTTTTTACAGCATGGGGTGGACCAAAGGCTTGCCCTAAGTACGATTAAGGGACAGATATCTGCCCTGGCTGTCTTTTTTCAGCGACCCTTGGCGGCTCACTCTCTCGTGAGTACTTTTGTGCAGGGGGTTCGACATGTGGCCCCTCCAGTCCGTCCCCCACTACCTCTGTGGGACTTGAACCTGGTCCTCTCGGTGCTTTAGAAGGCACCATTTGAGAATATTAGAGATATTCCCCTGTTGACACTTTCTCAGAAAGTGGTCTTTTTGGTGGCTGTTACGTCAGACGAGTCTCTGAGCTGGCAGCCTTGTCCTGCAAGGCTCCCTATTTGGTTTGCCACAAGGATAAGGTGGTGCTGCGGCCGCAGCCTTCCTTTCTTCTGAAGGTCGTTTCGGCTTTTCATCGCAACGAAGACATTGTACTTCCATCCTTATGTCCTCATCCGTCGAATCCTAAGGAGTCGGCGTTGCATTCCTTGGACGTTGTCCGAGCTTTGAGAGTATACTTATCTGCTACTTCCCTGTTCCGGAAGTCAGACTCACTGTTTGTTTCGGTGGCTGGTCCCAAGAAGGGCCAAGCAGTCTCGTCGGCCACCATCTCTAGGTGGATCCGACAGATAGTAATCCAGGCTTACGCCTTAAAGGGTCAAGCGCCCCCCTTTCCTGTCACGGCGCATTCGACCAGGGCAATAGGTGCCTCTTGGGCTTTCCGACATCAAGCGTCTGTTTCCCAATTATGTAAAGCGGCAAGTTAGTCGTCCGCTCACACTTTCACAAAATTCTACAAAGTTGATTGTAGGTGCATCTTCGGATGCCTCTTTCAGCCACAAGGTTTTGCAAGCGGCTGTTTAGAGTTGCAGCTCCTCCGTTGGAGGAGTGCTGTTTTGTTTTTTGGGGTGAAGTTTATTTTTATGCTGTTACCACCCCTCGTTTTTTCTCTGACACTGCTTTGGGACGTCCCACTTTGTCAATAGAGAAGCTGTGTCGGTCCATGGACGAAAGAGTAAATAGGATTTTTTACTCACCGTAAAATCCTTTTCTCTGAGTCCATGGACCGACACAGCACCCACCACTCCTTTTAAGTCTGTACTGCTTTTTGACGAACTGATCTGCGAGATGCAGACTGAGAGATTATACCAGAGGGTCCGCCCCCTGGGCGGTACTGTAGAAGGTGTGATGCAACACTTTTTACAAGTTTTTCTGCCTAGTCACTCCTAATTAACGGATAATACCCACTTTGTCAATAGAGAAGCTGTGTCGGTCCAGGGACTTAAAGAAAAGGATTTTAAGGTGAGTAAAAAATCCTATTTTTAACGTGTGCAAAAATAATAAAGCAGAAACTCCTCCAGTGCTAGGGATTGGCAGTAAGCTGTATGTGAAGGGAAAGTTATTTTAGCTATATGGTATGGAGATAGGGTATAGAGTATATAGATGAATGGAAGACACATATGTGCATATATAAACTGAACATATATGCTGGGAGTGTGCAGTATCTGTATCTCTGCTAAAAATTATGAAAAAGAAAACCTAGAATTCTGAAGGAACTAGATTATTATATTATTTTGATCTGTCTCTGGGATTATATCCAATAAATGCTACACTCTGGAAAATAACCTAGGCTGCCTGGAACTTACTTGAAGGTTGTATTCTAAACTCCCTTTCCCACTACTGTATACATATATTATCACAACAGATGGCACTGTGAATAATAAAAGTTTAAGAGCCTTTGGAGAGGCATCGCTACAACTTTTAAATCCTTATGGAACCCCTAGGGGGCCTACTGCATGGAGCACTTGGTCATGTTCTGATCCGTGGCCACATTGTGTACTAAAAGTACATGTTTTTCTATAAATGTTTCTTTCTGCTGGCTGCAGCTCCACCCCAGGCAAAGCCCAATTTATGATTATTCCTATTGGGGAACTACAGCACCGTACTTTGGCCATTGCCCCTTATCTTTATAAAACAATGCTCTAATCAAATCTGCTCTTATTCGTGCTGGGTGTTGCTAGCTTTCTGGAGACGCCCAGACACCAGGCAGGTAATGCAGACACACTCTATAGGGCTCTGTGCAGAGTCCCTGGACACAGTGGTCCCATTCATAGGCTGGTCAACCATGCTGCTCAGCAACCATTGCACGGATTAGAATGGGATCCATATACTAGGCTCCCTGACGATTCCATAAGGATTTAACATTTCTAGTGATACTTCACCCTTAATCTAGGCAATCAAACACACATGCAGTAAATTGTTAGAAAGATAATTAGGCCTGGTTCACACTTGTCCGACAAACGCTCCGACATTGGGAGCTCATGTCGCATGACGTGTGAAAATCAATGAATCCCTATGAGAGCCATCTTAACTGGTCCGACACAAGTCGGTCCGACATTAAAAATGCTCCCTGTACTACTTCTGTCCGACTTTGATCCTACTTCAGCCCATTGAATATCATTGAAGTCGGATCAAAGTAGGATCCTTGTCCTAACCATTCGACATTTGACATTTGACATCCGACATGGTGATTACAGCAGCAGTAAAAGGAATTACTCTTTCGTCCATGGACCGACACAGCTTCTCTATTGACAAAGTGGGTATTAGCCGTTAATTAGGAGTGGCTAGGCAGAAAAACTTGTAAAAAGTGTTGCATCACACCTTCTACAGTACCGCCCAGGGGGTGGACCCTCTGGGTATACCCTCTCAGTCTGCACATCGCAGATCAGTTTTTTTCTGTCTAGCAAGGAGTAGGACGTGGCTCCCTTCGGGCCCATTGGTCCGGGGAAAAAAGATATATATATATTTTTTTTTTGCTACATTTGTTGTTTCCTGCGATCTTCGATCAACTGCCGACTGGGTGACAGGCTGGATCCTCGATCCTTGTAGTCTCCCCAGTTTCGGGCATCGAGCGTGTGCCGGCCCTAGCTACGCGCTGGGTTTTCCACGACATGCCCGTCGCTCCACGGGTGGCCGGTGAGCCTACGCTTCAGGGCCTGCATTGGCCCGCTCAGCTTCGGCTGACCTTACGGCCGAGTCGCAGCAGCCTGGCCGGTGAGCTTACGCTCCAAGGCTTGCATCGGCCCGCTCAGCTTCGGCTGACCTTATGGCCGAGTCGCAGCAGCCTGTCCGGTGAGCGTCATGCTCCAGGGCATACATATGATCGTCCCTTCTGGGTCCAATCACAGCATGCCTGGCCAACAGTCACCTTCCGTGCGCGGACGATGATCTGTTTGGAATGTCTTCCAGCAGAATACATGCAGGATAGGTAAGTAAAACTCCCCTGCCTCGGCTGGGTGATTTAGCTGGACATTCCTGGAGAGATCAAGTAAGTGGTTGTGGCCCCTTTCTTCCCTCTCTCCCTGCCTTTCCCTCCTCCCTGGGCTTCTAGCTAAAGGTTGCTGGGTGCTGGGGGTCACCTAGGGGGTCCCACTGGAGCGGGGCTGGCTGTAACTAACATTTAAAAGAAATGTCATTTTTGCTTACCTGTGTTTCTGTGTCTCCATGCTGTCGGCGGCCATTTTGAGGTGGTCCATGCCAAGTTTGGCCTCTTGTGACTGCCCGGCGGCCATCTTCCTGTGGTTCGGCCACACCCACTGGCCCCTATCAGGTGATCGGCGGCCATGTTTGTCCACCCTGTATGCAGATATTGCCGTTCGGCGGCCATCTTTTTGTGGGCTATGGCTGCCTGACCTCTATCTTCTGTCGGCGGCCATTTTCTTAGAGCCCACATTATCTTCCATACAGACGTTTTTGGCAACTATTTTGCGAGAGCCTCCGGCCTCTAGGGTGCATTACACTGGCGCGAAAATTCACACAGGAAGTGCTGATAAAAGAAGCAGACTGACACAGCAGCAAGGGGACAGCATCACAGGCGCAGCATAGCAGTACCTATGCAGGGTGGTGAGTCCTCTGGGTAACCCAGCATCTCTGCAGCGCAGGAGGGTGGCCTATTGATATCTTGCCTGGAGCCCTGTGAGTGTCAGCGTGTGGTCAGCATGGCATCTGAGCCAGATGTCTTCTCCCCTGAAACACCAGATTTAGCAGCTGGTGTCCCTGAGGTGTCTATGGACGCTATGTCGGCAATCCTAGAGGCGTTTGCTGCCAGGGTGGAAGCAGCACACGGGAATACAGGGGGTAATAAACGCCCCCGTCCCCTGCAATCTTCTGGGGATATTTCTGATGCAGAACCAGGTCCAGCTACGGCTCATGGCCCAGATTCTGATGCATCAGAGACTGCAGACCGTGACCGATCGGACAGTGAGGAGGACTCCAAGTCCAGGTCAGTACGCGAGACGGCTTTGGTATCTGACCTTATTACTGCAGTGCGGGATACGCTAAAGTTGGAAAATACTGCAGAAGTAGCAGATACTCCAGTCCCCTTTGGGTTTCGTAAACCTGCCCGCACTGCTAAGGTGTTCCCTTGTGTGTCTTATTTTGACAAACTCTTATACAAGGAATGGGAGAACCCACTGAGGGTCTTTACAGCCCCAAAGAGGTTTGCAGTACGGTACCCCTTTGAGGAGAGTTTTCTGAAGATATGGACCTCTCCCCCTATAGTGGACCCTTCGGTGTCCAGACTTAATAGAGCCACCACTATTCCAGTAGAAGGGGCTCCTGTTTTCAAGGACCCTGTGGATAAGAAGGCTGAAGCACTCGCTCGCTACCTATACTCAGTGGTAGGCTCGGCAGTACGCCTGGCATTGGCGGGGGCCCTAGTGTCTCAGACACTTACTGAATGGGCAAAATTGCTACTCCAGGGGTTAAAGGAGCGAGATGCTCCTCCTAATGAGATAACTTTGGCCGACCAGTTGGTCCAGGGCCTTAAGTTTGTCTGCGAGTCAGACATGGATACTATTCCCCTGCTGTCAAGAGCTTCGGTTTATGCAGTAGCAATACGCCGCCTGATCTGGCTAAAGGGCTGGTCTGCGGACCAGACTTCCAAGAAAGCCCTATTGGATCTGCCTTTTAAGGGCGACAGACTTTTTGGGGCTTCTCTGGATGACATCATCAAGGATGCCACAGGAGGTAAAAGCACTTTGCTTCCCCAAACTAGCAAGGGTAGGGGACCACGCCAAGGGCAAGGGCCCTCCTTTACTGCACGTAAGCGTTTTTTTCGCCCCCTTAAGGCGACAGGGAAAAGACCCCAGGCCGATAAAGCGCCTGCCTAAGGACAAAAGCGTCCTTGGTCCCGCAGACCCAACAAGCCTGCGGACAAATCTGCGTCTACATGAAGGTCCGCCCCCCACCCAGCTCCCGGGTGGGGGGACGTCTTCGCAAATTTGCGACTCAGTGGACTGCTCTAGTCTCCGACAGGTGGGTTTGCGAAGTAATCTCCTCAGGCTACAAGATAGAATTTCTCTCTTGTCCACCAGACAGATTCATCACCTCCAATCTCCAGCTACTACCGACCCGTCGGGAGGCCCTGTATGGGGCGGTCCAGGGTCTACTGGAACGCGGGGTAGTTATTCCAGTTCCAGAACAGGAACGGGGTCAGGGTTTTTACTCAAATCTGTTCATTGTGCCAAAGAAGAAGGGGGTTCGTCCAATCTTGGATCTCAGAGCCCTCAATTGCTTTGTGAAGGTACAAAGATTTCGGATGGAGTTGGTTCGATCCATAGTCACGGCTCTCCATCCGGGGGACTTTCTGGCCTCCTTGGACATCAAGGACGCATACCTGCATGTCCCCATATACTCCAGACACCAGAGGTTTCTGCGATTTGCTATCGGGAAGAACCACTACCAGTTTGTGGCCCTCCCGTTTGGCCTTGCCTCAGCACCCAGGACGTTCACCAAGGTGCTCGCTCCGATTCTGGCACTTCTAAGACAGCGGGGTATCGCTATCACAGGTTACTTGGACGACCTTCTGCTGAAGGCCCCTTCAAGCTCAGAATTAGAGGTAAGCGTGTCCATTACCTGTCAGACTCTTCGAGACTGTGGTTGGATACTAAACACGCAAAAGTCAGTATTGGTGCCCACTCAACGCCTAGTGTACCTGGGGTTGATTCTGGATTCCTCAGAGGCAAAGGTATTCCTCCCTGTGGAGAAGTTGCAGATCCTCCGGGCTGCAGTACGGCAGCTGACTTCCAGGAATTGGTCGTCACTCCGTTTTTGCATGCGAGTGTTGGGCCTCATGGTAGCCTCCTTCGAGGCGGTCCCATATGCTCAATACCACACTCGAGTGTTACAGAAGGAAGTTCTGTCCAGATGGAACAGATGCCCTTCATCTCTGGATTATCAAATCCGAGTGAGCCACCTAGTCAGGAGATCCCTGGTATGGTGGCTGACAGCACCAGCTCTAATGGCCGGGAAGTAATTTCTTCCGGTTTACTGGATAGCGATCACGACGGACGCCAGCCTTACAGGTTGGGGGGGAGTCTGGGGTGTCCAGTCGGCGCAAGGTCGCTGGACCCCAGAGGAAGCCCTCCTGCCGATCAATGTCCTGGAGATCCGGGCGATCAAGCTGTGCCTCTTCAAATGGTCTCAGAGACTGCAAGGGCGTCCAGTCAGGATCCAGTCAGACAACGCCACAGCAGTGGCATATGTCAATCATCAAGGAGGAACAAGAAGCTCAGCTGCAGCGTCGGAGATCGCTCGCATCCTGAAGTGGGCAGAGAGGAGCGTACCGGCACTGTCGGCCGTGTACATTCCGGGTGTGGAAAACTGGCAGGCGGACTACCTGAGCTGCCAGATGCTGGACCAGGGAGAATGGTCCTTACACCCGGGGGTGTTCCAACTCCTCTGCCAAAGATGGGTCACACCAGACGTAGATCTTCTGGCTTCCCGACTCAATCGGAAGGTATTGAGGTTTGTGGCCCGGTCAAGAGACCCATGGGCAGACGCAACGGACGCGTTGGTAGCATCGTGGGGTCAGTATCGGCTAATCTATGCCTTCCCTCCCTTAAGGCTTCTTCCTCTTCTGCTCCGCAGAGTGGAGGCAGAGGGAATTCCAATGATCCTAATCGCTCCAGATTGGCCTCAGCGTCCTTGGTACGCCGATCTAGTACGTCTGGTAGCAGACGTCCCCTGGCGCCTACCACTACGGAAGGACCTGCTATCGCAAGGTCCCATATTCCATCCTGCTTTACAGTCATTGGCTTTAACGGCATGGCTGTTGAGAACCAGGTACTGAGAGATCGGGGCCTGTCAGACTCAGTAATCTCTACTATGAGAAGTGCTCGGAAACCGTCCTCTAGGAAGGTCTATCACCGCACTTGGAGGGCCTACATCTCCATGTGTGAGGAAATGAAATGGCATCCGCGTACCTATTTGGTTTCCAGAATCCTGCTGTTTTTACAGCATGGGGTAGACCAAAGGCTTGCCCTAAGTACGATTAAGGGACAGATATCTGCCCTGGCTGTCTTTTTTCAGCGACCCCTGGCGACTCACTCTCTCGTGAGTACATTTGTGCAGGGGGTTCGACATGTGGCCCCTCCGGTCCGCCCCCCGTTACCTCCGTGGGACTTGAACCTGGTCCTCTCGGTGCTTCAGAAGGCACCGTTTGAGAATATTAGAGATATTCCCCTGTTGACACTTTCTCAGAAGGTGGTCTTTTTGGTGGCTGTTACGTCAGTTAGACGAGTCTCTGAGCTGGCAGCCCTGTCCTGCAAGGCTCCCTATTTGATTTTCCACAAGGATAAGGTGGTGCTGCGGCCGCAGCCTTCCTTTCTTCCGAAAGTCGTTTCGGCTTTTCATCTCAACGAAGACATTGTACTTCCATCCTTGTGTCCTCAGCCGTCGAATCCTAAGGAGTCGGCGTTGCATTCCTTGGACGTTGTCCGAGCTTTGAGAGTATACATATCTGCTACTTCCCTGTTCCGGAAGTCAGACTCGCTGTTTGTTTCGGTGGCTGGTTTGTTTCGGTGGCTGGTCTCATCGGCCACCATCTCTAGGTGGATCCGACAGATAGTAATCCAGGCTTACGCCTTAAAGGGTCAGGCGCCCCCCTTTCCTGTCACGGCGCATTCGACCAGGGCAATAGGTGCCTCTTGGGCTTTCCGACATCAAGCGTCTGTTTCCCAACTATGTAAAGCGGCGACTTGGTCGTCCGCTCACACTTTCACAAAATTCTACAAAGTTGATGTAGGTGCATCTTCGGATGCCTCTTTCGGCCGCAAGGTTTTGCAGGCGGCTGTTTAGAGTTGCAACTCCTCCGTTGGAGGAGTGCTGTTTTGTGTTTTGGGGTGAAGTTTGTTTTTATGCTGTTACCACCCCTCATTTTTTCTCTGACACTGCTTTGGGACGTCCCACTTTGTCAATAGAGAAGCTGTGTCGGTCCATGGACGAAAGAGTAAATAGGATTTTTTACTCACCGTAAAATCCTTTTCTCTGAGTCCATGGACCGACACAGCACCCACCCCTCCTTTTAAGTTTGTACTGCTTTTTGACGAACTGATCTGCGATGAGCAGACTGAGAGGGTATACCCAGAGGGTCCGCCCCCTGGGTGGTACTGTAGAAGGTGTGATGCAACACCTTTTACAAGTTTTTCTGCCTAGTCACTCCTAATTAACGGATAATACCCACTTTGTCAATAGAGAAGCTGTGTCGGTCCATGGACTCAGAGAAAAGGATTTTACAGTGAGTAAAAAATCCTATTTTATCTCACCCTGGGATTGTTTTGATTGGTCAAAGGACAAGTCAGACTAGCACAATGTCGGATCAAAGTAGTATCCTGTTCATGAATGTCGGATGGATGTCGGACCAATGTAGGGTCAATGTAGGACTGATGTCGCAGAGCAAAGTAGGATGAAAGTCGGATGAATGTCGTGTCGTATCAGTGTGAACCCAGCCTTAGGAGTATCTTAGTACACAACTAGGGCTATCAATCCTGAGCAATTACTCAAACTGCTTTGAGACTTTAGTTTATCTAAAGTCAAAACCTTTTTTTTTTTTTTACATTTCAGATAGAGTAGGGAAAGGATTAAAAGCCTGACAGTTCTTGTGTTGTCATTTGTGTCCCATTGGGGAGATTTTATGTCCTGTTTGTGGGCAAAGAAAATGCCCCCTTAGTTGTCACTGGAGCAAGTGTCTCCATTAAATGTTGTTCTAGTGTCAACTGAAATTTATTAAAAACATTTCAAGGGTTCTAACCCCTCCTTTTCTATTTAAATCTAAAAAAAATAAAAATAAAATAATGTTTTCCGTTTTAAACTAATAAACTCCCAAATGTTATACTACGTTTAACCTTCCATAGATGGGTCAAAAGTGAGCACTTCTTCAGGTCGGGGCAAACAGTGCTCATTTGTTGTGGTCATGTACTGTGCCCTATGAACACTACAAACTCCACAGTTTATAGGCCATCTTGGGAATGAACAAGAGAGAGGCTACTTTCCTACATACAGTGGGACCATGGAGAACGAGTGTAGCCACCCTCTAAGGGAAATCTGGATTACAGCAGCAAAAAAATAAGTATTTTGGTGATTTGGAGGAGTCTGGGAGCAACAGAAGGTACTTTGAGTGAAGACTAAATGTTTGGATAGAATTTGTTTTAAACCAAAGTTCAGTGTCACTTTAAAATTATGGCTGCCTGGTTTCTAAGGCTTCTCGGTGCCTGTAAAGCATGGTATTGAATGCGGTCCTGTGAAACCATAGTAACAAATATTAATAGTTCCAGTATGACTAATTTCAGAGTTCACTTTGTCAGGACTTGGATCTTGGCTGTGTCTGGAGGTAACTTCTTGCTGAGCCACTCGAGATGCTGGACAGCTCCCTGTCTGATCTTATAAGACAACCTTGCCTTGTGTTTTGAACCCTTTGCTCCTCCCACGAACTTCCTATTAAAGCCATGCCTTTGCACTTTCTGTATGCCAGATTTTTGTGCTCTCTCCAGCTAATATCTTGCACTTGTAACTCCTGCTGCTGCTGTCCATATCTTCGCTACCACTCAAAGCCGATCTTTGGCTTGTTCCTTGACTACACTTCTGGTTGATACCAACCTGTAACCACTTCTTACCGACCTTTGGCTTGTTTACTGACTACACTTCTGCTTGATCCCCAGCTTACTCATCACCTGGTGGGGCAAACCTGAAGACCGTGACCTGGTACCAATACGTACCAAAATCCATCTCCACCATCAGGAGCTCTGGTGAATACCAATTAGTACTTAGACCCCGCACCTCAGGTGAGCCTGTGACCTGCTTGTATACCTATTCTGCTGGTCAGTGGGGATTTCTCCATTGCTATAGCTACTGGTCTCCAAGCCTGACTGCAGACCGTGACACCCTTTCATCTCCAACATATATACAGAATTTGGGGCACCAGGCTGATATTTCTTTCTAGAGATAGAATTTCGATAACTATCATTCCATTTGTGTGTACCCGATTTAAAAAAAACAGCATTAGAATAAAATCTAAAAGGCTAACGCTACCTTTTCTGAGAATGTTTTAAGTTACACGCATATTCAGGTATATAATCGAGAGGGTTCTGCTCCCCACCAGGCCCTTAGATTTAGATTTGAAATCTATGCGGCTGTGCATGGCCCAGCCTGCACAGACCTGTCATTTATTGATTGGAATCTGTAAATGAAAGAACTACAAGTCCCATATGTCACTGGCAGAGGGGCTCGTATTTCACAATGGAGCACAAGTGAAGTCTATCTTCCCCAGGTCCCACAACTAAAGGTTTGTACTGACCAGCATACCAGCGCCTGCAGGAATCAGCACTGCCTCCATAATCCACTGTTTGAAGCTGTATTGCTGTCCAGGTTCTCGTGTAATATAATAATTAATGCATGCTTTTAATAATATGGCTGCATTTTTTTTTGTTTGCCAAAAAGGTGGACTTAGCCTTTAACAGACCAAGATCTTAAATTAGAAAAGCACCTTCTAACTTGATAGGTTGTCCAGAACTCAGCCTTGGGATTTCTTTCCATTATAAACTTAACAGTTACTAAGATGTCTTCAAAATCTGCAAATAAATTCAGACTATTAGGATACAGTATAGTTAAAACAACCCATTACTTATTCAGCAAACAAACTTGTGGCACTGGTTATTTTACATCATTCTAAGTATTACAATAAAAAGTACAATAAATAGAACAGTACAATTATCCTACATATGCTCTCATAGTAGAAAACCCCTTCTTCAAGTGTATCTTTTGTCATGCTATTTACTTTTCTGATGATGCTGCCATTGTCTGTCTCACAACCAGCATGATAATTTCAGCATTATGGCACTTGTTCATTATCAGTGCAAGTGAGGTGACGGACTAATATGCAGCTTGTAAGTCAGACAATGGCAGTTTCCAGCAGACAGTTAAATTAGACAATGGCAGCTTCCAGCAGGCAGGGATGTAGAATAAAGTCTTACAGTGATTTTGTACATATTACTTTATGATTCGCAGGACTAAAGTTTTCAAAGAACGATTTTCCTTTTTAGTCAGGCAGATATAAAATATTGCACTTGAATCATTTTATTGTTCATTAACCACTTAAGCCCCAGACCATTTTGGCTGGTTAAAGACCAGGCCCCTTTTTGCGATCGGTACTGCATCGCTTTAACTGACAATTGCGCGGTCATGCGACGTGGGTACCAATCAAAATTGGCGTCCTTTTTTCCCCACAAATAGAGCTTTCTTTTGGTGGTATTTGATCACCTCTGCGGTTTTTATTTTTTGTGCTATGAACAAAAATAGAGCGACAATTTTGAAAAAAAAATCAATATTTTTTACTTTTTGCTATAATAAATATCCCCCAAAAAATATATAAAAAACATTTTTTGACAGATATTCTAACAGTCTCAGCCGAGGCGTCTGCTGAAAAAGCTGCTGCTCTCGTCAGCGTGGGGATGGTCTTAATTAACTCTTCTCTAGGTGTGACGCTTTCTAGTAGTTCTTGAAGCCGAGTTAACCAGATTAGCAATGTGCGGGCTGTGCAAGTGGAAGCTATTGCCGGATTTAGATTCGCAGCCCTGGCTTCCCAGGCTCTTTTTAAAAGGACCTCCATTTTCTTGTTCATGAGATCGTTTAGGGTACCCGCGTCGTCAAAGGCCAAGTCAGATTTATTTGTGGCTTTCGCTAGAGAGGCATCCACTTTGGGGCATTTAGCCCAGGTTTTGGTGTCTGTCCCTGCAAACGGGTATCTGCGTTTGACTGACGCCGGTATGAAGAGTTTTCTCTCTGGGTCTTCCCACTCTTTTTTGACGATGTCTTTAAGAGTTTGGTGTACGGAGAATGTTCTAGGTTTCCTGGGTTGTAGCCCTTTGTACATCTTGTCATGTAGTGTGAACTCTGTGTTTTTTTGCGCTTTAATACCTAGCATGTCTGCTATAGCTTTAAGAAAGCTATCCGTGTCTTCTGAGGGAAATAAGTTGCCCTCTAGAGCCGGATCTTCCTCTTCAGAGTCTGAGCAAAGTCCATCCTCTGATTCAGATTGTCCGGATTCGTCCAAAATCCTCCTCCTGTTCTTGTCGTACTGCCTGTTCCTTGTTGCTTGTAGGGACGCATGTCCTGCTGGTAGATGGAGTACAGGTTTGACCAGGATTAGTTGGAGCTTCCAACTTCTCAATAGCTGAGCGTAGCGGTGCCATGGTGCTCTTTATCTCTTTATTAAAGGGGTTGAGCAGTTCATGCAGATAAAAAAAGAGGAAAGATAAAAAGAAAATCCTTCCAGGAGAAATTCTTCAAAAAGGAACTGGTGAAAATTGTGTGTTTATTAAACAAACCGCAATATATTAATACACATGGAATTAGAAAACGAACACTGTAACAAAACCCTTCAACTATTATTAAAATGAGACTAGTCTTAAAACCTAAGAACATGGGTGGCCACCCGATCAGCCATACACACCACAATCAATCTGCTATCAAATCATCCATCCAGTATTCATAGATCAGTCCAAATGGTTAAATGCCCGGAGAGGATCCTCCTTCAAGTGCAATAGGCTGTCTATCATGGGAATGAAAATGGTTTTGACAAGAAATGTGATCGTTTTTAGGAAGTCAGGAAAAGATGTAAAGGTAAATAGTAGATTAAATCTGAACTTTACTGTGACCCGCGTTAATAAATGTCTGCTTTCACTGGGTTATTTTGCACATTGCTATACACGAGATCCGGTGTTGATGATCATAAATTTGCTGACAGTACATGTAAAAAAGTAACTGATTTGGATTGATCTCACCGTTTGTAGTGTTCCACGAGTGGATTTTTCTACACTCGTATCGCCTCCATCTTTCAGGTGCTCTCCTAAATGGAGACAGCGATGTTCACTTGATCTCTTTCCAAGGTTGTAGGTATGTTGATCCCAGTTTTAGATCATATATAGCGGGCCATATATGTTCAGCATCGATCCATCTGTATTTTTCCTGTCTGTTTGTGATTAAGGACAGACCTGATAACAGGTGTACAGCGATCAATGATTTTTAGTTTGATCTTTTCTCCTTCAGAGTGGATATAGATGAAATTGGATATTTTGATCAGATGATCAGGTGGTTGGCTCCATGGGTCGCACACCCATATTCAGGATACTGCTGGTGTACAGGCAGGCTGCTTACATGTTTCGGTTTGTTAGTCAAACCTTCATCGGAGCATATCCTGCTGGTAGATGGAGTACAGGTTTGACCAGGATTAGTTGGAGCTTCCAACTTCTCAATAGCTGAGCGTAGCGGTGCCATGGTGCTCTTTATCTCTTTATTAAAGGGGTTGAGCAGTTCATGCAGATAACCTTGCGATTCTTTAGCCACCATTTTGTCTATGCATTTTTGGCATAGAGGTTTTTTCCATTCAGGTGGAAACCGGTGGTTACATGAAGCACAAGTTTTGGTGCTTTTTGTTTTACTTTTCTCTGGGGTCCTTGCCTGAAATCAAGCACAGAAAGGGTCCCAGTGAGTGAGGAAAGGTGGTCAAAGACTGCCTGAGCAGTATTTACAAATGATGTTAAGACAGAAGTGACACAGGAGTATTCTGGCTTACTTTGGAGCTGTCCTGGATTGCAGGATCTGCAGGGCAGAGTGGAGAAGCATCAGACATAGTCAGCCACCAGGATCCTCTGCTAGGAGGAGCCTTTTTAACTGCTTCCTGCTTGAGCTCCGGCCCCGCTCCCAGCTGGCCCCATGCAGGTTGGTGGACATACCGGCACATGCCGCGGTTGCTGGTGTCTTCCTTCCTGAGCCTTCATTAGGAAGGGGGACTCTGCTGTTTTGTCCGGAAAGTAAGTCACTGGAAACATTTTTTTTTATTTTCCTAGGCTCCGGGAAAATGGCTGCCGACCAGAGCCGTGTGACCTTCCCCCCCCCCGCCGGCGCCATCTTGGTACTCCACGCAGAGTCTCCATGAGGGGAGGAACTGGCTCTGCTGTGAAGGAGTGTTACGGGCGGGTTAGGCGCTGCTTCGTTCGCGGGGTGGCTGCGGGGGGTGTTTCCTGATGCCGAAGATTGGGCGGGCGCCCAGTGATTGCACTTACCCGCGCAACGCATCTGTGGGATCCAGGCACACCGGATTGCGGCAGCAGCAGGTCCCTGTAGCCTTGCGGTATAGGGTAAAAGCCAGTGCTTTTGTTCCAGATTGCAGACCCCTCTGTAGGGGTATAATCTCAGGCAGAGCAAGTTTTTTGCTCAGAATTGCTCCTGCTCGCCCTCCCATGGCCCACTGGGCTGGATGGGATGCTGGCAGGGGGCCTCTTGCTACTAGCAAAGAGACAAGGTAAAATAACAAACGTTTCTTGCAGCTCCTGTGGGTTCGGAGGAAACACAACAACTGAGGCACGCAGGTGAGACTGTGAAATTTATAATGGTTTCCTGTTTCAGGGAGGAGGAGCCTATCTCTCGGATGCTGCCCTGGAAGACTATTCGAGAAAAAAAAGACATACATTTTATTTGGGTACAGTGTTGCACGCCCACACAATTGTCAGTTAAAGTATCGCAGTGCTGTATCACAAAAAATGACCTGGTCATGAAGAGGGGTAAAAACCTTCTGGAGCTGAAGTGGTTAAAGAACTTATGCCAAAGTATCAGCATGACAGCAAGGCAAAAATAATAAGTTCAGTAAATATGCTAAATATTTGTCTTGGTACAGTTGCTCCTTAAAAGTTTGTTCGTTTTCTTAGGCCCCCTTCACACGGGTGATGTGATCAGTTCCACCCATCAGTTTTTCAGGCGGAGCAGATTGGAAGGTCCAAACATTCCTATGGACAGGTGGGTGTACACGGATTTGTGTCTGTTTACACCCACTTACCTCCGAGTCTGATCTGGTCCACTAAAAAAAAAAAAAACTGAAGGGGATCCGTCCTCTTCCATTTAGACGGATCGGAGGGTAGTCAGGTGTAAACAAACAGCTGAGTCCGTTTACTTCCGGCCGCCCATAGAGCAGAGCGGGCTCTGTCCGTGTCCACTCTGCAGAAACTGAGAAGACCTAGATGTGTCATCCTCCCGCTCTGCTCTGATCAGCAGGAGATCTGTGAGCTGATCTCCTGCTGATTGGAACTGAATAATTGTAATCTGAATACATTTTTGGCTTTACAACTTTACCCTTTGGTTCATAGAAGACATCAGATCCCAGCACTATATCGATAGGAGGAAGGTCCAAGAGATCAGGTGATATCTCACCCCACGTCAGTCCTAGGACTGGTATTCCCAATAGATTATTCTGTCTGCAGCTCCTGGAACAATTCTGTAAGCACTGTGGCATAGCGGCTGAATCCGATAATATAACATTAGCAGCACACTTTGCAGCCAGTACACCTGGGAGGCTCACACCTGATCCAACCTTCAAAAGCAAGTTAAAAATATATGAGCTGGAAGCAACACTTCACATTTCTTTCTATATCATATTACATATAATATATATCATAGGTTTCAAACTCATGAAACATGGAACCCAAGTACTATTTGACAGGTTTAGGGGGTATATCTGTTGGAAAAAAGAACCTTCACTGCAGAATCGCTTCAATACAGTGGGATCCAACAGACTTCACTAAGGCCAAAAACACAGTTCTGCATTGTGGTAACAGTACATGCGTTAGCGTGTCACAGTGCAATTCTTTTTGCAGTGCAATTCCGACCCACATATTTTGCATTGCACCACAATACATGGTGGTTTTCTCTAAGTCAGAGAAATGCAGCATGTATGTTTTTTTCTGTTCTTGCACGTTGACAGCCCATCCAAAATGAATGGGATGCCTTAAAGGGTTAGTTCACCTTTACCAACTAAACTAATTTGTAAATGCAAATATTTTTGCATGTAAAAAGTGTGCATTTATTTTTATATTTTTTCTTAGGAGCCGGTAAAGCATTGCACCCGTGATCAGCACATCACAAGTGCAGTGCCAGGCTCCTGCAGACTGTCAGTAGAGCTGTCTGCCTGTACCTCCAATACAGGCAGGCAGTTACTGAAGAAAGGAAGATCAATGAACTACTAGATCGCTCACCAGAACCCTTGTAGTTCATTGAGAACTACAAGCTGTCAGTTGCAATGGCTGACGGTAGTTGTAGTTAGTTCATTCACAGAACGCTGACAGCTGAGTGTCTCCATCCACTCCCTTCTATGTTCTAGTATAAAGCTGACCATACACTAGATGATCTGATTGTGCAATCTCTGTACAATCTCCTTTAGATTTACCAAACAATATAATAGGAGGACACACCATCTATCCAATCACACTGTATCCAATCAGACAGGCCTTTGCACTACATAGTTGATGATAGATCTAAATGAGATTGTACAATCAGATTGTTTAGTGAGCTTTACAGAACCCAGGACATACTTCTCCTGTTTTCAATACTACAGCTCTATCCACATAGGCTGTTATCTGATTGTTCCGCTCCTGCACACTCTGCCAAATGAATGATCTATGCAAGATGAAAGTAAGGTAGAAATAAAATTGATGCCTGTGTATTAAGTGAGAACGGTGATTATTGATTGCATTTAAAAACCGTGCACCTGCAGAGGTGGGTGGTAGTGATCTCCTGGAGTAGGTGAGCAGATGATGCAGGGGTGTGTGTTAAAGAGGTCAGCTGGTGAACTTCTTGTGTCTTAACATTTTTTACCTCCTAAGGGCCATCCAGAAATAAAACATTTTTTTATACAAGTTGGACACAGAGGTAAGGGGCGTGTAGTGTTGTAGAATCTCATATTAGCCAATGTATTTCACATTGTTGTTCCATTTTATTCATATTGATTTGCATATGTTTTATTGATAATATAATTATTATTATTATATGGTAGTGGTCTTATCAATATTATTCAATAGTTATTAAATATTTATTAATGTACACTATGTTATTCTATAAAGAATGTCTTCATTTTTAAGTGTTGAACTTTAAATGACCTCTCTGCTTTATGACAAGTTACACAGGTGTTCTTGAAAGTGTATTTATTTTAAGTTCGCTAATTAGAGAAGAAACATTTTGACAGCAGTTAAATCATAGCCTGATCAGATAAAATAAGTCTTCAAGAATAAGTGATACAGGTGGTTTAAAATAATTAGGTGATTTAGGAAAGTTATGTACAGCTGTACAGCACATTAATTAAGTTTGACAGGGTCAAACAAAAGGTTCAACTTGTGAAAGTTCATAGAATAAGAAAACATTCATGTGTATATTAATAATTGTATGTATGTACAATTGTATGTATGTATGTATTAATGTATGTATGTATGTATGTTTGTTTATTTGTATGTATATATGTAATATAGATAATACAGTACCTTTTATGGAACCAAAATATATAAATACATACATATAGAATTAGTGAGACATAAACAGATAAGGTGGGGTTTGCAAAATCCAAGACAAACAAAGAAGGGAGTTACCGCTCAGGTGTGACTAGTAAACTTCTCACTGGATCCAAAGCCGTGGGTGCAGGCAATTGCATATGATAATGCAGGAATTGAAGATTGAAGATAGCATAAGCACTGAATCGCAGTGTGAAACGCGTCAGCCCCCTTTTGCTGTGACATGTGTTCGTGTGACTTTGTTTTTTAAATAAAAAAACATTTTTTGGAGTGCGGCTATCCAAGCATTTCTTCAATTCCTAGATAAGGTGGGGTTATTGAAAGTTCATTCTCCGAAAGTCATAAATCTGTCATCCTTGAAGTTGTGGCTAACACAGCTGGGTGCCAGACTGTCTCTACACAGGTGTTTTTAATTGGACAAAACCAGTTATAAACCACTTTTAATGAACATATAGGAATTCTAGGAATAATTAAGTTTGTCTAGTTGTAGGACAGGTATTACATTGACGTAGATCTTAGCAACCAATCACATCTAGGAGAGATGGCGGAGATAAGGTTTGTGAGGGTATATAAGTGCAAGTTTTACAATTGTTAGTCAGACAAGTCAGATGGGAGCTCATAAGGCTGACCTCCATGTATGCTGCCCTATTGCACGGGTCATGGGGGTCAGAACCAATGGGCAATTATCTGTTCAGATAGGCATCTATCAGGCTAGCTGTTTGTCTATGCAGCCCTAATTGCACGGGTGGCAAGCGGTATGAACCAGTAGGCAAATATCTGTCCTTTTGTTGTAACTTGTCTCCTCGTACGAGTCAAATGGGGAAAACTTCTTAACTTGTTCCAGAGTGTGGTCTCAGGTGAATTTCCCTCAAAAACTCGGCGGAGCCGGTCGACCAACTGGTCCCCATCAGGTAACGGGTTTCCAAGAATTGGCAGAAAAGACCCATTCTGGTTCAAGGTGAGAACAGTTCAGTTCACAAATGTTTCAATTTGGTTATAGCAGGGATATGCAATTAGCAGGCCTCCAGCTGTTGCCAAACTACAAGTCCCATGAGGCATAGCGAGACCCTGACAGCATCAAGCATGACAACCAGAGGCAGAGGCATGATGGGACTTGTAGTTTGGCAACAGCTGGAGGTCCGCTAATTGCATATCCCTGGGTTATAGGATAAGAATACCTATATCTAATATGCTTGCATTGTAAGAAACTGTATAAATTAGACCTGTATCTTGTAATACTTTGAACATAAACCTGTATGTTACCAGCTGTTAATAAAACCTGCATTGTTAAAGTCCTGCCTGGTTCGAAACTTTGTTATTCTACTTCAGTAGGATAAATAATAGAAAGCTATTTTATTTCTGCAAAAAAAATACATTAAAGCAGAGGTTCCGCAGCCAATCGTTTTTTTGTGCATACGATGGGCTTTTAGATCACAAGTAAGTACTCACTTGTTCGTTTTCTTAGATAAGATAAAGTTATAAAACCCGATGCTGGCATTTCCCATTTTGCTTGTGGGCATTGTGAAGCCCACGAGCACTGACTTCCTGGAAAGCGGTGACTGCGCGGCTCCCGGCATTCACCGCTCTTTCCCGCGCATGAGCAGTGTTTACGGCGACTTGCGCCGTAAACTTCCTGGTTGCCATCACAACGGGTGACGTCATTGAAAGTACACGCCCCGTTGTGATGGCATTCGATGGACGGCGTTCCTCATTGTCTCCTGCGAAGCATGACACCGTCCTCCCACGACACATTGTGGCGCTGGGGAAGAGTGGAGACGCCTACTCCTGCGGGAGAAAACCCCGGAAGTCAAAACTTTAAACAGCGAATTCACGGTATTGTAAACACATAAAAAATATAGGTTTTTTTTTGTATTCACCGTAAAATCCTTTTCTCTGACATCCATGGACTGACACAGCATCTTCATTCTTGACAAAGTGGGTTATGTTCCTGCTCATAGGAGAAGAATAGGCAGAATGTTAGATGTTTTAACATACATTCCCTTACTAGAGCTGAACAGCCCCGCCCAGGGGACGGTCCCTCCGGACATAACCCTTCTACCTGCAGCTAGCTGCCTCAGTTCGTAGTAAAGCAGTACAAACCTAAGAAAGGAGGGGTCGGTGCTGTGTCAGTCCATGGACGTCAGAGAAAAGGATTTTACGGTGAGTACAAAAAAAATCCTATTTACTCTTTCCGTCCATGGACTGACACATCTTCATTCTTGACAAATTGGGACGTCCCAAAGCAGTGTCAAAAACGAGGGGTGGGAACAGTATCAAGGAGAAAACCCAAACTTCACCTTAAACAAGCAAAGCTCTGCAAGGGAGGAGTTGCAACATTAAACAGCCGCCTGCAAACTTGCGGCTGGAGGAAGCATCAGAAGATGCAGCTACATCAACCTTATAGAACTTTGAAAAGGCATGTGCGGACGACCAGGTCGCCGCCTTGCACACTTGTGCAACAGACGCTTGATGTCAGGAAGCACAGATTGCCCTGGTTGAATGCGCCGTAACCGGAAAGGGAGGCGCCCGCCCCTTAAGAGCAGAGGCCTGAATGAAGGCCTGCCTGATCCACCTAGAAATGGTGGCAGACGAAACTGCCAGGCCCTGTGTCGGATTAGACACAGGCAAAAAACTGTGAGTCAAACTTTCAAAACGAAGCCGTAGCAGACAGGTACACCTTCAAAGCACGTACCAGGTCTAAAGAATGAGGCGCAAACCGTCTGGGAATGCGCAGGACGAGGACATAAAGACGGAAGCACAATGTCCTCATGAAGGTGGAATGCTGAGACCACCTTCGGGTGAAAAGAAGGCTGTGGCACCGCCTTATTCTTATAAAGGACCAAGCATGGCAGCTTGCAAGACAAGGCCGCCAACTCAGAAATCCTTCTGACAGAAGTAATGGCGACTAGAAAAAGCCACCTTCTGAGATAGAGTCACGAGAGGAATCTCTCTGATATCTGCAAAAGGAGGTCCTTGAAGAACCGAGAACACCAAATTAAAATCCCAAGGGGGGAGCACATAGCGGACCCCCTGTACGAAAGTACTAATCAAAGAATGGCCCGCTAGCGGCCGCTGAAAGAAAACAGCTAAAGCTGGAATCTGACCCTTAATGGTGCTTAAAGCAAGCTTTTGGTCCACACCACGCTGTAAAAATAAAAACCAGCAGGATCCTGGAAATGGAATACGTCCGTGGACGCCAGTCCAGCCCTTCGCACATACACGTAAGCCCTCCAGGTACGGTGGTATATCTTTCTGGAGGAAAATTTCTATGCCCTCAGCATGGTCCAGATGACCGAATACGAGAGACCTCGGTCTCTCAGCACCTGGCTTTCAATAGCCATGCCGATAAAGCCAGCGACTGTAAAGCAGGATGAAGAATGGGACCGTGAGACAGAAGGTCCTCCTGCATTGGAAGTCGCCATGGAACGTCCGCCACTAGGCGTACAAGATCGGCGTACCAAGGGCGCAGAGGCCAATCTGGAGCGATGAGGATCACCGGAATCCCCACGGCCTCCCCCCTGTGAAGTAGTCGAGGAAGCAACTTCAGTGGAGGATAGGCATAAATCAGCCGATACTGACCCCACGGGGTCACCAACGCATCTGACGCGTCTGCCCAGGAATCCCTGGACCTGGCCACGAATCTCGACACCTTGCGATGGAGTCCAGAGGCCAGAAGGTCCACATCCGGCATGCCCCACCTCCGGCAAAGGGGATGAAACACCTCCGGATGTAAGGACCATTCCCCCTGGTCTAACAGCTGGCGGCTTAGATAGTCCACCTGCCAGTTGTCCACATCTGGCATGTAAACGGCCGACAGAGCTGTCCTGCAGCGGTATGGGTATGACAACCCCAAGAAACACCGCAACATATTGGAGAAGGAAGGTCCCAGCTTACGGGACACCTCTACTGTTAGCCAAAGAAAGGCAAATCTGTCAGAGCTTCCCTAGAAACTCGGCCAGTGGACCAGGATATCAGCCTTTTTAGGTGGCGCAAAACCACCTAGAGGCTAAAGCAGTTGCAGTGCACCTGCTGGTCGACTGATAGAGGAAGCTGATGCTCCTCCACTGCCTGGTACAAAAGCTTTGCCCAGTCATTGAGTGTCAGAGACACCAGAGACGCAGCCACTAACGGGCGTAACGCTGACCTCAGCATGGCGAACACAGTCCAAGCCATCGCTCTGATCACCTCCGAAAGGCAGGTGACCCCCCTGCCGGGAAAGTGGTACCCGATACCAGGGAATCAACTGCATAGGCAAAAACACATATACTTATGACAATGCTCTACAATGAATAACGTGCATTGAGGGACCAAAAAGGACCTCTCGACAACCCCAGTCCCCATCTATGAAGAGTCGGCACGCTTCTTCAATATAGAGTGGGTCGAGTGTGACTCAAAAAAGGGACTGACACCTTCCAGCAGCTATTTCATTGATAAGTGCTGATTGTACAAACACATAGTTTATACCGTGTATTGCGCCAAAACGTGCAATTGGAGCGTGGGAGGAAACCCACTTGGCCACAGAGAGCATAGTACATAGACATACGGTGTATGTAGTATGTGTGAATAAACATATTGAACATGTTTATACTGTGCAAAGCGACAAAAGCGCGCACACCATTGGGGCGTGGGAGGAAACCGGAGTACCCGGAGGAAACCCACGCAGACTGCATACACATACCGTGTAGGTATTATAGTATGTGTGAAAAAAAACATTGAACATGTTTATGCTGTGCATAGCGCCGAAAGCGCGCATACCATTGGAGCGTGGGAGGAAACCCACACAGACAGCATACACATACCGTGTAGGTATTATAGTATGTGTGAAAAAAAACATTGAACATGTTTATGCTGTGCATAGCGCCGAAGGCGCGCATACCATTGGAGTGTGGGAGGAAACCAGAGTACCTGGAGGAAACCCACGCAGACCCAGAGAGTAATAATACATGCATATACTGTGAATGTTTTCAGTGACGTGTAAAAACATATTGTGTATGTTTATACTGTGTATAGCACCGAAGGCACGCACGTCATTGGAGCGTGGGAGGAAACCCACGCAGACACAGAGAGCAATAATACATACATACACTGAATGTATCCAGTGTTGTGGATAAACATATTTGGTACGTTTAAACTATGGTGCCGAGGGCGCTTAATCTACATTGTATCGTTCCAATCTGCGTATATGTGCTGCCAAAGCAAGAACCAAACTGCAGGTAAAAAGCAACCTCTGACACCTCAGACCGTGGTCCTGTCAGAGTCAGAGCGTTCCCCAGGAAATGGCGGAAAACCACAGGTGCAGGGGCTCTGCTGTTGCCTCACAGATACCGACTCTACGTTACACAGAAAGCTCTCAGGGACTAGACACATAAATGAATAAGGTCCCCCCCACCATGCTGCACCGACCGGAGGGGTCACGCCAGAATGAGACCCATTATACATTAAGACTGTGTATCACTGTATTATCCATGCTGCTCTAGAAGCAGTGTGTGAGGAAACAGTGAGGAAACAGTGAGGAAGCTGTGAGGAGAATCCTGCTGCGCCATCCAGGAGCCAGCACTAAAGGCCAATGGTGTAAAAGAATAGCTTTAAATTAACCAAGGGAGACTGCCTCCACCAGAGGTTCCTCAGCCGCAGCCTCCAGCTTGAGAGTGTCCCCCACAGCATCAATGAGTGCACTAACAAGCAGCCTGTCATTCACTGACCCAGATAAGGAGTCTTCCTCATAAGGAATGTCCTTGGTCAAAATCCAAAAATTCAGAGCTAGGGTCCCGTGCCACAGCATTGCCCATATCTGAATGGGAACACTCCCCTGGATATGCGTGGGGAGAGGGCGCTTTTCAGCCCCCCTGCACCGTTTACCTCCTGGTAACAAATGATTCCAGAAATGTCGACAACTGGCCCATATGAACAGCAGGTGCAGTAGCACTGCCTGTTGCTACTGACATAAATGGGGAAGCAGGTGACGCTGACTCCATAATATCACTACACTCAGAGACTTTTGTCCTGTGAGAGAAAACAAGTCCACCCTCCCGCTGCACTGACTGTGGGGGATACCCAGAGGACTCACCAACCCAGCCAGGACCACTCGGTTCCGTTGCCTGCGCTGTGCACCCAGCGCGAGTGAACAGTGAGGAGACTCGCTCCAGTCAGCAATAGAGGCCACCCAGTACAAAAGAGCGTGCGGTTACAAGAAAATGGCCGTCGCAATTACAAGTGCGCCATAGCGAACCACGGCAAGATGGGCGCCAATGCGGTTTACAATGTAAAGTGAAACACAGGAAAAACAAGGCACAAGGCCCAAACTGACACAGAAAACAGCCCACACTGCAATGCAAACCCCTATGGACCCCCACCGGGACAGAGAGACCCCCAGTCAGCGCTCCGCAAGAGTAGGTGACAGAGAGTAGCAAAACACACAAGGGGGGGACAGGGAACCCCCTACAGCATAGGAGCACACAGCATGTACTTACCCGTCCATGAAGGACCCACTGGTGTGTTCCTGACAAGCATATCACAGTGCAGTACTGAGTAGCTGTCGGCCCGGTCCACCGCGAAAGATACAGCAGAGCTGTTCAGTCATACGTGGACCTCGGAGCATAAAAGCCCACCGGCCACCCCTGGAGTCGTGGGGCATGTCGTGGACTGATCTCACGCTTTGTACTGAGCGAGAATCAGCACACTCGATGGGTGGACTGGGAAGACTACGAGGATAGCGAACTACCCAACCTGTTGCCTAGCCGACTGTTGATAGAAGAATCTCAAAAATAAAATAATACATTTCAAAAGGAAGAAAATTTTTTCCTCAGGAGACTGGCTCCAAGGAGAGCCACATTCTCTCCTCTGCTAGGCAGAAAAAAACTGAGGCAGCTAGCTGCAGGGAGGAGGATTATGTCCGGAGGGACCGCTCCCTGGGCAGGGCTGTTCAGCTCCGGTAATGGAATGTATGTTAAAACATCTAACATTCTGCCTAGTCTTCTCCTATGAGCAGGAACATAACCCACTTTGTCAAGAATGAAGATGCTGTGTCAGTCCATGGACGGAAAGAGAAACTATTTTTGCTTATGTAGATGTATGTGGTGCGATGATCAGCATGATATAGTGTTGTAATTTAGGGTGAACTTCTGCTTTAATGCTATATATTGTATATTATATACATAGGGGAGCTGAAATTTAGAATAAAAAAAAAAAGTGAACTTAGCCTTTAAAGGGGTTGTAAACCCTCGTGTTTTTTCAGTTTAATGCATCCTATGCTTTAACCACTTAACGACCGCTCACTGTATATATACGTCGGCAGAATGGCACCGACAGGCACAATCACGTAGAGTGTACGTGATTGCCTTTGTACAGTTGGGGGGTCCAATCGGACCCCCCTTCTATACAGTGAGCGGTGGCTAAGTGTCCGGGAGCGTTCCGGGATGAGGGGGCAGCCATTCGTTTCTGGCCACCCCCTCGCGATCGCTCCCGGCGAATAGAAATGCCCCCTCTGTCTGTGTCAGACAGAGGGAGCAGGAGGAAGTGATGTCATCTCTGGTGCGGCGCTCACATATACCGAGCGCCGTACAAGAGAAGATATCAGGTCAGTGCACACAACACTACACTGACACCAGGACACATAGGGACATAAATCGCCCCCCCAGATCACCCCCCCAGCCCCCAGTCACAGTGTCACTGATTGCAGTGACCATTTTTTTAGTGATCACTGCAATCAGTGACATTTGTGACTGTAAAAGTGTCACCAAAGTTTAGTCTTAGGTCCAGTGTAGCCCCCTAACCCCCCTAATAAAGGTTTAACCCCCTGATCACCCCCCAGATAACCCTTTCACCCCCTATCACCACTGTCGCTTAGCGATCATTTTTCTGACCGCTGTCTTAGCGTCAGTGATGCCGATCGGCAGCCAGTAATTTTTTTTAGGTTCGCCGCAGGTTTTTATAGCGTCGGGTACCCCAATATATTATCTAATAAAGGTTTAACCCCCTTGATCGCCCCCCAGGTAACCCTTTCACCCCCTATCACCACTGTCGCTAAGCAATTGTTTTTCTAAACGCTGTCTTAGTGTCGGTGATGCAGATCGTAGCCAGTAATTTTTTTTAGGTTCGCCGCATGTTTTTATAGCGTCAGGTACCCCAATATATTATCTAATAAAGGTTTAACCCCCTTGATCGCCCCCCAGGTAACCCTTTCACCCCCTATCACCACTGTCACTAAGCGATCGTTTTTCTAAACGCTGTCTTAGTGTCTGTGATGCAGATCGGTAGCCGGTAATTTTTTTTAGGTTCGCCGTAGGTTTTTATAGCGTCAGGTACCCCAATATATTATCTAATAAAGGTTTAACCCCCTTGATCGCCCCCCAGGTAACCCTTTCACCCCCTATCACCACTGTCGCTAAGCAATTGTTTTTCTAAACGCTGTCTTAGTGTCGGTGATGCAGATCGTAGCCAGTATTTTTTTTTAGGTTCGCCGCAGGTTTTTATAGCGTCAGGTACCCCAATATATTATCTAATAAAGGTTTAACCCCCTTGATCGCCCCCCCCCAGGTAACCCTTTCACCCCCATCACCACTGTCGCTAAGCAATCGTTTTTCTAAACGCTGTCTTAGTGTCGGTGATGCAGATCGGTAGCTGGTAATTTTTTTTAGGTTTGCCGCAGGTTTTTATAGCGTCAGGTACCCCCATATATTATCTAATAAAGGTTTTAACCCCCTTGATCGCCCCCCAGGTAACCCTTTCACCAGTGATCACCATATAAGTGTTACGGGTGACGCTGGTTAGTTAGTTTGCTTTTTATAGTGTCAGGTGATATCAATTAGGTTTTAGCGTCAGAGAGGGTCTGAGTCACACCCCAGGCAGCGTCAGGTTAGTGCCAGTAACGCTAACACCCACGCGTGAAGCATACACCCCCCTTAGTGGTATAGTATCTGAACAGATCAATATCTGATCTGATCAGATCTATACTAGCGTCCCCAGCAGTTTAGGGTTCCCAAAAACGCAGTGTTAGCGGGATCAGCCCAGATACCTGCTGGCACCTGCGTTTTGCCCCTCTGTCCAGCCCAGGCCACCCAAGTGCAGTATCGATCGATCACTGTCACTTACAAAACACAACACACATAACTGCAGCGTTCGCAGAGACAGGCCTGATCCCTGCGACTCCAGTGCTGTAGGAGGTGATTTCACCACCACAGCTAAAAAAAAAAAAGCAAATATGCCGAAGCATTGGGGCAGCAGGGGCGGAGGAGCGATTTTGCTCCTAATGCCGCGTACATACGGTCGAAATTCCGACGGAGGCTTGCCCGTGGAAAAGTCCGACCATGTGTGTGCGGCATAACTTTTTTGCGGGAGGATGCCCCCATGCTTCGGCATATATAAATGGTGCATGTATGCCCATCATTGGAAGAGGGTGGATGAAGGGCGGTATTCTAATGGTGGGCATACCCACCGATCAATCTCTTTTTTCGTTCAGCCAACTGGCTGCATGAAATAAAAAGATTACAATACATGTCCAACAAGGACCAGCAACGTACTGGTATGTTGCTGGACTTTGAATGTTTATACCAGAATGATGCCTGCAGGTTTAGGTATCATCTTGGTATCATTCTTTTCAGCCTGCGGCCGGCTTTCATGTAAAAGCAATCCTAGCGGCTAATTAGCCTCTGGACTGCTTTTACAAGCAGTGGGAGGGAATGCCCCCCCCCCCCCCCCCGGATATAAAAAGCGCCATTGGGAAATTGGGAAAGCATTTTATCACACCGATCTTGGTGTGGTCAGATGCTTTGAGGGCAGAGGAAAAATCTAGGGTCTAGAAGACCCCAGTTTTTTCAAAAAAAGAGTACCTGTCACTACCTATTGCTATCATAGGGGATATTTACATTCCCTGAGATAACAATAAAAATGATAAAAAAAAAAAAAAAAATACTTGGAAGGAACAATTTAAAAATAAAATAAAAAAGCAAAATTAATAATGAAAAAAAAAAAAAAAAAAAAAAAAAAAAAGCACCCCTGTCCTGCCCTGCTCTTGCCCAATGGCGAACGCAAGCGTCGGTCTGGCGTCATATGTAAACAGCAATTGCACCATGCATGTGAGGTATCACCGCGAAGGTCAGATCGAGGGCAATCATTTTAGCAGTAGACCTCCTCTGTAAATCTACTGGGGTAACCTGTAAAGGCTTTTAAAAATGTATGTAGTTTGTCGCCAATGCGCGTTTGTGTGAAATTTTAAAGCATGTCGTGTTTGGTATCTATGTACTCGGCCTAAGATCATCTTTTTTATTTCATCAAACATTTGGGCAATATAGTGTGTTTTAGTGCAATAAAATTAAAAAAAGTGTATTTTTTAACCCAAAAAAATGCGTTTGAAAAATCGCTGCGCAAATACTGTGTAGAAAAAAAAAATGCAACACCCACCATTTTAATCTGTAGGGCCTTTGCTTTAAAAACATATATATATAATGTTTAGGGGTTCAACATAATTTTCTTGCAAAAAAAAAAAATGTTTTCATGTAAACAAAAAGTGTCAAAAAGGGCTTTGTCTTCAAGTGGTTAGAAGAGTGGATGTAAGCGTCCTAATGTTGTGTATAAAATGCCAGGACAGTTCAAAACCCCCCCAAATGACCCCATTTTGGAAAGTAGACACCCGAAGCTATATACTGAGAGGCATGTCGAGTCCATGGAATATTTTATATGTTGACACAAGTTGCGGAAAAACGACAATTTTTTTTTTTTTTTTTTTGCACAAAGTTGTCACTAAATGATATATTGCTCAAACATGCCATGGGCATATGTGGAATTACACCCCAAAATACATTCTGTTGCTTCTCCTGAGTACGGGGATACCACATGTGTGAGACTTTTTGGGAGCCTAGCCATGTACGGGACCCCAAAAACCAAGCACCGCCTTCAGGCTTTCTAAGGGTGTAAATTTTTGATTTCACTTCTCACTGCCTATCACAGTTTCGGAGGCCATGGAATGCCCAGATAGCACAAAACCCCCCCAAATGACCCCATTTTGGAAAGTAGACACCCCAAGCTATTTGCTGAGAGGTATTGTGAGTATTTTGCAGATCTCGCTTTTTGTCACAAAGTTTTGAAAATTGAAAAAAATAAATATATATATATATATATATATATATATTTTCTTTCTTCATTTTCAAAAACAAATGAGAGCTGTAAAATACTCGCCATTCCTCTCAGCAAATAGCTTGGGGTGTCTATATTCCAAAATGGGGTCATTTGGGGGGGTTTTGTGCGATTTTGGCATTTTATGGCCTTCGAAACTGCGATAGGTAGTGAGGAGTGAAATCAAAAATTTGTGCCTAGAAATCCTGAAGGTGGTGCTTGGTTTTCGGGGTCCCGTATGCGGCTAGGCTCCTAAAAAGTCCCACACATGTGGTATCCCCGTACTCAGGAGAAGCAGAAAAATGGATTTTGGGGTTTAATTCCACATATAACCATGGCATGTGTGAGCAATATATTATTTAGTGACAACTTTTTGTAATTTTATTTTTATTTTTTGTCATTATTCAATCACTTGGGACAAAAAAAATTATATTCAATGGGCTCAACAGGCCTCTCAGCAATTTCCTTGGGGTGTCTACTTTCTAAAATGGGGTCATTTGGGGGGGTTTTGTGCTATTTTGGCATTTTATGGCCTTCGAAACTGTGATAGGTAGTGAGGAGTGAAATCAAAAATTTGCGCCCTTAGAAATCCTGAAGGCGGTGCTTGGTTTCCGGGGTCCCGTACGCGGCTAGGCTCCCAAAAAGTCCCACACATGTGGTATCCCCGTACTCAGGAGAAGCAGCAAAATGTATTTTGGGGTGAAATTCCACATATAACCATGGCATGTGTGAGCAATATATCATTTAGTGACAACTTTTTGTAATTTTTTTTTTTTTTTTTTAGTCATTATTCAATCACTTGGGACAAAAAAATAAAAAATTCAATGGGCTCAACATGCCTCTCAGCAATTTCCTTGGGGTGTCTACTTTCCAAAATGGGGTCATTTGGGGGGGTTTTGTACTGCCCTGTCATTTTAGCACCTCAAGAAATGAGATAGGCAGTCATAAATTTAAAGCTGTGTAAATTTCAGAAAATGTACCCTAGTTTGTAAACTATATAACTTTTGCGCAAACCAATAAATATACGCTTATTGACATTTTTTTTACTAAAAACATGTGGCTGAATACATTTTGGCCTAAATGTATGACTACAATTGAGTTTATTCGATTTTTCTTATAACAAAAAGTAGAAAATATCATTTTTTTTCAAAATTTTCGGTCTTTTTCCGTTTATATCGCAAAAAATAAAAATCGCAGAGGCAATCAAATACCATTAAAAGAAAGCTCCATTTGTGGGAAGAAAAGGACGCAAATTTCGTTTGGGTACAACATTGCATGTCCGCACAATTTACAGTTAAAGCAGCGCAGTGCAAAATTCTGAATTCACCTCTGGTCCTCTAGCTACCAAATGGTCCGGGGCTTAAGTGGTTAAGGTGTAAAAGCTTCTGGCAGTGACTGGCCCCCCAGCCCCATATTTCCCTCGGCAGGGACGCGCTGTCCCTCTCTGCACAGGTTCTCAGCTCTTGATTGGATAGATTGATAGCAGCGCAGCCATTGGCTCCCGCTGCTGTCAATCAAATCCAATGACACAGGTGTCAGGGCCGAGTCCGGCATTCGTGTCTATGGACAGCGAATGCTGGACTCGGGAGCGCACCAGCAAGGTAACCTTCCCAGGAGAGCGCTTCTCGTAGGGGGTTATCTGAGGCAAGGAGGAGGCACAAGAGCCGCCGAGGGACCCCAGAATAGGACGATCGGGGCCACTCTGTGCAAAACAAGTTGCTGCACAGTGGAGGCAAGTATGACATATTTGTTATTTTAAATTAAAAAAAAAATGAAGGCTTACAATCACTTTAAAGTCCTGAGGGTGTTGCTCACAGTACATTGCAACAACAGAAATGTATATACTTCTTGATAAAAAAAGGATACAAAAATGAAACATTTAAAAGTAAAGCATTCTTGAGAGGAACATGCCCCTAGAACTTTTATATACCTATGAACTCAGACACAGAAATGCCACCACCGATGTCCCAGAGATACATAGGAAATCATATGGTAATTAATCTGCTAAAAGCTGAAATATCACTTTTGAGCATATTTGACCCTCTAAAGTGTTTTTTTTTTTTAAAATACACTTTAAGCTAGCCTATTTAACATATCAGGAATAATATCGCCCCTGACTAGTGTACTACATAAATATATTTAAAGGGAAATAATAAACATACTTCTAGTACCCTCTTGCCAGTTATGACTGATCGGTGAAACCATATATACTGTGCAAGGACCAGTGCACAGGGCCAGACGTACATTCCATATTCTGAATCCAGTACCTGTAAAACATTTTTGTTAAATTGGTGAACAAGGGTAAAATAAAACAAAAGGACTTGCTTTTGCACTGTTTTGCTTTGACAGTTATTTATTTCCTACATAAAATATATATAACAGACCTGTTTTACCTTCCATAGGATTTGTAATTCTGTTCATCTAGTTCTAAAATTTACACAACTCTACCACACAGCACAGCCCTTTCTGGCAAGTCAGAAGGCTTTATTTTCCTGTGCTGCAATCAAGTGAAACTTACAGGTCTTGTCTCTTTCCTGGCGTACGAATGGACAGTGAAAAGAGAAGCAGCAGACTTATGTGCTTATCTCTGTCACTCTGCTCTCCCATCCCCTCCTATCAGCAATGCAACTTGGTAGCACATGCACGCTATAGCACAACTAACTGGCTCATTTGTGCTGTAATTCCCTCTCCTAGACTGAGCTCTGCTGTAAATTGATGCAAGAGGGTGATACCAGGTAAAATTCAGATAATTGCACTGCTTGCATTAAAAAAATATACGCATTACTTATGTACTAATGAATTACTTTGTGTCTCCTAAATCTGCCAAGGGTTCAGCTTTAAAGCAGAAGTCCAGGTTTCTTGTCACTTTACATAGACCATTTGGGCCAAACTTTACCAGTACGATAGTTAAAAGCTGTAATATGTCAGCTATTTTGTAAGCCAAAATACACAAGCCCATTGCCAATTTTGCCTGCAGCTAGGATTCCATATCCTGGTGAAGCCTGGCATCGCATGCGCTGTCCATAGTGCTGATCCTAAAATTACCTGCAGCCGGAATTTCACACCTTGGTAAAGCCTGGCATCTCAAGCGCTGTCCATAGTGCTGATCCTATATTGTTGCAGTGTCAGCATTGAGGGAATGCTCACAAAGCAAGCAATTAAAAAAAATAAACATGTAATATAACTAAAGCCAAAAAGTTTATTCTCCTTTGAATGAAGTAGAAAACGGATAAAGTGTCAGTCAAAACACTTTGTGATCTTAAAGAGAATGGTTTAGACAAAGTTCTTCTAGGGCAAGTCCCCACCTATGAAATGGTGACCCCCCCCCTCTTTATTAAACACTATGAGGTGTATTTATATAAAAAAAATGTGCATAGCTTGTCTAGTGAAACTTCACGCAAATTTGTTTTTTGCAAATGGGGCAAAATAGATTGTTTTCAGGCTATATTCTCTGCAGACTTAAGGTTATTTATTGAAAAACAAAACCAAAAAAACATGAATGGTAAAAGTACCAAAGGCGGGGGGCGCCGGAGAGCCTCGGAAATGGTCGAAAAGGCCTGAGGACACTTCGGCTGACCTCGGAAAGACTTCCTACCCGAGATTTGCCAACGGCGATGTTCGGCTCTGCTCATGTCCTGCGCCCCACCTCAGGCCAAAAGCGGTACTGCACACCGCTTTGGCCTGAATCATGCTCGTTTTGCGAGACAACACTCGCAAACCGAGTCACGATTTTTTATAATACAGTGCTCGAATTGCGAAACGCTCGTTATATAAAAAACACAATCCTTCACCCACAGTTGATCCAGAGGAAGGCGAAAAACATATTGATCATATCCCCCCTTAATCTTCTCAAGAGAGAATAAATTCAGTTCCTCTAATCTTTCCTCATAGCTAAGCTCCTCCATCCCTCTTATCAGTTTGGTTGTCCTCTGCACTTTCTCCAGTTCCCGATATCCTTGTCATGGTTATGCAGTAATGTTTGTCTCTCAGCTTACCCCTTCTTTATGTGTTCACCTTAGAGGCCAGCCACTCTCACCTGGCTGCTTAAATAATCTCTCCTCCAAGCATGGCTCCACCCCAGGCCCTATAAGGGAACACTATATTGATCTGTGTACTGCAAGCCAGCCGTGCTGATCAACGTTGTTTGTTAAGCTATTGTGTGTTTGGGTTCCTGCTTGCTGTGTGCTACGTCTGTCTCTGTTTTACCGATATTGGCTTGTTCTCGACTATCCCTGTCTGCTTGTGACCTTGACCTTTGGCTTGTCTTTTGTTTATCCTTGTCTGCTAGTTGCCCCGACGTTTGGCTTATCCCCTCACTATCTCTTATATCCTGAGCTGCTGCTTCCCCTCTATCCTCTATAGCCTACTGTGAGCGTAAGCTGGGGGACGTGACCTGGATCTAGGGCTGGGAAAAAAATCGATTTTAATCTTGAATCGAGTTTTGAGCTCAAATCGATTCAGTTTTGAAGAAAATCGATTTTTTTAGATTTTTTTTATTTTTTTTTTGAAAAAAAAAATTTTTTTTTTTTTGCCTTCAAAGTTTCCGTAGCAGGACTGCAGGGGGCGTATCCGGAATGGCACTGGGCAGCGTTACCCCAATTACATCTACTCGCTGCAGCCGCCGTCTGCCTACCTGATCAGCGTGTCATGCAGACAGACGGCGGCCATTGCAGGGTTCAAAAGCCGCGCCTCCCGAGTCCTCGTCGTCTGTGATAGACGGAACACTCAATTTCACAGCAGGCAGTATTCAGCCTATCACGGACATCCTCTCATCCTCGTCTGTGTTATGAGGATGACCATGATAGGCGGAACACTGAATGCTGGGAAATTGAGTGTTCCGCCTATCACAGACAAGGAGGAGGCGCGGCTTTTGAATACTGGAATGGCCACCGGTGTAGCAGTAAAATCCGTATACCATGAAAATCTGCATCAGGTACGGGCACAGTGATTGAAGCATGGGCACAGTGAGACACGGGCACAGTGAGACAAGGGTACAGTGAGGCATGGACACAGTTCAATTCAACTAAGAGTAATCCTCAGGATTTTTTGTTGTTTTATTAGCTAATTCCAAATACAGTATTAATAATTTGGATGTTTAACAATCTTTGTTGCACACTGCAAAAAACAACAAAAGGTCACAAGCGCTAAATTGGTGGATAAAGAAAAAAATATAATGGATGATAATAATAATAATAATAATAATAATAATAAGAAGAAAAAAATCCCAAATATTTTGGGAAGTACAAAGTATCCAAAAGGGGGAAAAAAACAGGATCCAGCGCAGCAAGAAAAAATCCGTACCCAGAAGTACAAAATACACAACATGCACACAATATAATCCAGCGCTCATGGAACATACATTATTAACTATTGAAAACTCTTGAAGAATTGATAAAAAAGCTTAGTCCATTTATCACAATAAAGAGAGGGATCCAATCCCAAATGTGCAGAGGGCAAATGAATCTTAACTCTCCAGTTGCCAGTGGTGACAAACTTGTTAAACTTGCAGTGACATCCGTGGAGCAAGGAGGGGTTAAAAAAGTCAAAACAAAGCCTGTGGCATGATCTCCGTGTGAGCACAGTACCTTGAATGATGGACAACAGGCAGACCAGCGTGTGGAGGGCCCTCCAACCCAAAAGGATGCAGAGCCAGGATCGCAGCAAGGCTGGGACAGAAGGAATCACACACAGAGTTTCAAGAGTTTTCAATAGTTAATAATGTATGTTCCATGAGCGCTGGAATATATTGTGTGTTTGTTGCACACTGACTTTGCAGTTAGAGAAAGGGTTTGCCTTTGCAATTTTGTTTGTTGATGCACTTTAATTAATATAATAAAAAAAATCGAATCGAATCGTAAATCGAGTTTTTTATAAAAAAATCGCAGATTTTTTTTGGGGGGAAAATCGCCCAGCCCTACCTGGATCCAGTTGCAGCCTAGTCCATCCTCACCACTAGAGGCTCTGGTGAACACCTGCTGGATCTTAGACTCCGCGCCCCGGGGAATCTTAGGCTCTAGCTCCCTGTGGGATCCCTATTAGTGCTCCAGTGGACCTGCCTTCCTTAATCACCCAGTGTTCCATCCGCAGCAGTCAGCTATAGGGTTCACTACCTTAGTGGTGCACTCCTGACCCCAACGGTGTGCATCCAGGTGACCTGACAATCCTATGTATATTATATATATATATAGGGATAGAGATACTTAAAATAATATACTGTATATTATTGTGATAGGACGCTATATACAGTAATGTGCAAACATTTTAGGCAGGTGTAAATAAATGCTGTAAAGTAATGCCTTGTACACATGATGGAAAAATCGGATATTCCGACCATGTGTGTGCCCCAACGGACTTTTTTCAGTTGGAATTTAGAAAGAGAATTCCGTTCGTCTGTAGGGAACTCCGACGGAGAAAAAAAAACACATGCTCAGAATCAAGTCGACACATGCTTGGAAGCATTGAACTTCATTTTTCTCGGCTCGTCGTAGTGTTGTACATCACCGCATTCTTGACGGTCAGAATTTGGTGTGACAGTGTGTATGCAAGATAGCTTGAACGGAATTCCGTCGGAAAAATCAGTCCATTATCCCAATGATCGTGTGTACAAGGCATTAGAATGCTTTTAAAAATATATACCGTATTTATCGGCGTATAACACGCACTCTAACTTTAAGAGGGAAGTTTCAGGAAAAAAACTTTCCACAGCCCCCTGCGTATAACACGCAGGCACAGTTTACCCTCTATTTTCAGGGTAAAAAAGTGAGTGTTATACGCCAATACAGTAAAACCTTGGATTGAAAGCATAACTTGTTACAGAAACATGCTTGTAATCCAAAGCACTCATATATCAAAGCAAATTTCCCCATAAGAAATAATGGAAACGTTCCACAACCATTTATTCATAGGTCCTTCAGTTTATAGTCCATATAAAAAGATTATAGTAATGTGATAGGTTGTGTAACCATAAAATGTCCATTCACAAATGGCAGCCTCCCCAAGGGGATTAGAAGTAAAATCCAGCTTTAGCTACAGAGTATAAGGCCCCTTTCACACTGGCACGTTTTTCAGGCGGTTTAGCGCTAATAATAGCGCTGTTATACCGCCTGAAAAAATCGTGTCCTGTATTCTTCAATGTGAAAGCCCGAAGGCTGACAGCTCCTCTCTCTCTCCTCTCTGCTAACACACTCAGCGCGGCGCTTGATGCAGCCAGAGCCGCTGAGTATGTGAGCAGAGAGGAGAGAGAGAGAGGAGCTGTCAGCTCGATGTCGGGGTGGGCGGGACCCAGCAGCTATATTACACCAGCTAATGGGATGGTATCTGGGCGGGTCGCTACGTGTATGTGGCCCCGCCCCTTTCTAAAGGAGCCCAATCATTGGCTGATGTAATTTAGCTGATGGGCCCGCAAAATCAGTGCCATCTGTCAGTGCCACCGCAAATCAGTGCCACCAGCCAGTGCCACACGCCACCGCCAGCCAGTGCCACACGCCACCGCCAGCCAGCGCCACACGCCAGCACCACCCGCCACCGCCAACCAGAGCCACTGCCAATCAGTGCCATCTGTCCCAAACTAGTGCCATCTGTCAGTTCCAAACCAGTGCCACCTGCTAGTGCCAATCAGTGCCATCAGTCAGTGCCACCTGCCAGTGCCAATAGTGCCACCTGTCAGTTCCAAACCAGTGCCACCTGCCAGTGCCAATGCCATCTGTCAGTTCCAAACCAGTGCCACCTGCTAGTGCCAATCAGTGCCACCTGCCAGTGTCAATAGTGCCATCTGTCAGTTCCAAACCAGCGCCATCTGCTAGTGCCAATCAGTGCCACCTGCCAGTGCTAATCAGTACCTCCTACCAGTTCCACACCAGTGCCACCTGCCAGTTCCAAACCAGTGCCAACTGTCAGTTCCAAACCAGCGCCATCTGCTAGTGCCATCAGTCAGTGCCACCTGCCAGTGCCAATAGTGCCATCTGTCAGTTCCAAACCAGTGCCACCTGCCAGTGCCAATGCCATCTGTCAGTTCCAAACCAGTGCCACTTGCTAGTGCCAATCAGTGCCACCTGCCAGTGTCAATAGTGCCATCTGTCAGTTCCAAACCAGTGCCACCTGAGGGTGCCAACTGTCAGTTCCAAACCAGCGCCATCTGCTAGTGCCAATCAGTGCCACCTGCCAGTGCTAATCAGTGCCTCCTGCCAGTTCCACACCAGTGCCACCTGCCAGTTCCAAACCAGTGCCACCTGCCAGTTCCAAACCAGTGCCACCTGCCAGTGCCATTTGTACTGAGGACATCAAGTGTGTGCTAGAGTGACGGGAGTAAGCAGGAATCGGCATCATATATCGGCCGCCCAAATTTCTAAATATCGGCATCGGCCAGAGAAAAACCCATATCGGTCGACCTCTAGTATTAACCCTTTTTCGGCCGCTAGCGGGGGTTAAATTCACCCCGCTAGCGGCCGCATACCGCGGTAATAACGACGGTATAGCGGCGCTGAAAATCGCACCGCTATACCGCCACCGCACCTGCCCGCCCCAGTGTGAAAGGGGCCTAAAAGAGAAGAAAGGCGCCTCCAAGTGTAGCAATATGATTACATTTAATGAAGGTACAACATTTAGCAACTCACATGGTTGATGATTAAAACAGGCACATCTAAGTATGCAGGCATCCAGGGTAAAGCTGTCGAGGTCAACCGATATTTGGGAATTTTTGATAAATCGGCATCGGCCGATTATTATTAAAACTGGGCCGATATTTTACACTGGCTGCCCTACCTCCTCCCTTCTCCACACTCAGCGGCTCCAGCAGCATCAAGCGCTGCGCTGTGTGTGTGTGAAACTGCAAGTAACAGAGAGGAGAGAGAGGAGCTGTCAGCTCGATGTCGGATGTGGGCTGGACCCAGCAGATATATTACACCAGCCAATGGGATGGTATCTGGGCGGGCCGCTACGTGTATGTGGCCCCGCCCCTTTCTAAAGCAGCCCAATCATTGGCTAGTGTAATTTAGCTGCTGGGTCCCGCCCACCCTGGCCGGGTCCCGCCCACTCCCACATCGAGCTCAATTCTGACAGCTCTCTCTCTCCTCTCTGTCAGTTTTACACATACACTCGGCTTAGTGTGAAACCTGCCAGTGCCACTGCAAATCAGTGCCCCCAGCCAGTGCCAACTGTCAATGCCACCAGCCAGTGCCATCTGTCAATGCCACCAGCCAGTGCCATATGTCAGTGCCACCAGCCGGTGCCAATCAGTGCCATATGTCAGTGCCACCAGCCAGTTCCAATCAGTGCCATCTGTCAGTGCCACCAGCCAGTGTCAGTGCCACCAGCCGGTGCCAATCAGTGCCATATGTCAGTGCCACCAGCCAGTTCCAATCAGTGCCATCTGTCAGTGCCACCAGCCAGTGTCAGTGCCACCAGCCAGTGCCATATGTCAGTGCCACCAGCCGGTGCCAATCAGTGCCATATGTCAGTGCCACCAGCCAGTGGCATCTGTCAGTGCCACCAAAAATCGGTGCCACCAGCCAGTGCCATATGTCAGTGCCAATCAGTGCCACCAGCCAGTGTCAGTGCCACCAGCCAGTGTCAATCAGTGCCATCTGTCAGTGCCACCCACCAGTGCCAACCACTGCCAGCCAGTGTCACCCGCCATTGCCAGCCAGTGCCACCGCCAATCAGTGCCACCTGCCAGTGCCAACCAGTTCCAATTGCAAGTGCCACTGCCAATCAGTGCCACCTGCCCCAAACTAGTGCCACCTGCTGCCAATCAATGCCATCTGTCAGTGCCACCTTCCAGTGCCAATAGTGCCATCTGTCAGTTCCAAACCACTGCCCCCTGCCAATGCCAGCCAGTGCCAATCAGTGCCATCTGTCAGTTCCAAACCAGTGCCATCTGTCAGTTCCAAAACCAGTGCAACCTGCTAGTGCCACCTGCCAATCAGTGCCACCTGCCAGTGCCATCTGTCGGTTCCAAACCAGTGCCACCTGCCAGTTCCAAACCAGTGCCACCTGCCAGTGCCAACCAGTGCCATCTGTACTGAGGACATCAAGTGTGTGCTAGAGTGACAGGAGTAAGCAGGAAGGAGTGGAGTGGGTGAGGTTTTTTTTTTTTTTTTTAAATCGGCCTAAAATATCGGCCACAAAAATCGGCATCATATATCGGCCGCCCCAATTTCTAAATATCGGCATCGGCCAGAGAAAAACCCATATCGGTTGACTTCTAGTCCACATAGACCATCCTCCGCACCCCCGGCTCTCACCACTGTCAATCTGCAATCGTGACCGGGAAGACTACCCGGCAGTAGAGCGTTCTAAAAGCGAGACTTGAATTGCTCGTGGAAGGGATGACGTCGATGGCAGTGCAGAGGACGGTCCATGTGGACAGCTTAAACCCCGGATGCCTGCATACTTAGATGTGCCAGTTTTAATCATCAACCATGTGAGCTACTAAATGTTGTACCTTCATTAAATGTAACCATATTGCTACATTTAGAGGCGCTTCTCTTTTTTATGCTCAGTTGTGATGTGACTCTACTCGTATATCAAGACATTGCTTGTTTAATTCAAAATGTATTTTAAAAACACTCTCAGACCAAGTTACTCTCAATTCAAGGTTTTACTGTATTTTAAAATTGTTTATTTTTATTAATCTACAAAATGCAAAGTGAGCAAACAGAAGAAAAATCCAAATCAAATCAACATTTGCTGTAACTACTCTTTGGCTTCAAACAAGCATCAATTCTTAGGCCCGTACACACGATCAGATTTTCCGACAACAAATGTGTGATGGCAGAGTTTTTGTTGGAAAATCCGACCGTTTGTACGCTCCATCGGACAATTGTTGTCGGATTTTCCGACAACAAATGTTGGATAGCATGCTTTAAAACTGTCTTGTCGGATTATTCGATCGTGTGTACACAAGTCCGTCGGAATAAAATCCAAAGTACAAACACGCATGCTCAGAACCAATGCCAACCATAGCACAACATTAGCAGAAGTTGCCCAAAGGGTGGCGCTAAAGAACCACGTAGTTTCGTGTATATTGGCTGAAAAAGTTCTGCCGTCTGTATGCAGAACAAGTTCACGGCCAACGCCCTTCGGACAAAAATCCACGAATTTATCCAATGGAAATCCGATCGTGTCTTTACACTTGCACAAAGTCATGGATTAGAGTTTGGTGTATGACTAACCAATTATACCACACAGGTGCTCATGATCATCAATTTCATATGTAGGTTAAAATACAGTTGTTAACTGAAACATAAACCACTGTGTAGGCCTAAAACTGGGTGAGGAACAGCAAAAATCTCTGCAACTAAGGTAAGGTTCTGGAAGACAGTTTTATGCCACAGGTCATACACCATGGCAAGACTGAGCACAGAAATAAGACACAAGGTAGTTATACTGTATCAGCAAGATCTCTTCCAGGCAAAGGTTTCACAGCAGACTGGGGTTTCAAGATGTGCTGTTCAAGCTCTTTTGAAGAAGCACAAAGAAACGGAAAAGGAAGAGAACTGTAGACGCAGGAAAGTCTACTTAATGCAGCAGATGAAAGACACATCAGGCTTACTTCCCTTTGACATTGGAAGATGTTCAGCAGTCCCATCAGCACAGAACTAGCAGAAACCAGTGGGACCCAGGTACTGTACACCCACCTACTGCCTGGAGAAGTCTGGCCAGAAGTAGTATTCATGGAAGAATTGAGGCCAAAAAGCCATACCTCCGATGTGGATACACTATGCACAAAAACATAGGAACTGGGGTGCAGAACAATGGCAGCAGATGCTTTGGACTGATGAGTCAAAATGTGAAACATTTGGCTGTATAGCAGGAAGCAGTTTGTTCACCGAAGGGCTTGAGAGTGGAACAATAATGAATGCCTGCAGACAACAGTGAAGCATGGTAGAGGTTCCCTGCAAGTTTGTGGCTGGAAATTTGGTCAGGATCCATGGTGTCCTTAAAGAGGAGTTCCACCCAAAAGTGGAACTTCTGCTTTAAGTACTCCTGGGTGGGTGGGTACTTTTGAAGGGGACTTCCTGTCCCACTTCCTCCCACGGGTCACCTAAGTGATTCCACCTCTCCCTCCTAGGCGGCCCCTCCCTCTCGTCACTCTTCTGGGACACGTGACAGGTCCCAGAAGATTGCCTGCCCACTGTGACTCGCGCATGCGCAGTGCGTGCCCGGCCGTGAAGCCGAAAGCTGTTACGACCAGGTGCCCACAGTGGCTATGACGGCAGAGAGGAGGGGGAGTGTGCATCGCTGGACTGTGGGGCAAAAAAGTATTTAGTCAGCCACCAATTGTGCAATTTCTCCCACATAAAAAGATGAGAGAGGCCTGTAATTGTCATCATAGGTATACCTCAACTATGAGAGACAAAATGTGGAAACAACTATGAGAGACAAAATGTGGAAACAACTATGAGAGACAAAATGTGGAAACAACTATGAGAGACAAAATGTGTAAACAAATCCAGGCAATCGCATTGTCTGATTTGGAAAGAATTTTTTTTGCAGATTATGGTGGAAAATAAGTATTTGGTCAATATCAAAAGTATAAAAGACACCTGTCCACAACCTCAAACAGTCACACTCCAAACTCCACTATGGTGAAGACCAAAGAGCTGTCGAAGGAAACCAGAAACAAAATTGTAGACCTGCACCAGGCTGGGAAGACTGAATCTGCAATAGGCAAGCAGCTTGGTGTGAAGAAATCAACGGTGGGAGCAATAATTAGAAAATGGAAGACATAAGACCAGTGATAATCTCCGTCGATCTGGGGCTCCACGCAAGATCTCTCCCCGTGGGGTCAAAATGATCACAAGAACGGGGAGCAAAAATCCCAGAACCACATGGGGGGACCTAGTGAATGACCTGCAGAGAGCTGGGACCAACGTAACAAATGCTACCATCAGTAACACACTACGCCGCCAGGGACTCAGATCCTGCAGTGCCAGACATGTCCCCCTGCTTAAGCCAGTACATGTCCGGGCCCGTCTGAGGTTTGCTAGAGAGCATTTGGATGATCCAGAAGAGGATTGGGAGAATGTAATATGGTCAGATGAAACGAAAGTAGAACCGTTTGGTAGAAACACCACTCGTCGTGTTTGGAGGAGAGAGAATGCTGAGTTGCAACCAAAGAACACCATACCTACTGGGAAGCATGGGGGTGGCAACATCATGCTTTGGGGCTGTTTCTCTGCAAAGGGAACAGGACGACTGATCCGTGTACATGAAAGAATGAATGGGGCCATGTATCGTGAGATTTTGAGTGCAAACCTCCTCCCATCAGCAAGGGCATTGAAGATGAAACGTGGCTGGGTCTTTCAGCATGACAATGATCCCAAACACACCGCCCGGGCAACTAAGGAGTGGCTTCGTAAGAAGCATTTCAAGGTCCTGGAGTGGCCTAGCCAGTCTCCAGATCTCAACCCCATAGAAAACCTTTGGAGGGAGTTGAAAGTCTGTGTTGCCCAGCGAAAGCCCCAAAACATCACTGCTCTAGAGGAGATCTGCATGGAGGAATGGGCCAACATACCAGCAACAGTGTGTGACAACCTTGTGAAGACTTACAGAAAACGTTTGACCTCTGTCCAACAAAGGATATATAACAAAGTATTGAGATGAACTTTTCATATTGACCAAATACTTATTTTCCACCATAATTTGCAAAAAATAAATTCTTTCCAAATCAGACAATGTGATTGTCTGGATTTGTTTCCACATTTTGTCTCTCATAGTTGAGGTATACCTATGATGACAATTACAGGCCTCTCTCATCTTTTTAAGTGGGAGAACTTGCACAATTGGTGGCTGACTAAATACTTTTTTGCCCCACTAAGTGTTTGTTTATTAAAAGTCAGCAGCTAAACTTTTTGAAGCTGCTGACTTTTAATTACCAAAAAAAGCCTGGAACTCCGCTTTAATTCTGAGAAATACAGGCATATACCATGCCATTAGGGAGGCATGCGATTGGCCCCAAAGTTATTCTGCAGCAGGACAACAACCCCAAATATACTGCCAATGTCATTAAGAACTATCTTCAGTGTACAGAAGATCAAGGAGTCCTGG